>CM022767.1:7060024-7372524 GCA_012411365.1 Ameiurus melas
TGGTGGATTAACCCTGTGAAGCTATATTAAAGAGTCCAAACCATGTGTAAAGGATTAGCTGCCCTGCCTCAGACATGTCTGGAGAGGTAAGCAGACGTTCAGTTGTGTTTACTGTACTAAATATTTCTATCTGCTTCAAACTTTAAAAGTAAATACAATTTTTTTAAAAATCAACCATGATGTCTAAAGATTTGGCAATACTAAAGAGTCCTCCCCTGAAAATGAGATTTTTGTATCCTCTCTTGCATAATACAGCTGAAATAACACTTGATAGAAAAAAAATCTCAGAAGTAAAATCTGAAATATGAAGAATGTGTTCTACGAATATCTGTATTAATGGTTTAATACTGAGAGGTAGATTTTAATAAAGGTTTCTGAAAACCTTAACGTTTTATAGTGGCAATCAATTTCTGCACTTCTTGATAATGGGTTTGAACATAAGAGCTGTGAAATTGTGTTGAAAGTTTCTTTTTTGTGTGATTATTATATATTTTTACTCTAATGTCTATAAGTATGAGATTTTAAGCAGGAGAGTTTTGCCTTATAAATACCTACATGAAAAAAAACAAAAACCTTTTGGTATATTGAATGAATACATTTTGCTTCTGCAATCATGTGAATGTCTCAGTTACAGTACAGCATGAATGTATGAGCTGTAATATTATTTAAGACTCATATGTTTAAAGTAACTGCCAATGGTGATCAAAAGCAGTGCTTTTTGTTTCCATCACAGAAAAAAACAAAATGGTATAGAGTGTCTGTTTTTAATAAAGCAAGGTATGGTTTCAATAATGCAGGATGAAGGAAGCTTAAATAACTAAGGTTTAAAAAATAAATAAAAAAAAAAAAGCATAACACAGAATGGAATTCAAATGGTGAAGGTTTAGTTTTTCATGTGTTAGTTTAAAGTAAGACAGAGAGCTTTGTCTGGACCTTCAGAAAAGCATGACAAAAATGTTTTGCTATGTCCTCAAAAAAAATTTCCCCCCCCTTCATGATTTTTACTGGTGATACATATTAGGACTGCTCAGACTAAATCATTTTAGATATTCAATAAGTTCAATATTGTGAAAAGGGAACCTGGGGGGTAATAATAATAATAATAATAATAATAATAATAATAATAATAATAATAATAATAATAATAATAATAATAATAATAATAATAAAGACTCTAACAACAGCAACAAATTAACATACAAGTACCATACACAAGACATCATAAAACTTAATTTCTTTTTATTTTCTTACTTATTTACTTATTTTTCTTCCGTCCTTCCTAAACTTAACCAAAACTTAATAAATTTACAATGGATATAAAAGGTATACACACCCCTGGCAGGTTAAAATAGGTTTTTGTGAAGTAAAAGAATTACACTAAGATAAATCATGTCAGATCGTTTCCCATCATTAATGTACAATTGCAAAGTGTACAAATCAAGTATAAAACAATTAGAAATGTTTTAATAATAAAAACTTAATAACCTAGTTACGTAAGTGTGCACACCTCTAAACTAATAATTTTCAGAAGCATATTTAGACTTTTTGTTTCTTTTACACCACTCAGTCTTTTTGAGCAAGAGTCTATCTGCATGGCACGTATTGAATTGATGATGGCCTTCAAGGTGTTCTATGGTACTATCTAATGTTTTGGAAATTGTTTGAATCTCAGCTACTGATTGATATCTAAGTGAGATACCGTGAATGCTTTGTAAGCTCTTTGCAGGCCATCAGAAAAGCTGATCTATATTTAGGGTTAATCAGAATAGTTTCATAGATGACAGAATAATTTCATTGATGTATGATAATTATTTTTGAACATTAAATCGAATGTGATTGGTTTATTCTCAATACAGCTGAATACATACATTCCCCAATTATAAAAGGATGTGCACACTTATGTAACTATACTGTCATTTTGCTACAGGGATTACTGAGGATGAAAATTATTTGTTATATGATTCATAAGTACATTAGTAGAGCATTAACTCCAACTAAATGAATCTTGGTTCGATCCTGAGCTCAGGTTACTATTATAATGTAGAGTTACACGTGTTCTTTGTCCATGTGGGTTTCATTCTGGTTATCTGGTTTTCTCCGACCGGAGATGGATTGGTGAGTCTAAATTGCCCCTAGGTGTGAATGTGTGTGCGTGATGCCCTGTGATGGATCAGCCATGGCACCAGGGTGTGTCCGGCCTTGCATCCAGTATTCCTGTAATAGTCTCTTGATCCACTGTGACCAGGATAAAGCCCTTACTCAAGATGAATAAAAGAATAAAAACACTTCCTTTAATTTGGTATCAGTCTGTAATGTCACTGTTGAAGAATGTCAGCCACACTTCTGTGCAGAATTCTTTTAGTTCAGACACATTGGCAGGTTTTCAAAAATGAAGGGCTCATTTCATGTCCTATCCTATTATCCCTATTTGGTTCAAGTCAGGATTTTGAGTAGGTCACTCCACAGACATTCTTTTACTTTCTTTTCTGCCATGAGAATATTTTATTATAATTTTTCATTGTTTTTCTGCATAATTTCATTAGTTTTATGCATTTTTGTGTGGTACAGATGGTCCTTTCAACAATAGCAGAAAAGCATCTCCATGACTGTTTGTATGACGTTTTTAATTTTATGCCAGATGTAATGAGACATGAGTCAAATAAATGGTTTATCTTTCTATGGAAAAGGGCATTGGTATCAAACAGATGGTTTTGATTTTGCCATTAACATTGGAATTTCTCTTGGTTAATTGTGGTTTCTGCCTTGCTACTCTCTCATGCATCCAACTGTTGTCTACTCTCTTTCTTACTGTGGATTGTTTATACTGATCTTAGTTGTGGTTAGAGCAGCCTGCAGTTTGTTGGGTGTTGTTGTGGGATCTTTTGTGACTTCCTGGATGAGTTGTCTCTACACCCTTGGAGAAATTTTGGCCGACCAGAAAGTCTGGGAAGGTTGATCTCTGTTCTCTGTTTAGAAATGATGGCTCTCACTGTGTCCCACGGACCAAAACTGGCTTCATAACCCTTTCCAGAATGATTTTGACAACTTTCTTATCTCAGAGTGGCTGATAATAAGGTTCAGTATGAGGGACTGTAATCAAGCCTGGACGTGTTCAATCAGCTGTGTTTAGTCAGGCTTCCTCTGTCTAATATTATTTCGTCTACACATCAGAAAGTATTCGGTACGGCAAGCATAGAGGAAGTCAGGGTAGAGCAAACAGTTTGTACTGTAAATCTAATGTATGTATCTGTGTGTTTATGTTTTCGATCTAGGGCTAAAGGGATCAAGACTAAGTTGGGAACTCTGCTCCAGAAGCCAGAGAATGCCATTGACCTCATCATCCCATACCCTGAAAAGCCTGAGAAGAAACCAGAAAAGCTTCAGAAGTGAGTTTCTCCTCTCTCTCTCTCTCTCTCTCTCTCTCTCTCTCTCTCTCTCTATCATATCATATATATATTCCAAACACAATATTAGTCTCTATTCACATATTTATTCACTATTCACATAGCTTCTGACCATGAAGCGGCTGGATGTCAAATAAATAAATAAATACACACAGCTGAATATAAATAAATCTTCTTTTTAATTTGTAAATGGTTGATTACAAATTCAAACGAATTCATACAAACAATCTAGCTTCATGAAATAATTCATGTTGAAAATAGGGGCAGGGTTAGCAATAATGACTTTTCATATCAGTTTATTTGTATAAAATCACTACTGATAATTCCTTTACAGAAAAATCCCATACATTTCACATGCAATCATACTGTATGTCTTTCATATTCTATCGAGTTATGCCAAAATGAGAACAGTGGATCACGTGTAAGAATCACAATGTGAAAAATAACGTGAAAAAGCACACGTGTAAATCTTGTGCAAATGTTTACAATTCATAGATTCAATGATGATGAAATATTTCCACCTTTTGCCAGTGTCATGATGACAGAAGCTTTCAGAGCAGGAAATTAAAGCTCCTGTCACTATCAATTTAATAAACTTCTATTGCCCCATGAACATGCACACAGCACTTCCATGGAACTAGTAGCTAAAGACTGGATAATATTGACCAAACTTTAAATTTTAACAATGTCGAAAATATTTATGTAAAAGCAAATTATTATTTATAATTATACTCTGTGTTAAATACAGTGGGGTCCAAAAGTCTGAGAGCACTAATGAAAAACGCTTCTATTTTGCATTCTTTTCTAATTCAATACAACATTGTTATTATTAGCATTACAATTTGTATTATTGACAACAACTAAAAAAATTATTGACATGAATTTTAGTGTTTCTTAGTGTTTGGTACATCCTCTTTGGTATTAATGACAGTGTGCACTCGAGCTGGCATGGACTCCATGAGTGTGTGTACAAACTTATGATCCATTTCAGATGCGTTCCATCAGAACACATGCTTCAGTTGAAGAGATTAGACATGAGGGAAATCTGCCTTTTGAACAAAGCAGTTAGCATCATGTTACAATTCAAGATATTCAACACTTACTACTTTTGTTTCATTTAGTTCAATTAAATAAAATGTTTGTTTGTATTGTGCTTTTAACAATGAACATTGTGGCAAAGCAGCTTCACAGTAAAATTTAAATTCAGGATCTGTTTCTCTAATGTATCCTAAGACAGACGTGATGGTGGTGAGGAAAAACTACCTGAGACTATATGAGGAAGAAACCTTTAAAGGAACCAGACTCAAAAGGGAACCCATACTTATTTGGGTGGCACTGGATAGTGCGATTATAAATAAATCCCTTCTGTTCCTGTGTACTCCATGGTCAAAATGTGCAATTGTGTAACCAGGAAATTCATTAAGTTTTTCACATGAAGTTATCAACTGTTCACTGATGGAGACTTGAGGGCAAAACTGTTCATGGTGATTGCAGTCTAAGCCATCTTCATGGTTTTTAAGTGGTATCATCCACAGTAATCTTATTAACTTTAGGCTTTCTGTATAGGGCCATCCTCAACAACAACAAGTGATTTCCAAGTCATGAGAACTCCAACCAGAAGTAGGGCATCAGCATGGATCAGGCAGGTCTGCAGAGCAGAAGGGATCAGGATCACTGGTATCTCAGGAGATGTATGTGTAGTTCAACAGATTTTTAGGCATTTTAATTGTAATGGTTAATTACAATGTACACTGTGTGTAGAGTGCAAGCAGGGACTCTGGCAAGATTAGCTATGACAGCAAAGGAAGAGCCAGAAGGTAGCACAAACAAATATGTTTTCAGCCTGGACTTAAACACTGAGTCTGGGTTTGAGTCCCGAACACTAATTGAGAGCTGTTCCATAACTGTGGAGCTTTGTAAGAGAAAGCTCTTCCTGCTGTAGCCTTCGCTATTCAAGGTACCAACAAATATATATATATATATATATATATATATATATATATATATATATATATATATATATATATATATATATATATATATATATATATATATTTTTTTAATTACTTCTTAAACCTTCTTTTTATTTCCAATTTAAAACAGAAAACAATTCCAGATTTTCAATGTGGTCAATTTGACATTTGTACCCCACTGTCTGTTTGTAATCTATTGTATCATATATATTCTTTAAAATACAAATAAAGCATTTGCTTTGTAAAAATAAAATAGTCATCTTAGCAAATGAAAATATCATGAACATGGTCACATTTTTCTAGTATTTCTTATTATAAGATGACAATAATCCATTATTACTGGACATTATTACTCATTTCAATCATGTAGTTTTCTTATTTCTTTGGCAGATAATTTTGGTTCTTTTTAGATATAAATGCTTAAAGTTTGCAAAATTATCTGCCAACAGAAAAAGATTCCTTGAAATGAGTATAAATGGCTTGAAATTGGTTTAATTATCTTATATTTGTATTATTGTGATCATATAATAAGAAATACTAGACAAATCGGTCTGTATTCAAAGTATTTCCACTTGCTAATATGTCATTTTCTTTGCAATGAAACCAGATGTTCTTCACTATGAATCATGGTATATGTGCCATTTCTGTAATGTGTACCAGACCTTTTAGAAAACTTGTATAATCATGCAGTGTGAAGAACATTGTTTTAAGAACAAGAGAGAGTGTGTGTGTGTGTGTGTGTTAGTCCATTCTGCAATAAATAAAAAATAGTGCCAAAGAATTGTTTATACCATAAATCCTAAAACACCATGAAAACCTTGTGTAACTATCAACATTTCAGAATGGAGTGGGAGTGCTAGTAAGAGTGACATTTCATATGTTAATACCTTTTTTGGGCATCCTGAAATGGACGAGTACCTGAATACATGCGTGCTTCTGTACTATTGAGTGTTATTACGTAGTCTGTGTAGTATGTTGTAAACAAAACTCTGATTGGTCAAAGGATGGATGATCCTCTCATACTCTTTTATATTCAGACGTGCAACATGACTCAGAAGTTGCTGTTTTCATGGTTATAAATAAAAGATCCAGCACTGCATTTCTTATGTGTATGGTATTGTATTGTTTGAGATGAGGCACTTAATAGAATATTTGAATTAATTCAATGCCCTGCTGAAAATAAAGTAGAAACCATTACAGACTTTCTAGTGGTTTCCACTACAAATAGCATTAAATCCATTAACAAATTGAGTGTGTTTTGGGCTATATTCTATTAGGATTTAATGGTTTGTATTGGTTTCCACTAGACATAAATATGCCACCACATTACCAGTAGAGACCCACAAGGACCATTATAGTTTCCATTAAAACCAACAGAATTCCAATTATAACCATTAAAACAATTAGAATTTCTGTAATGATTTCTATTCTTTCTTTTTTGTTCTGAGTACTGAACAATGCATTGAACGATGCAAAAGTTCATTTATTTCCATAATTTAATTCAAAAATGTGGAACTTTCATATTCTAGATTCATTACACATAAAGTGAAATATTTCAAGCCCTTTTTTCGCTTTAGTCTTGATCATTATTGCTTACAGCTCATGGAAATCAAAAACCTTCTGAAAAGTATGTTTCCTTTCAAAGCATGCGCTTCATGCTGTGGGAAGCTTTGTCGTACGTGGCCAGTATCTGAAGTCTGGTAAAATCATGCCTATTTATATGCTTGTCATGGTCAGGTGATGTGGCAACACCCATTGCGTGACTATAAAATGGTGCCTGCAAAAACATTGTCACCTCTGTGCAACACTGGACTGTGACTGGAGCTCTGATGGCAGGGAATGATGGTAGCGCTGGTAGTGATCTGGAAATGGAGGATGGATATCAGTTATGCTTCAGTTTGATGAAGAAAGAATTCATCATTCCTGCATCAATGTGGCGTGACATGGAGGCGATCAGCCTGTGGCACTGCTGAGGTGTTCTGGAAGCCCAGGCTGCTTTAATAGCAGCCATCAGCTCATCTGTATTGTTGGCTCTGGTGTCTCTCATAGATTCTCTATGGGGTTCGGGTCAGGCGAGTTGGCTGGCCAATCATGCACATGAAATACCACAGTGAGCAAATCAGTTACTAGTAGTTTTGGCACTGTGGGCAAGTGAGAAGTCCTGCTGGAAAAGGAAATCAGCATCTTCATAAAGCTTGTCAGCAGATGGAAGCGTGAAGTTCTCTAAAATCTCCTGGTAGACGCTGCGTTGACTCTCGACTTGAGAAAACACAGTGGACCAACACCAGCAGATGTCGTAGTACCCCAAACCATCACTGACTGTGGAAACATCACACTGGACTTCAAGCAACTTGGATTCTGTTCCTCTCCACTCTTCCTCCAGACTCCGGGACCTTGATTTCCAAATTAAATGCAACATTTAGTTTCATCTTCCCCGTGATTGTGGTTGTGTGTACTGAACCAGACTGAGACATTAAAGCCTCAGGAAACCTTTGCAGGTGTTTTGAGTTAATTCGCTGATTAGAGCACTTCTCAGGTCAACATTTCTGTATTACAAATTCTTTATTCGAATATTTTAAGATACTGGATTTTTGATTTCCATGAGCTGTAAGTTGTAATCATCAAACAAAAAAGGCTTGACATATTTTACTTTATGTGTAATGAATCTAGAAAATACAAAAGTTCCACCTTTTTAATTAAATTACAAAAAAATAAATTACTTTTCCACAATATTAAAATATATTTTTTTAGATGCCCCAGTATAGTAAGCTGTTTGAACTTAATCAAGTCTAAACTTCCTCTTCTGAAAAAGTAGCTTCCTGTTTATACCAAATCAGTAAAGACTACACATACACACACTTCGCCTAAGCAGACTGTTAGGTGAATACCTAATGTACTAGCCATTACAAGCATCAGTAGATAAGGTCAGCATAAGGTGGTCAGAAACATTAGTGTGCCAACTCTGTCAAATGAAGTACCATACACCTACGCTATTACCACAAACATGTCCACACATATGCCCACATCACCCTTTCATGTTGGTTGGTGGAATTAAAAGTGAGAACAAACAGCTGAAGAGAGTTGACACATCATTTCACAAGAACCGTCATGAAATTAATCAAATCAGTAAAATGTCTAACAAAGTAACGGAATACCAGATTCACTAAATTGTTATGGACTTAGATGAGGAATCAGCTGACATAACTGTTATGTCTTAGAGGCTTGCATATGTGTGAATACTCTCAAAAAAACAAAAAACAAAACAAAACACACTTTTTTCATTGTATAATATGTGTCACATCCACTTCCATGGAAGCATTGATCCCCCACCCCTTCTTCATCACCCAAACACTTCCTGTTTACAAACAATATAAAGCCAGCTTAAACATTCAGTTTGAGAAAAGTCTTGCCACCTTTAACATTTCTGTAAAGTTCAGAGCCATGTATTCTGTGATTTACTATGTCTGTGGTTTTGAACCTCACCTTAATAATCAACTATTCTTTGGATTTGCCCTTTGTCTGGTTTATTCATTTCTTTGTTTCATCAGTGATGTCATGTTCATTCTGATTTGGGATCCTGTCTTGAATTTTGTAAAGACAATTCCTGCACATGGATTCTCACACATCTCCCGAGTCCTGTCCATCACTCCCTGATGCATATTGAGTTATAAAAAAATAAAATAAAAAAAAGACTGACAGGAGACAATACCTTTATTTTACTAATTTGATGGTCACAAAAATAAAGGTTTGTAATTTCCACGTTCTAAGGACTTAATTAAGTGTTTACTTTTACCTCAGTGGTACTCACAAAAACATCACGTCTCAAAGTCAAACCAAAAGAGATCTGGCACCGAAGCATAGAAACTTCCGAATTAGATGATAAATGTTGGTGTTGAGCTGTTACACTTTGATAGTAACAGCCATTTGTGTCTTTCAGGCCAAACCCTGAAGAGGCTGCCCAGTGGGGCCAGTCTCTGGACCGAGTCCTCACCAACAGTTGTAAGTACACAAGAGCTCCTTTATTTCCTATCCATGTTTTCTCTATCTATGTTTATAAAGGCAGAGGCAGCACTGTGGTTTGAAATACTTCTTTAAGGTCCAATGAAGGTCAGTTGGGCATGCTGAGGAGCTGAATGGAGTACACATTTTACAGGCAGGATCTTCAAATGGCCAGCAAAGAAATTTTTTTCAGTTACATTAATATTACATACATAGAAACAAAAAGTAAAAGGTGAAAAAACACCAAATGGGGCCCTTCCCTCCAATCCTACCAAAACATATAACTGCCTAAAGTATATATCTCTGACCCTGGAGATGTGGGGCTGTCATTAGAGTAGAACTAAAGAGCAAACCATACACACGAACAGCTAAAAACACTGATTCAATATTAGACTAAAATAAGATGAATTATTTTGTGCCAAGTGTCAGAAAAAAGAAAGGAGAGGGAATGAAAAATAGGAAGGTGTAATTGGTATTGAAAATACGTCAGCACTTTTTCAACAAGACAGACATCTGAGTCCACAGTTTGTGCAAAATGTGCCTAACATCAGAGATTGTACCATTAAAAGTACAAGGCAATTATATTATATCCTAGGGAGAATGCATGAAACACAGGTCCAATATTGTTTTTCAAATTAAACATTTCAATCATTGTAATGTAATAAAGTTCCAGTGAATGCTGAAGTGAATTTTAAATGTATGCGTGAAGCAGTATGTCCATGCAAGTGTGTGTGTGTGTGTGTGCGTGTGTGTGTGTGTGTGTGTGTGTGTGTGTGTGTGTGTGTGTGTGTGTGTGTGTGTGTGTGTGTGTGTGTGTGTGTGTGTGTGGGGGGTGTGTGTTTGTTTTAGTCGGCCTACCGATCCAATCTCACAACTAGTGTCCATGTTAATATTTTACCCTAAACCTTTTACTTCCAAGAACACATTTTGAAACTCAACACTAAATAGATTTAAAATTATTTATGTCCTTTTTTCTTGTGAAAAAAATTTTAATATCCCCAATGGCATAATCCTACCTGACCCAAAATGGACAAAAGGAAGTATAATTGTTTCAATGGCAATGACAATAAACATGGCAGCATGTGGTTGAACAGCTCTATCTGCCATGCATGGAATCTCCTTGGGTGGGAACCTTCATGAAGACACTCACTGAGAGCAATTCATCTGCCAATGCTGCACAATAATACAATGGATAGTGTATTGAGACAGTACATACATCCAGGGGAGTGGCCTCTTCACCCAGACGTGATAGCCCAGATCTGAGAAAGGTTTGGGAAGGTACAGGTGCACCAAGGTTTAAATTGGCAGAGTCAAACAGCCTGCTGGAACAGGATAATCTAGTCCACAACTGGCCTTATTCCTTTGTGTGACCCTGAAATGGCCTGCAAAACCTTGTTTTCACTGCTACGAACACCATCTTATTCCAAATGGATGTCAAAAAAATGCTTGCCTTGCATGCATTGGTGATCAGATGATTCTGGGGTGACCTTGTGGTTGAATCTGGGATTTCACCCCAGGGGGAAGAATCACCCAATTCTGTGAATCAGTCAGCTGATCTTATACCAGGAGGATCCATTTTCTTTACCACTAATCCTACAGGGTCACAGGGAACCAGGGTACACCCAATCTATCGCACACTCACATATACATTCAATCCAATGTGTCAATAACCTGGGGAACTGCCTGATTCCCAAGATCCTGACTTTTCTTTAGGATCTTCTAGACAGAAGCAAGTTCCCATCTACATGAAAAAAATTTACTGCGTGTGACAGCCATTGCAACAAGCCACAGCACCATGAATTTGATCTCTGGGGTTTCATTGACTTATAGCTGCCTTTCTAAAAGAATGAGTGTGCTTCTGGCTGCCATAATCCCCTAGGAACCCAATAAGGGATGTCTACCCTGTTAGGAAGCTGAAATGGGTATCTCAGAAAACTTTCTTTTTGCTAACAATCATTTTGACTAAAAGAGTTGGGGAGTTACATGTTCTGGAGGAAAGCTTGCCTTGCATGCATTGGTGGACCCCCCAACCCATTGTTCTGATACCATGTCCTTGTCACATCTACTGTCTAGTCTTGTGTACTGCTCAGTCTTATTAACTACCCTTTCTGTTATGTCCTACACCCACCACTCACCCATACTAACCTCTAATAAAAAAGTACAACACATTTGCAAATTTTTTGGTGGACCAAAAGAAAAAGAAAGTGGGGGGAAGACTCTTGGATGACCTTGTGGTTGATATTTTCCCTATAGTTGTATTTAGACTATCTAAGTCTCAGACTAACTATTATTCTGCCGCAAAGGAAAGACATGCGGAATCCCATGTCTAAACAAACAGTGTTTGCGCTGCAAAAATTTGTCACCAGTTCAACTCTAATTGATGACCAGTACTTTACAGACTTGAAGACATGAAGACTAACAATTTGCATAAACATCTCAATGTTGCATGTAAATAAAGTGAGTTTTGAATACATACTGACATTTAACGGTCACTGTATACAAACGATATCTTCTGACTTATTATAATTAAACCACCTAAAATAATCCATTATTATTCATGATACATTCATGATTCAGCCAAATATTTAAGATTTTTAATGTTTTATTCCAAAAAAGTATTGAGAAGTACATAAAGTCATTCAGCGATTTCTGAAAAAGGCACCATCCAAGAGAAACCTATCTAGTCATCACTAATATTAACCCGGTATCTACATGTGGTAATCAACATGTTTATTACAAACATTTACACATGATGACTGTTTTGTGTGAATTTCACTGTTAGTTTTGAAATAAGGTTTTTATAAACAAGTGAGTATTAGCCAGGCTTTTTAATTACAGTTTACATTTATTTTTATTAATCCTTCATACAAAACAATGGCAGAGTACCAAAACATTGAGAAGGATGATTACTTCCTAGGACTGTATCTGTGTGAACTGGGATATACAGGGGGGAAATTGCAGTTGATTGATGAATAACAAGCCAGAAGGGTAGAGAGATCACAGACACCCTTTCAGGTACACATCAACCCTTATTTCCAGTAATGCAGTGTAGAGAGGTACGTGCCAAAAGGTGTAATGAGAAAAGATATGGGTTGAGGTGTTACATGAAATGAAGGAAAGAAAGCGAGATATTGAAATTTGCAAAACATTTGAGAGAAGGTTACTTGGCAGATGAAGGTAGTTTATGAGTATAATGTCAGTAGGTCTATATTTTCATTTAGAGGGCTGAGCAGCCAAAGCCTTCGTTGGCTACAGTTTTTCCGTTGATCATGACAAGGTGCACTTCCAGGCTGTTAAGACCAGGCTGTGTAAGTACTTGTTGACGATGTTCCAATCCCAAGCGAGTTGGGCATTTATCATGTCCATCATCACATTCCACTGGGGCATTGCAAAATACAAAACTTGGCATTGTACCCTGAAATACAGGAGAAACTCTAGAATGTAGAAAGAAAAAAGTTCACAACACATGCTTTCCGAGTCAGTGGCAAAAATTGGGGGGATATTACTAAAATTAGCATCATCTAAAGAGCAAGGCATGCTCCTTGACTGTTTTCACTGTCACAATTTAATTAAGTGGAATTGATATTCCCACCCAATTCCTCATGATCAGTTTTCCGAGGATAGGTTCCAGATCCACCTCAACCCTGATTAAGATCATTAAGAAATTGGTTACTGAAGATCAATGAATATTAGTCTTTTGCAATGATTTTTGAGTGCTTACTTTGCATCTAGATTCAGCATTTTCCATTCTTTTGCAAAAGGAGAATGGGAAATGGGATGAACGGGATGTAACTGAGGTCTGTTACTGTATATTCTACACAAATGAGGCCAAGCTCAAATCACAAAGTGATGACTTTGCTATGCGTACTCACCTAGGAAAGGAGCACACTGGTAAACTCCACTAGTTCATTAAGGAAACTCTCGAGGTTCCGAACATGAGGAGACAGAACCTATGAAATATAAATAATAAAATCCCCTTTTTTTTCTGTTGTGGCTGTTTTCTGACTTAAAGAGACTATTAAAAATATTCTGCATGACTGTTTCCTTATCTAACAATAGTGGTTTAACAGTGGACTTCCTGGATGTAGGTCTTTACTGCTATTAATAAAGCAGCAGAAGTCAAACTGTTGAATTCCAGCTGTCATGCCGGGATCTCCAGAGAGATTGTTTCGCATTGCTTTGTGGGATATGTTTAATTAAACTTTTCTCCATTTAAATCCTTTCTCTATGGACCACAAGGCTTTCAAGGACTTTTAAGACTTTGTGCTGCCTAAAAAAAAAAACTGCTTCAGAGAGGTGTTTCTTAATTAGTTTTTATATTAGACTTTTAGGCCAACATTATCTTAATGATCAAGAAGTGATAGCAATTACACATATTTAGGATCTAAATATTTGAATAGTCTCTGTACGCTTGTTATCCTATAGTTTGACCACAAATCTGCAGTGTAGAGTGGTGTACAATATGTTTTAAACAATTTAATTAAATTAGGCTGGTATATACACACAAATATATCAATCAACCATTAGAAAATTATTATATATATATATATATATATATATATATATATATATATATATATATATATATATATATATATATATATATATATATATATATATATAAAGCATATTAGTCATTTTATATCCCATACTGTATTTATACACTTCAGAAATACTACATATGTTTTTTCAGAATAAATTACTAACCCTGTAATAACACTATGCTCCACAGCCTTATGTAACATAGAAACACACACACACACACACACACACACACACAAATTGACCAAATTGTTTGTGCTTCCTATTTTTTTTATGTGAAGTGTTTTAGATCCGTAAACACATTGCATGTGCCTCTTCCAGAGAGCAAGCACATTAAAGAGTAAAGCTTTCCATTAGCCGGTCATTTTATTCCCCAGAACATCCAAACACTGCACACACTGGGTGGAGGAGGGATTCGAACCCCCAACCCCAGAGAAATTGAGAACATGCTAAAATGTATTGTTGGGAATTAGTCATTCTGTATTAAGAAATCAAATGGGTAAAGTGTACATCTAATAATTAATAAGGTCTGGCAAATTACGTCAATTTAAGTAAGACCAAAAATAAAATTCATTTTAAAAAAGTGTTACAGCTCCATAAAAACATATTCTCTAAATTAAGTGCACAATGAAACTGTTTTGGAATACAATTAATGTATAAAGCAAGCACTTACTGAGATCAACTGATTTCTACTGCAGAACACTGTAATGGAATAGGGACATGGTGAAGGAACATTAAATGCCCGTGAAGCCAAATCAAATTGGAAAGACAAAATAGGTGCCTTTGCTTGTGATGATGGGTATTTGTTGATGTTGTTATTTCCTGTCAGACCATTTTGTTTTCTGCCTGGACTATAATCATATCTGGTGTGTTCTGCCGACAAGCATTCAATTTAATTCAGATCAATTGAAGGCTACAACCATGGTTTTAAAAGATAGCACAGCAAAACAATTAAGTCCTCTTTTTTTTATTGCAATGAACCACTCCAGTCAGTGATTTTTCACAGATTATTGAACAGGTGCCTACATTATGTGGAGCATGCTGGGAAATTTTTGAATAAAGCATATAGGGATATTCCTGAAGTGTTCCATGTGTACACTTACATCAATATAAGGTCCTTTCTATTATTCTTTATTATCTAGATGGCCTTGCTACATTCAGGAGCTTCCTGAGATCTGAGTTCAGCGAGGAGAATATTGAGTTCTGGTTGGCTTGTGAGGATTTTAAGAAGACCAAGTCTCCGCTGAAAATGGCCACCAAAGCCAAGAAGATTTATGAAGACTTCATTCAGACTGGTGGAAACAAAGAGGTTAGTTTATTCCATTCTTTTTTCTTTTTTTTTTTATTCAAACTCCACCAGATGATGACGTGCTTGTGCTGTTGTGTTCACCTCTGGAAAGCCCTTTCAGAGGTGCAGTATGTGAACTCTCTATAAAGGAAAAGGAATTTGTTTAGCTTTTTAGCAGTAAACATTTTCCAAGACCTTCGAGTTGCAGTCTAATTAGCTTCCTATATACAAGATTCAAACAGATTCAATAGCTGATCTAGTGCCTTCTCCGGTTGTTTGGGAGTGTGGAAATGTTTTGTTTGTTTGTTTGTTTGTTTTTCTCTGCCTGTCCTTTGGCTTTGACTATCACTTTACCTAATTATTGTCACGAGCGAGACTTAACAAGTTTGAACGTGATGCACTGTATAATCCTTAGGACAAAGGTAGGTCAAAAGTCGGAAAGACAGGCTGAAATATATTTTTCCAAAATTGAAAGTAATTCAACATTTAATGAATGAATGTAGCTCATTTCATTTTTGTCTAATCCCAATGTCATTGTGTAAACATCCTCAATGAAAAATAATGAAATCTTGTACTGACTGTAATGAATGACTGAAATTGCGTTCCGTTTGGAAGTTAATTGCATTCGTTCTCTTCCTAATCTTGTAATCATATTCCCCAAAATAACCCCTGCTGTAACATGCTCAATGCTCTTCACTCTTCAGGTGAACATTGACCATTTCACCAAAGACGTGACTCTGAGGAATCTGGTTGAGCTTTCCGCTACCACCTTTGACCTGGCTCAGAGCCGCATCTACACCCTGATGGAGAGGGATTCCTTTGGCCGCTTCCTCAGATCTGAGCCATACCAAGAGCTCATCAAGTAAACACAACTGTCCCGCTGTAGAGAGACAAAAACTCGAACACATCCTATATCGTGTGGATTTGGAAATTGGTTTAGAAATCCGACCTTACAAATCCAATTATAATTTGTTGATTCTTTTACTTTACAGATAATTTAGGAACCTCACAATCAATCTGACTACAAAAATGATATTGGAATCTTCCAGAAGTTTGAAAATAAATAGTCTCCCTACAGCTATGGTCAAGAACTTGTCGATGACCAAAATACCAATTATTTTTCTCTTTAAAAAAAAAAAATAGCAAAACATTGTTAAACATTCAAATTGTACCCATGGATAATGCCAACTTTTTAGAAATACTGTTTACAGTTTGTTTTGCATGACATGTTGGCTGGAACTCTATTTAGTTCCCTGTCTACTAAATAAAATGGAAAATCCTAGTCAGACTAATTCCCACTTGTAATTCATTAGACTAGACTATGTTTGTGAAGAGGACAGCCTGCCCTCTGAAGTGATGGGAGCAAATGACGAGTGCTTTTTCTTGGAACAGTCTACATTTATGTTAAAACTCATGTGTAAAAGTGACGGGGGGGGGGGGAATACAGACAAAAGTCCTGAAAGGCCCATCATTCTTCAAAGTAAAGAAGAGAGGGACGTGTTTAAATGCACTGAGTCCCTGGGAAAAGCCAGAGAGGAGGCTTGTTGTGGTGTGTACGTTGCTAAGATGGGAAAATCAAGTAGGAGTGGATCTCCATAAAGCATTGGAAAACTTTTTTTTCATACAGAGGGACAGCTTTCCCAAGGAAGTATAAGGAATAATCACAAAAAAAAATATTAGTGTATCTTGATTTAAGCAAAAACCAAATGTCTCTTTCAAGACAATTATAATCACTATTATTATTATTATTATTATTATTATTATTATTATTATTATTATTATTATTATTATTATTATTATTATTATTATTATTGTCATTATAAATGACTGTCTTTTTCCTTAATACGTTGCATGCCCTTGACATGAGCAGCTAATCTTAATTATAGACACGTTGCCTACAATTTGTCAAGTACATGATATCAGTATGTATGAAATTATTTCCCTTATTAAACTTTGCATGTGTGAATCTCACCATATGCACATTCAGTATACTATTGCATGTTTTGTTTTGTTTTTCACCAATTTATTGTTCAATAAAAACACATATAGTATATAGCATTATATGCAGTAATAGGTGGTCTATAAGTCCTTATTGTTATGCCACATAAAGCTAAAATATTAGAATACTGCAGGTCAGAAAAACATGAATTATTATATAAAAAAAAAATTAATTATAAAAAATATATATCTATTGGATTTGGAGCATTGGTACAGTTTTTGTTTTTTTGGGGTTTTTTTTTCTCAGAGAACATCACATCAGATTTAATTCAAATGGCTACTAAGGACTTATAGTGCACCTCTCATTTAAAAGTAAATCTAAGCAAATACATGTATTTGTACTACTGTAGCCACACATAAAATGTATAAGTGCATTAAAGTTGTGAACACCTATTTATTTTTTAGATGTAAATAATTTACAACTATTTGTTTTACAGTCATTTACAAATTCTTTTCTGTGGTTACACATGGTGAGGAGTCTATCCAGAGGTTTATCCGGATGCATGAATGATGAAGATTTAATTACAATACTATTGCTTTTTTCCATACTACCATATTCATGGTATTCTAAATTTTAAACTACACTTTCATATACGACAGATAAACTGACCATAACATTAAAACTACCTGCAAAATATTGTGTAGGTCCCCACAAAAACAGCTTTGACCCTTCGAGACAAGGACTCCACAAGTCCTCTGAAGGTGTGCTATGGTATCTGGCATGAAGATACATTTTGCATTGGTACCATTTTGACTGGTCTGGGCTATGCAAGCTGTGATGCACTGGACATTCTGACACCTTTCTCTCATAGCCAGCACTAACTTTTCACCAATATGTGATTCAGTAGCTCTTCTGTGGGATCAGACCTTCACTCCGCACGCGCATCAGTGGGCCTTGGGTGCCCATGACCCTGTCGCTGGTTCTTCGGTTGTCCTTCCTTGAACCACATTTGAGTGGTACTAACCACTGCAAACTGGGAAAACCCACAAGATCTGCTGTTTTGGAGACCAAGTTGTTTAGCCATCACAATTTGTCCCTTGTCACTCAGATCCTTACGTTTGCTCATTTTTCCTACTTCCAAGACATCAACTGTTCACCTGCTGCCTAATATATCCAAGCAACCAGATAATCAATGTTTTTCTCATCACCGGTCACAGGTTTTAATGTTATGGCTGATTGGTGTATGTTGCATCCACAGTCACAGATCTTCTGTCAAAAGGCTAATGATACTTAATGCTGCTTATATCAAGGGTGGCTTGTATAAATGAGCTAACCCCCACTGCTTACCCATTTATACCAGACATCATAAATACATTACAAGTAGACGAGTATAAGGTTTCATTTTTGCCATAAACATGAGATTAGTTGCTATGAAGAGATGTTTTAAAGTGGATTATTTTGGATTTTTGTGGAATCAAACAGCACCACCAATGGTCAGAGGAGAAATACAAAAGTGAGGCTGGGACTAATTTCTTTCTAGCCCACACTACATATCAGTGACAGTTGTGGCAGGTAATTACAAACAGTGACAATTCCTTTGAAGGAGAAACTAAATGTTGGTAGAAGAAGCTCACATTGTCCGATCAAAGAACGAAGTATGCCAAAGAAGAGAAGACACAACCTGTCTGTCTAGTTTTTGTAAACCCCATTTGGGCAAAAAGGATATTGTTCCACCATTGTCAATATATATTCGATTTTAGCTATCTCATTTAAATACACATGAGAGAACATGTGAAACTCTTCACAGGGCTCATGATCAAACTGGGTATCCTGGAGCTGATTTTGACACACTGAACCACCCACAACTGTATGGTGAATAGAAGTCATTGTATACAATCTTCATAGTAAAAATTCATATAAACAGCTGGCACCAACTACAATTCCCTCACTGTCTCATCTGTGTCCACAAAAACACAGCAAATCAGTTGACCACCACACCGCCCTGAGTTGACCAACTAGTGACATTGTTGAACTTCAAGTGCCAGATAACTGTCTACTGGTCATAAATTAATCTTTTACTAATTTTAATTAATTCTATTTGTCCCCAAAATAGATGTATGTGGGATGGACAAGGGGTTTTAAAGGAAATATGCAACCTCCCTAAGGACGCCTTAAAAAATAAGAAAACTGACTACGCCACCCTGGTGAATATACCAGGGAAAGGACACACAGACTTCTCAAAAAGGGACCTTGAGATATGGATATAATATTTAAAAATACATCTTTATTAGAGCAGCAATAAATATTTAGAGAATTGATCAAATGCAGAATGTCAATTACACACACAAGAGCAATCGCTTAAACACACGGCAAAAACAGCCCTACTAGAAAGAATAAAAATATTCTTAAAAATAATCATATTATCTTGTATCAAGCAATAAAAATCTGCCAATGGGGTAAGCCGATTTTACTTGGCTAGAATTTTTAAAACTAGCATAAAGGTTTAGCCACTGAAGGACTGTAATGGTCCTTTAAACTAGGCAAAAATGCCAAAAAAAAGTTCTCTTGACTGATTAACAATTTAGCTGATTAAGAATTTACCCCTTAATCTAAGATTAATAGTTAGCAAAAATAAAGCTTACAATAAGAGACAAATACTCCAAACATCATGATGAAAATAAATAACTTTATCTTAAATTAAGGCACTAGAAGCATTGTTATTTTTAGCATTTTTATTTTTAAATAAGGAAAACGTTGTTGTTCCTCTGCTGGGGATATTATGCAAACCATTGTTGTAACTCGTTACAGGTAAAAAAAAAAAATCCTGTCAATATGAACAGAAAGAGCTTAAGACAATATTAAGACAAATATTTTTTTTCTAAAAATGAGATTACTTTTCTTCTGCAAAACATGCCACCAATTGTAGCAGAGATGCCATGCTAGGTGCTAGCTTGCCATCAGGAGCAACTTGGGGTTCAGTGTCTTGCCCAAGGACACTTCGGCATATGGAGTCACCCGGGCCGGGAATCGAACCGCCAACCCTACGATTTGTGGACAACCCGCTCTACCAAATGCACCACAGCCGCCCCATTGTAGTGCATAAATAGTTGGTGCCGGATTAAGGATACCAACCCAAAAGACATAACTTAATTAAACAAATCACAGGGCTCAGGTTTACCAGTAGAAGAGTGGGCTAGCCCAGGGCTTGAATGATCCCTCAAAGTAATGAATCACCCACATGTGCACAGTATCTCATTCACTTCCATTCAGATATCACTACAAAATATTACACACAGCACGGCGTATAAGGAGAACCACCACCACACAAGACAGCTAGCCCACCAACTCTGGGTCTGCAGCATCTGGAAACAATAAAAAACAAAAACACTATGTTATAAAACTAGAAAAGAAACAAAGAAATATCAAACACCGAATAAAAACCAACTGCACAGTAAATAATTATAAATAAACAAAGAAACCAAGAACCACTCAAACCTGGGCCTGCTATATCAAACAAAGTATAACTTTTAAATGCCAACACACAACGTGCCCTCAATTATCTTTCAGGTTTCAGATGGTGTATAGCAAAGCAAAATAAAGCACAATAATTACAATCAAAGGAACATCAATTCAGTATAACAAACAAAGAAACCAGAGACATATAAACAAGGAAATAGTAATGAAACAGCATAAGAACCAAAAGGAACAAATCAAAACAAGATTGGAGCAAAAACAGAAGTGCTGAAAGTTCAAGCCATGCAGCACTAGCACAAAAGCACATGCTAATTAGTGCATCGAACATGTGGAGACCACACTGTTCATCAGGCTGCCAATGTTCACGACTCAACGGGGAAATGATTGAAAGGAAAACAGCAGCCAGCCACCGATGCTCTCTATCATATACAACCATGATATACCTTGGAGCAAAATAAAGCAAGCACCGGTGAAAACAATCAGCCAATGACACATCACATGGTGTGCACAATGCTACTTCAGCTCAGAACATGTGGCACCGGAAATGGCAGTCATCCAACAATGACGCGATACCCAGTAGCATGAAACCACCTTAAATACGCTTGCAAGATAGGACACTGATGACTTACACACACCGAAAAAGGGGTGGGTGAATTAACCCCATACGACAAGATGCATCAAAATATCTGCTCTCTACGACTCATGTATTTCCTACTCTCAGGACAAGACTGCATGAAATACTCAGCCCTTTTTAGGCACACAACATTGTATTTCTAGAGAATTAAAGAGCACTTTTCGAATAGTAACATCAGCTCAGCAAGGAACAAACAAGTTGCTTCCTGAATCCATGCCTTCGCTTTCACAGCCTGTTCAATTTCCTACACTAACAAGGTGCTTTTCTTATTTTACCAAACAAAAATGACCTAAGGTGAAAGATAGAAAGAGAGAGAGAGAGAGAGGGATGAGATTAAGCAGAAGGACACAAGCATGTTGCCAACACAAACACTGTCTGAGGTGAATAGATTCACATTCATTACAGAGCCTACTGTATTCCTAAAAGCAGACTCCTATATGACTTGTGCCTGCAAGTCGAGACCCCAGGCATTTTCTGTGATATTTCCAATTCATTTCTGAAAATAGGAACATCAAAACGCTTTGTGCATTCTCTATGCAAAGTATATTCTTTGATATTTTCATCATCTGAGCCATCAGCCACCATCAGTGAGCAAAAAAAAAAAAAAAACATCCATTTTTTAAATGGCTTTCAACTTAGCGTCCATGTTAAAATGTTGACCCAATGTTTGAATTTAATCTCAGTATGATAATCACTTTTAATTAAGCCTGAATTTTGGGTGTTTTATGTATAGTAATTGCATCTGACACAAAAGGTCAGGGTACAAGACCACTATTAAAAACTGGGATGAGCATAAGAATGGACGTATATCAGGAATTAAACAGTAAGTTTACAGTATTCATGTGAGATTATCAACAGTAAAAGGAGAGTCACAAGTTCCAGATGAAAAAGCTGGTGGGAAAAAAAGTTGAAGGATCAATCAAGCAGGTCCGGAGGTCAAGATGATCTACAGGAGGAGAAATGTGCCTGAACAACTGAATGCAAGACAACATAGCAAATAGCTAACATTTTAGGTGACTGATATTTCTCTTGAGGCAACCAACATGATATGCTACTGTACATCAGACGCATTATCAGGAGAACATAAGGAGCATACACTTAATGACCACTGTACTGTTGAGAAACCTGTACACCTGAATATGTATGCAATTATCCAATCAGCCAATCACGTGGCAGCAGGACACTGCATAAAATCATGAAGATAGAGGTCAAGAACTTCAGTTAATGTGCATGTCAAATTGATGTCATTTGGAAAACATTGCCTGGTGGAACCAAAGTGCGGGACACAATGCGGTCGTCTCTTGTTGCAGCCCATCCCCCTAGAGATTCAGCATGTTATATGTGCTGAGATGCTTTTCTGGATACCATGTTTGTAAAGAGTGGTTATTTGAGTTACCATCATCTTCTTATCAGCTTCAACCAGTCTGGCCATTCTCCACTCTCATCAATCTGATGTTTCCAACTGCAGATTTCTTGCTCACTGGATGTTTTTTTGTATGTTCACACAGTTCTGTGTAAACTTTAGAGACTGTTGTTCAGGAAAATTCCTGGAGATCAGCAGTTTCTGAAACCTTTCTCCAACAACCATGTTGCGGTCAAAGTTATTGAGATCCCAAATTTTTCCTCCTTTTGATGTTTGATGTGAAATGAAGCTCTTAACAATTTTGTACATTGTGCAACTACCACATGATTGGCTATCTTGATTCTATAGTGTCCTATATTTCTTTGTGTGTCTGATTTTTAGTCCACTGTCTATTTTTAATCATGATTCTACCTGCCAACTATAGGACTTCTTACACATCCACCTTGCTATGATTTGTGACGATTCCTTGGAAATCCAAGAACTCACTCGTTTTCTTTATTCAGTAACATTACATATATTTAACTAGATAACTAACTCTTCATCCCTTTGTGCCAATTATGTTAGCTGTCACTTTTAGCTGGTTATTTAAGTCTCTGGGCAAAAAAAAACAACAACATGGGAATGGTCATTTCAGAATTCACTTGTCCACCCTTGCAATGAGTAGATTTAAGTGTAATTATTGAGGTCTGAGTCTGGGTTGAATTTTAATTGCTTTTTCCAATTCATTTTCACACAGCACAAATTCAACTGGACTAGAGAAGCAAAGATATTTAATGAGGGAGGCATGTGGGAAGAAGAAGCTCTAAACACTGAAAACACAGAACATATCCATCCATCCATCTTCTACCGCTTACTCCTTCTTCAGGGTCACGGGGAACCTGGAGCCTTGGGAGCCCCAGGGAACATCGGGCACAAGGCAGGGTACACCCTGGACAGGGTGCCAGTCCATCACAGGGCACAATCACATACACACTCACACATTCATACACCATGGACAATTTAAACACACCAATCAGACTACCATGCATGTCTTTGGACTGGGGGAGGAAACCGGAGTACCCGGAGAAAACCCCCGCAGCATGCGGAGAACATGCAAACACCGCACACACATGGCCTCGGCGGGAATCAAACCCCAGACCCTGGAGGTGTAAGGTGAACGTGCTAACTCCTAAACCACCATGCACCCAACACAGAACATATGCTAAATTATAATGAATAATGGTGGGAACAAATACGTTTTTAAATATTTTTTACTTCTGCATTACAGTTTTGTCCTTGGGCTCATTTTGAATCTCAGTAGACATAGGCACATTAGAAATATGACCTGGCCAAGGATATAGGAAGGCCTTGGGTAATCCAGGGGAAAAGTCAAGGCAGGAAGAGAGCTTGTAGATCTCCTACTTGCTTAAGAGATGTCAGGGCCAGCAGAAGAGCTAATGTTGGAGACAGAGGCTGACTCTAAGTCTCAAATAGGGCAACTGACAGACGTTCCAGGACCACAGAAAGGTCCCAGGAAGGTATGTATGGTCTGCAGATGGGCCTCAGCCACATGACACCATGCATGAACTTCAAAGTTAGAGGATGTTGCCCCACAGAGGCTCCATCAATAGGGATGTGGCTGGCCAAAATGGCAGCCATGTAGACCATGATTGTAGAAGAAGCCAACCCTGCTGAGAAACGTCCTAAGAACTCCAGAACTGTAGCCATTGCCACTTGAGTGCATAC
This sequence comes from Ameiurus melas, assembly GCA_012411365.1. NCBI lineage: Eukaryota > Metazoa > Chordata > Actinopteri > Siluriformes > Ictaluridae > Ameiurus > Ameiurus melas. Next base: position 7,084,366 of record CM022767.1, read on the forward strand.
AATTTCAGTGTGGATGGTGCTCTAGCGTTCAACATGGTCTCTTAAACCTCAGTTGTGAGAACAGAATCTATGAGCTGGTGACCCTCAGGGGCCAAACCCACAGTTTCCATAGTTCCGGGCAAGGATAATAATTTAGCCCTTCGGCTAAAGACAGAAGATCCCTGCAGATGAGAATATCCCAAGGAGTGTTGCCTAGCAGGCATATACTTATGTACATGTGCTTTTTTTGTTTTTTATTTTTAATAAATTTGCAAAGACTTCAAACAAACTTCTTTCATGTTGTCATTATGGGGTATTGTTTATAGAATTTTGAGGAAAATAATGAATTTAATCCATTTTGGAATAAGGCTATAACATAACAAAATGTGGAAAAAGTGAAGCGATGTGAATACTTTCCGGATGCACTGTATGAGACCACCTGTGTTGTCTGTCACAACTAACACATGGTGACCACTTAATTGTAGAAGAACGAATTTCATTGCTAGAAATATGGCCCACATCTCTGGGCGATTTATATGCCACTCCAGATGAGGGCCGCTCCAAATAGTATGAGCTGGACATCCATCTAAAACTGCACCCCAGCCTGTGGGGGAGGTGTCTGTCATTGCTGTCTTGCAATAAGGAGACGCCCCTAGAGGGGGCCCCGAGACTAGAAACCAGTGACGCCTCCAAATTCTCAGAAGACGTAGACATCGCCACGTGATACTGATTACTCTCAGAGGTTCCGTCCTCAGTTGAAACCCCCTACTTTTCAGCCACCACTGAGACCGCCTCATGTGCATAAGGCACAACGGTATGACACTGGCTGCACCTGCTATACGCAGACCCAGCTTTATCTTGCTCAATTCTGGTAGGATTAACCCTACACATATTGGGGACAGAAATGCCCTCAACATAGTAGAATCCCAGATAACCCCTCGAAAAGTTGTCTTCTGCACTGGAGAAAGCATAGTTTTCTTGAGATTCAACCTGATAAGGTTGAATCCATCTTCCAGTCTAGATTTAGTTTTTCAACTGCCCTAGTAATCACCTCAAGCAGTTCTTCATATGCTTAAGAGATGCTCTCTGTTTTTGGTGCAGTGGCACCCCCAACTGGCTCCTTGGAGTCAGAGAGGATGTTTTAGCTTTCCATATTGGAAGGAGGAGTCGCGAAGCTAGCTCCAAAATCTGGCGGAGACCAGAAGGCAGAGCAAGAGATAGAGCAGCGCTCATCTCCGGCTCCTCTTCGAGATCCATATGAGATCCCCAGGACCTAAACTGGCTGGCTACCTTGGCAGCCACCAGCCAAGATCCACAAGACTCTGAAACCTAACTCCCTTCGGCCAAGAAGAAAGCTAGCCATGAGCAGAGCTGCTTAATTGTAAGACATTCACAATGCGCACAGTCAGACCCCTCAAGGTCTGCCCTGGCATGCTCTATCCCTAGACACATCACACAGAAAGGGATGAAACGGGAGCAAAGTGTGACACACTTCCTGAATTCTATCTCACTCATATTTTTCTCTTTTTTTTTAAGGGACAGAAAAGTAAGAGATTTTTCTTTCTTTTCTTATAAAGATAGAGAGGAAATGGTCTTTTTGCGTGTGTTATACAAACAACCAACATGCAGTCTCGCTGAAGATAATAAAGCTGACCACGCAGTTCACAGGTGCTGTTTTTAGATCATGTGACATGCTTAATTGCCCTTACATGCTTAATCACTTGATCACGACAGGCCTATAAATAGGCATGATGTTACACAAGGTTCAGATGCCGGTCACGCACGAGGGCACTTCCCATAGCGTGGAGCTCACGCAATGTTGAGTTCCCTTTGAAAGGGAACTGCTTGTTTATAAAGTCTTGTTTATTTCACAAAGACACTCTGTCTCCAAACAAGCAGGCTGATTTCCAAAGCAAAAATAATATGTTATACAGAAAAGTGTCTGAACCTTGGTGAAGGATTGGGTCTGAGATCTTCATGTATGTGTGGGTGTAAATGTGTAAACCACTGCCTTCAAACTGAGCACAACAGTGCCCTGCCAGCCCATTATGAGACCTCACAAATGGAAACAAATGTGCTCCAGGCACACACTCACAAAAAAAAATGAACCAGGATCCAGGCAGTGTATGCACAAAGCCAGATGCAAGGCTAGATAAATCCTTGTAAACAACCCATTTGCAGAAAGAACTAAACATCTCAGTATGCAGAAAGAGCACATTAGATTCAAATAAATGCAATCAATGTTTTGTGTATTTTTTTAAATCTCCTTGTCCATGTCATTATATATCTCAACAAATCAATATAAAGCATATCAGATCACATTTAATTTTTATACATGAATCAGGAAACATAGCACATGTTCCTTATATTTATACATTTAGTAATACTTTAATGACAGCACAAACTGCAGGCATTATTCAGTCACGGAGTCTAACGAAAGCACTGGGATTGTGCGTCACACAGCAGTTTATCAAATGTGTGCACCACATCTCGACTGTTATGTCCAAATTAGTTACATGCAAGGGTGCTGGACCCTACTTGTCATAAATAAGTGTTAGCAAATGGTTGGGTTTTTTGTTTTTTTTTGAAGCGTAATGCGCTTCACTTGCTGTTTTTACACCAAAGCGTTGCTGCACATGTGCATCAGGAGAGGAGCATTCCTTTCTTTGCTATCTTGCATAACTTTAGAAAATATATCATGTGATATAACATGCAAATACACCTGTACATTTGCACGTTCATGGAATTATTCAATCAGCCGACCAGGTGGCAGAAGCACAAGATAAGTATCAAGAGCTTCAAGTAATGTTTACATAAAATATCAGAAAGGGAAACGTGATGAAACAGCCAGTCTGACAGCGACATGGTTTTCATTTAATGATTTCATTCTGTGGACATGTAGAAAGCCTCTATAAGAGAACAAGCTGAATTGATTAGGCTTATATACTTTTCACTATGGTATATAGCTTTCCAAAAAAGCGTGACATTCACTGTGTGATGAAATCGTAGTTAGATAGCAAGGGTTTAGATATTGTTTGGCAGATTGACTGCTTTTGCCAACACATCGCAGGTCAATAGCCCAAGCCAGATCCATCCATTTCCATGCTGCTTGGGAGACAAGGCATGGGAGACCTTTGATGAGGTACCAACCTATCTCAGGGCACAATCGCACACACACCCATTCACATTCTACCGACAATTTGGAAATGCCAATTAGCCTACAATGCATTTTTTTGGACTGGGAGAGGAAACCAGCAAAGCACAGAGAGAACATGCTAACTCTGTGCACACAGAGCGTAGGCAGGATTCAAACCCCCACCCCTGAGGTGCAAGGTAAACATTCAAACAAAAAGCCAATGTGCCCAATCACCCCCCAACATCAAGATTAAAAGCATAATTTCCACATAATTTGGTGAAATACAGCTATGTCTTCTTAAAGTAAATGTGTCAAAATATGTTACTGACAAAAAAGCACAATTTTGTCCAAAACCAGATTTTTCATCTTTTTTGGCTGCTAGCTAGAATTCAGCCATATCAATGTCTAAGGGGTTTTCCCAGACCTCCAGAAAATTCTCAATGTTTTTAAAAGCTCTGTGTGGAACACGTGTTTCGTCCACTTTTCCATATCTGCTGCCTGACCACTTGAACTATTCCTACACTGAGCTGAGAGTGACGTCATAAACAAAATGGCTGAGGTGAAAATGGTGAATTTAGTTTGATGATCATTTTAAGGAGGCACTATACTACGTTAGTATAGACTAGATAAGTGGCTAAACCAATTTATTCCATTATAGCTGAGGTGAAGACAACAGTGACATGCTAGTTAACACATCACATTGGGTCTAGCTCAGGCAAAAATGCTTAAGGCCAAATGCTATGGTAATGAGATTTAATAAGGGCTAACATTGTTAGGGCTGGAAGAAATGGATTTTTCAGCTTTTACGGGCCCTTGGTAATCACCTATACAGTTTTATTTAACTCGATTAGAATCTAGCTGGCTTTCACTAAGTCGAGAGTATTTGCTGTCATGTGGTCACAGCATTAACATTCAAATGAATGTTCTCAAGTTTTAAGGTTATAAATCTTGGTTTGAAATTCCAAACCTTGAATAATCATGAAAATTAGGCTGCAAAGCTGCAAATAGAGAAAGTGTGTGTGTGTGTGTGTGTGTGTGTGTGTGTGTGTGTGTGTGTGTGTGTGTGTGTGTGTGTGTGTGTGTGTGTGTGTGTGTGTGTGTGTGTGTGTGTGTGTGTGTGTGTGTGTGTGTGTGTGTGTGTGTGTGAGACTGACATTTCAAAACCACTGCAATGTTCTAGCAGGCCCCTGTCACACCTAAAGCTACAGGGCAGCATGTAATTGCATCAAGGCCAGTGTTCCACCATAATGAGTAGCCTGCAGTCTGCTCACAACATCCAGCCACGAGAGAAACCAGAGAACAGATGGAGATAAACCATCCAAGAAAAAAAAATCTCTGACTCTGTTCTGCCAGAACCTTATTTATGCATCCACTTAACTGTCCCAGGTTATCCTGTTTTCTTTGAAGCTGTAGAGCGTTTGACCTAAAAGCAATCTCCACACCAAAGATGTCAAAGCTTGATTTGATGAAGCCTCCATATGTACTCATAGAACTTTCAAACTAATTTAATCGGCCTGTTTAATAACAACATACCCTGCACTCATTAGGCATAATTTAATAGAAATGAATAAAAGATTCTTACTGTTTGTGGTGTTAAGTACATTTAGTCAGCTCCCTAATGATTGGGGATTTTTTTTGTTTGTTTGTTTGTTTGTTTTTTTTTCATCACCATATGGATAAAATAAACAATTTTCTAATCTTCCCTTGCAATTCATCAATTATCATTTCATACTATTTGGGAAACATTGTATAAATGTGGTAGATCTCAATATAATACTTATGAATCATAGGAAGGACACAGTCTGATCGGGACATTCTATCCATGTGAGATTCTCTTACTGAAAGCAATCTTTTCTTGTTTTTTTTTTTTTTTCGCCTACGCATAATATTTTCCCAAGTCCTTACAAAGTCTAAACCAGATCAGAAGATCAACATTTCCTTCCCAAATATTTTGGATCGCATGTTATGAATAAGTTAGCGGAAAATGTGGTTGTGGGAAGATTCTATAAAGAAATACACTCTCTGTCCACTTTATTAGAAACACCTGTACACCTGCACATTCATGCAGTTATCTAATCAGCTAATCATGTGGTAGTGGCACACTGCAGAATAAAGCATGCAGATACAGGTCAAGAGTTTCAGTTAATGTTCACATCAAACATCAGAATGAAGAAAATGTTCGATCTCTGTGACTTTTTTATGGCACGGATGTTGGTGCCAGATGGGCTGGTCTTAGTGTTTCATAAACTGCTGATCTCCTGGGATTTTCACACACAACAGTCTCTAGGTGTTTGCACAGCATGGTGCACAAAAAAAAAAAAAACTTGAGGGAACAACAAGTTTGATGTGTTGTCCAATCTGAGATGCTTTTCTGTTCAATACAGTTGTAAAGAGTGCATGCTCATACCAGTCTGGTTATTCTCCTCTGATCTATCTCCTCAACCTTTCAGCATGCAGACCCTCTGCACACAGGACATTTTTGGGTTTTTTGCACCATTCTGTGTAAACTCAAGAGAGTAATATGTGTGAGAATTCCAGGAGACCAGCAGCCATGCCATGGTTAAAGACACAGAAATCCCATTTTCCTGCCTTCTGATGTTTGATGTGAACATTAACTGAGGCTCTTGACTTGTGCCTGCATGATTTAATGCATTGTGCTGCTGCCACATGATTGGCTGATTGAATAACTGCATCAATGTGCAGGTGTACAGCTATTAAAGTGACTGTTGAGTGTATGTCGGTGACTTTATTACGATTTACAGCAGCTTTATTGTGTATGTTATACATAGTCATTTGCGTCACACCAGCCTAGGCTGAAATAATACAGTAAACCCCCCAGGCTAACTGAAAAAGCTAAAGGCACGCTTACTTATTTATACCATTAAAAAATGTCTTACTTCCTTATCACCCTATCTAGCCAATACACAAAGCCAAACCCAACAAAAACTCAATGCAGATGAGCTTTGGAGTGCGCACACTTTCTGGATGATTGGCATTCATCAACATACACACGAGTACGAAGAAAATCGTTGTTATCAAAACTAAATAAGTCTGGCGGAAATTTTGAGTTTGGTTTGGCTTATGCAAACATTTACATACAACTTTACAAAAAAAAAAATAAGGCCTGGTGTTAGATTCTTTGGCCTAATAGAAATTACAGGCAACAAATTAGCTTGAAACCAACATTTTGTGGAAAAAATTATTTCCTCAGGAAACATTAGGTCTGAAAAAAAGTGACAAAACTAGGGAGTCATGGTGGCACAGCATGTAGCGTTCCCACCTCAGAGCTCCTACTTTCCTGTTTAAATTGTCTAACATTTCTGCTTCTGGATATAAGGACATTTTCTTGCTTGATATTGACTCATTATAATATGATGTAACCATGCTGTCTCTCTGAAATGTATGTTTTGAGCTCTAACAACACTTATAGAAATTACAGAATGCCATCTGAAGCTAATATCCAACACATATAAATAATCGTGTTAATCGGAGACAACAATCAGAGACATTTCTGACCACAAACATGATAAAATAATAAATGACTTTAAAGTCAGCTGTATTGAGTCAGTGTATAAGATGAGTGATTGGTAGGCTTATCCTTTAAATCTGTAGTAGATCTCCAGGAACAGGCTTGGTGACCACTGCTGTAAATCATGCACACATTTTCTTTACAGGTGAGTGTATCAAATTAACAAAAATATTGTCAGTATATTATTAATTTCACAGCTCAAATATAATATCAAATTAGGAATTGGGATTAAAATATCTCACATTGTGTGAACACATCATTATGTCATGAACTCGATTAAGTTAACTATTAACTATCACACAATATCTATTTTTTTAATGAAAGAAATAGGACTTACTGGATCAAGCGCTGTTTTATAAACTGTTGAATAATGAGGGTAGAAGCCATTCTGCTCGAATAAACTTGCATAGTTATTTGTAATAATTATTACTAAGACTACAAAAAAAAATGTCTAGACATTATTATAACCCCATTTTGAACATTTCGCAAAAAAATCCAGCAACTCCAGGGGTGTGAACTACACACAGGTATCTTCTGATGATTTGATTGGACTGTTTATAAAACAAACTTAAGCACCTGTGTGAGCTTATGCTAAATATGAGGGATTTTCCAAGTGTAATTATTGACAGAGCTTTTAAATTGAATTCACCCATTACACACAAATATGGGCACAACTTATACATACAGATTTTTTGCTAGGTAATGCTTGCTATGTAACTTACCAAGCCTTATCATCTGTGTTTTGATCATTTGCAGTTTTTTTTTGTTTGTTTGTTTGTTTGTTTTATCTTGCCTTGCTCTCTGGTTTTTTGGATTTTTGGATTCGCCCTCTTATAGTGGTTTGTTGATCACGTGACCTGACTTCTTGCTTCTTGCTTCTTGCATTTAGTTCACATTTTGGATTTGTTTGCCAGTATTTCTAATAACACACTAAACTGCATTTGGATTCATCTCTCACTTCGTTGCATGACAGATTACTTTGCCTATCGCATGAATGCAGCAGGAGAGCAGGACTGTCAAAACATCATGGCAGCCCAAGAAAGACTTGTGGTGGACTATCAACAACAACTGGCTGAGCTGGACGCTAAGCTGACAATGCTCACAAATTAGCTCCCCCACCTTCGCTGCACCAGGAACTCCAGCTGCATCTCCATGTTCACTCACTTCCCATCCGGACAAGTACTCAGAAGAGACTGCCCAACGCAAAGGTTTTTCGGTTGCAATGCTCCCAACCGTTGTCCAGCAACTTTTACAATAGAAATTTGATCATTCCCCCAAAGGCAAAGAAATTGGGGAACAGCTTCTTGCCATAACCCAGGGGTAAAGAGCTGCAGCTGAGTATGCCTTAGAGTTAACATAGAGAGAGTGGAATTCGGATGGAATGAATCAGAGCTCAAGGCCACATTTTGCCAGTGAATAAACTCGCTTGCCAAGATGAGAAAATGTCACTCGATTCAATGATTGATCTAGCTATTCATCTGGATCACCTCACTCGCAACCGCCAAGTGCCTCAGGAAATGTTGAACTCACAGCCAGAGAGAAGTTGCTCTGCAACAATCCAGCTGGCTCAAGGCACCGAGAGAGAAGAACAGAAGGGAAAAATTCTGCTCTTACTATGGTAACCCTAACCACTTCCTGGCACAGTTTCCTTCTCGTGCCAAACTCCTCGCCAAACACAACCACACTGAAAGAATCAAAACCTTCACCTGCTCCTCTACGGTGAGTCCATCTTATTTCTGATCTCACCATTACTCTGAATGTGCAGATAAAACACTCAGACTGTTTTTCTGTTCTCTCAGCATTGATTGATTCCAGATCTGCTGGCAATTTCATGGACCAAGCATTCGGAGAGAAACTGAACATCCCCTCAAAATCACTTCAACGTCCTCTGATAATTCCTGCTATTGATGATGGACACATAGGAAACAGAACCATAACACTTTGCAACAAACCCCTACTTCTCAAAGTCAGGACTCTCACCCAAGAATACATCTCATTTCTAACTACTAAGCACCCCATCATAATAGGATGTCCCTGGATGCACCTCCATGACCCACAAATCTATTGGTTCAACAAAGAGATTACCAGATGGTCCAGACACATACAGGACCTCCCACCTCTTCAGTGTAAGATATTGGTGGCCTGACATGTTGACTGACATAAACCGATTCATCTTGTCAAGCATCACATGTGCCCAAGCCATAATACCATGCACTCTACCAACTTCTCAACTCATGACCTTACCCACACCACAGCGACCCTGGTCTCACCTGCTATCAGTCTCACGGTTACAAGGACATAGTCATCATGGTCATCATAGATTGATTCTCTAAATGGTTTTCCCCATTTCATTCAATACAGCAGAGTTCATCTTTGTAAACATGTTCTGTTACTATTGAATCCTGGAAGACATTATAAGTGACCATGCTCACATCCAGGTCTGGTCCAGTTTTATGAAGAAACTGGGTGTCTCTGTAAGTTTAACATCTGGTTACCACCCACAAGCTAACAAATAAGTTGAACAGGCAAACCAGGAGGTCAGCTGTTTCTTAATATCATTTTGTGCTGAGAACCAGGAGGATTGGACACAGTTCCTTCCAAGAGCTCAGTATGTCCAGAACTCACCATTCAGAAATGCAGTTGACTCCTTTCCACTGTGTACTTGTTTATCATCTACCCGTTTCCTCCTGGAACGCTAAACCCAATGGATTCAAATGCAGTGGACAAATGATTCGGGTGGAGTGCAGATGTGTGACAGATTATTTACTTTCACTCGAGTGTCCCTGATTGGTGGATGTATCTCTCTTATCTTTTTGTTCTGTATTCATAGTCAATTAAGTTTAAAAGTTATGTCAATATCTATGAACGTAATGTTCACTGTATTCAGGCTGGGCTTCTCTATTTATACAACTTTTAGTATTTCATGGTCCAGCTTGATAGTTGCTTGATAAGTATACTGGTCCAACGTTGGTTTTTGTTGTTGTTATAAATAAATGAAAATAATTAAATAATAATTAAATCACAAACTCTTTCATACATTACACCAAATGGAGAATATAGTAAACCATTTATTACATCTGGCTATTTGATTTTCTTGCAAAATTTTGTGAAATACCAGGTTTGGGGGCAAACACCAATCATTTTAAATCGGCTTTTGTCTCAGATTCCTATGTACTTTTGTAATGGTTTGGAAAAGACACAAAAAAAAGTGGGGGGGAGGGAGTCCGGGACATTTAAAACCTTGCCTGTCTGAAAAGCTCAACTGGAAACAATCTTAACCTCCTTACAAGTGTTTCTCCCAAACAAGGCAGAAATTTTTTCAGGAGCCTAAATGACAACATCTTTACTGTTGGCTATTTAAAACCCCATGTCTTCTTATGCTAACATCTTAAAGAGCTCAGATCTGTAAGACGTGATGGAAAGTTTCCTGCTCTGTATCACAATGCACAGGTTTCCTCCAGTTGTTGCTTATTATTTTCTATGTAAATGATTAAATCCCATAAAATAGACAATAACCAGAGTGCCCGGAGGAAGTCCCAGAAGCACAGAGAGAATATGCAAGCTCCATGCACACAGGGCGGCGACGGGAATCAAACCCCCAGCCCCAGTGGTACGAGGCAAGCATGCTAACAACTAAGCCACTGTCCCTAAGCTCCTAAAATAACTAGGTGTGTAAAAATGTAAAAATGGAGGGAATGGACATGTTAACTGGCATGATGGTATATGACACAGTTGTTGTTTGGTCATGTTTCACTTTCATAAATGCGTCACAGTACAATGATCATCTCTAAATTATAACATGAGCATCACATTGAACACTCTCTCTCTACCTGTAAAGAATATCCCAATCCGTCCCCTTTTACTTTCTCATTTGTTTTATTTTCTGTATTATTTCATCTCAGAGACCATATTGTGTTGGGTTGGACATTTTTATTCATAAATACTACAATAAATATGTGTAATACATGCGCGTAAACAAATATGTAAACAGATTAAATCCATTTATTCTAATAAGACTTACAGTAAAGTGACATTACAATAGGACAGACTTGTTAAATTCACAGCACTGTAACAAATGGACAACATCACATTTCGTAAATATAACTTGTCCCATTTGTTTGTCGTTAGTATTCCAGAGCTCCATTCATTGTTACTAAGACTAGATGTATTTATATATAACATACACGGATTAAACAGTTATGTAGCCCAGGCCTTCCTTATCTTCTGTAACAGTTATTCTCTTAGACACTGTAAACTTTATTCTTACAACATCATCTGAAAGGGTTTCAAAGGTGGCTCCTTTTTTTCTCCTTCTTTTATTTATTTTTTGTTTGTGTACAAAATTACCAAAATACAGTAATAAACAGAAATGCTACACTGGTGGTTCTGAATAATTTTCTCACATTATTCTAAACACGTTAAAGCAAAATGCACCTGAAAAATACAATTAAAGCACATTCTTATTTGCTGTTTCTGGTGTTAGACCAATTGTGTTTACTTCAGAGCATAACCCTTCACCTTTAACTCTCTTGCCCTCCTCATACAAGTGATCTGATCCCCAAACTCTAAGCCTAAGAAAGATCTCTGTCTTAGATTTAGGCACAATGAGACAGGAGACAGTGGTTAATCTCAGTAAAGGTCCCTTTCCTCTCCAGCCCGCAGTGTTTCTCATCCCTGCATGGCTGAGACAGGTCAAGGAACAGTTTGGACTTCAGAAAGCGCCTGTACGAGTCCTTTTCCATCAGCGTGAAAATCTTACTCTGAGCCTCGTCGAAACAGGTCACGTCACACTTTTCCAGATTCCTCAGAGTTTCTTCTCTTGTTGCAGAGTCCAAATTGACCTGAAAGATTTGAAAAGAATCGAATTATTCACAGAAATTTCGCACAAACACAACGCCACAATTCATGTCAATTTGACATGATCGATTTATTTATTTATTTCTCCAACACATTTTATGCCTATTTGAGAGCATGTGGGTTTTGTTTTTTTTTATTTATAATTTATCATTATTTTATTGATTATATTTAAATTCAAGTGCTATTGTTTTCCCATATATTCACTTCAATTCAGTTTTATTTGTATAGCGCTTTTTACAACGGACATTGTCTCGAAGCAGCTTTACAGAAATATATAAACACCGGAAACAGATTTTAAGTGTGTGGATTTATCCCTATTGAGCGAGTCGGTGGTGACGGTGGTGAGGAGAAACTCTGAGGAAGAAACCTTGAGAGGAACCAGACTCAAAACGGAACCCGTCCTCATCTGGGTAACAACGGATAGTGTGAAAGTAAAAAGTTCATATATGGCATGTGGTTTTATTTGTGATTTTCTTATATGATTCATTTTTTTTCACATGTTCATTTTTCACATACAGGTACTTTGTTCAGAATATATTATTCCCATGACATAACCAGGGCTAAAGGTGTGCACTTTCATTTCTTTGTCACATGTGATTACATATTGCTCACATAATATCTTGTGAAATGTTTTTCTACCTCACCTATATGTAAATAATATAATAGGTTAGTAAAGGATGCTGTCTAACCTCATTCATAGAATCGACATCAATGAACTGTTTGAAAATCTGCTTGGCTTTGGCTTGCATCTCAGCTGCAGGAGTTCTTTTGAAGTCCTCACACGCCACCCAGAACTCAATGTTCTCCTGGCTGAACTCCGACTTTAAAAAAGCGGTGAAGGCAGCACGTCCAACTGAAAGGGAGGGAAGAGGCATTGTTACCTGGATGATTGATGCAAATTTCACAACTTTATGTCATCTGAATGGACTTTGCTTCTGTCTATCTGACTTCAGTCTCTGGGGGAGGGAGTAGGGTGTGTGTGTGTGTTGGGGGCGCCTTAAGGAAGTCCTGTAGAGGTCACTGATCCGGCCTTGACGAGATTCCCAGAAAGCCCTGCTCCTCAGTTCTGTCCCTGTGGTGCCTGACCCCTAAAGGACTAACAGACCATATAACTAGAACTGCTTGGAGGCCACTGAGGCCAAGATGTGGACACGTAGCACACTTCCAGAGGCATGAGAACATAGCCACGAGGTCGGCCCCATGACAGAAGCACTCACACTCCCATTTAATCTCAGTCTTGTTCTAGCTGTGACTTTTACTTCCTTTTTCTTGATGGACCCGGGTGGAATTGAAATGACACATTCATGTTATAGCTTAATTTCTTTCATTTAATGAAATCTTTCACTTACCATCATTGTTAACCAGGTTGTTAAATGATGATTTCCATTTCTCAGTGTCAATAGGAGCAGAGCTGTAATTATAGAAGAAAAAAAAATTAAGATAGGCACATATTGTTTTTATTATACAGTAAGAATATGAATACATCGATATTATAAATATATTGTTATAGTATTTACAACAGTATTTATTCTTATATATATATATATATATATATATATATATATATATATATATATATATATATATATATATATATATATAAATATAATATATATATATATTATATATTCTTTTATATTATATATATATATATATATATATATATATATATATATAATTATATACTCATTCATAGTATATACATAGTATATTCATACCATATCTATCTATATAAATCTATATAAATATAATTATTATTCAATCACAACTTTGATATCTGGGTGTATTTGATCTTTTAATGACATCTAAACTGAAATTAAAAAAGATTTAATCATTGAAAAAGGAATAATTGAAATAATGGAATTTTTCTTTGTATCGTATTCCTTTCTACATAAATAAATTAATTAATTAATCAATTAATCAATTAATTCTACCGTTTGAAAATTTTATTGAAGCTATCCAGTTTGTATAACCATCAAAAGTCTTCATATGAAATACATTTTGAAAAGATTCTCACCTTTTCTCCACGGCAGGCTTTTCCTTTTCCTTCACAGGCTTCTGCTCTTGAACCGGCTCAGCCTTCTGAAGCAGGAACCCAATCTTATGTTTTATGTCCTTTGCGCTGTAAAGGAAATGTGTGTGAAATCGTTTGCCAAAAGGAAACCTCACTAAGACATGTGAATAAACGAAGCTCACTTTGTCGAGTCTTCTTAAACAAATGTCACATCACCTACTCAATAACCTTCATCTCGTGTTCTCTTGTTCAATAAACACTAATTACATTTTGTTTTCAAGTAAAGTCAAATAAATTGTATGCACATAGAAACAAGTCAAAAGACGTTTGAAAAAGCTCGTACCTTTTTAAACAGGTTGCAGGTAGGGCTGCAAGCCCCTTACACATGGTGGCGGTGAAGAGAAAACCAAATCCAACAGACGCAGAGAAACACGTATGATTTGTCAAGGAAAGGATCGCTAGAGTCTTAGAGCAGTCTCCTCCTCCCTGCCTGGCTTTATATGGCTCAGTCCTGCCTGCAGCGGGACTGACCAATCATGATCGAGTGTGTGTTTACACTCTGACGCAGGCACAAAAAAAGTCTTTGCATTTAAGCACTTCTAGAATAAAACAGATCGTCCCAAGGGTTCCCTAAAGAACATACAGTTATATGTAATTGAATTGAAATGATCAATTTTTTTGGCTTTGATTTTTATAGGTTATTAATGTTTTTAGAAATCCTGAAAATATGCTTTATTAATTTTTTTTAGAATTGTGTGTGTGTGTGTGTGTGTGTGTGTGCAATTAATTATGTAATCATTCATTATCACAAAACACACACACACACACACACACACACACCATATACTTCTTTTCCCAGACTCTTGTTTCGGAAAGTCCAAAAAGTCAAAAGAGGAAAGGAATTAAACGTCAGCAAATCAATAAAAAAATCAAACACAAGCTTTTAGGGTCCACTCTATCAACCGTGGCTGATTGCAAACACCCATTATCACACAATATTCAATAATCAATACTGGGTTTTTTTGGAAGTCAGAATTAGGATATTAAAATGACAAGAATGTTTTGTCGATTGACAGTAAATTAAAATGTTTACATTTATTTACTTTTTTTAATCCATGAATTTGCCATAATTCATTCAAAATAGAAATATATATATATATATATATATATATATATATATATATATATATATATATATATATATATATATATATATATATATATATATATATATATATATATATATATATATATATATATATATATATATATATATATATATATATAAATAATTATGAAAATTATGTTCATTAATTTATGTTAATACATTTTACACAGGACTCAACAGTAATAATAACAAATTCAGGTTTTTTCCCATTGTATATTTTCAATATCATTTTAATTAGTTAGCACGTTCGCCTCACGCCTCTAGGGTCGGGGTCCGATTCCCATCACTGCCATGTGTGTGTGGGTTTTGCATGTTCTCCCCATTCTGCGGGGTTTTACTCCAGTACTCCGGTTTCCTCCCCAGTCCAAAGACATGCATGGTAGGCTGATTGTGTATGAATGGGTTTGTGAATGTGTACGTGATTGTTCCCTGTGATGGATTGCTACAGTCCAGTGTGTACCCCACCTTGTACCCCATGCTCCCTGTGATAGTCTCCAGGTTCCCCGTGGCCCCGTAGGATAAGCGTTCTAGAAAATGGATGATTGGAAAAATGTACAGAAGGATTTCGCTTGATTTCAGTTCACATTAAAACAACTTCATGTGAATTGTTTCAAATTCATGTGTTTGAACTCATGTTAAATTATCCCTACTTTCAAAGATTTTAAGTGTATGACCTCTTTGGTAATACTTTATGTAGATATGCAGACTCTTTAAAGCATCTAACAACTGTCACGTAGCAGCCTATCAACTGTATCAATCTGAGTAAATCATATCATAAAATGTATCAGTAGACATCACAGGAGCTGAATTTAAAATGATGATCTCACTGAAGATGAGTTGCTCTTCTGTAGATGATCTACTAAACATCAGGAGTTATAAACTGGATCATCAAAAATACTGCATAGAAAACAGATAGTCTATATATTATATACTAACATTTATACAACAGATCACTTAAACGATCAGATAGGAATTATCTATCAGAGTGTGTTCTACTCTGACGGTAGTGCAGCTGCAAATCACACTTGTTTGAATGTGTTACTGTTTCTATGGTAACAACATACACACGGACATGTATAGTGGGCACAGAATATAAACCGATTTTTTCGAAATGTTTGTAAATATTAATATGGTCATGTCTTCTGTAAGGAAACCGTTATTTGTTTATTAACGTCTCATTCTGTTTTATTAAGTTCATGAGAGAGAATAAACAGAGAGGCTGGTGACAGATCATCTGTTTACAGCTGTAAAAGATAACAGGAAATAACTTGTTTCCACATTAAACATTAAATGTAACTGCCGAAGAATGAAATTTCTTGCGTAAAAAAAAAAAAAAAAAAAAAACAAGCACAATTGCAGTGATATACATGGAATAATACCCAATGGGACATGGTGTTAAAGGAAACTCATCAACGTCAGGGTCAGCGTTGCCTACCATTGATTATTTTCCTGGAACCGCACGCCGCCATTATGTTCATTCCGTATTTAACAACCATACAGTAGACATTTTGTAAAAGAAAAAGTGAAGACGTTGATACTATATAGAGTGTGTGCAGATTTGATAAAGTATTAGAAATCAGAGAACTTAAACTGTTAGAAGTAGCTGATTATTTTCAGTCATGTGACAGGTCATTAAGAGTCTGTAGGTGGTTTGTAGCGTGTCTTCATTAGACTTGCTAAAGAAAGTGCTACCATTCCTCCACCCCCCACCCCCCACCCCCCCGTATAATATATGAAGTTGTAGACGATATGCATACTGTCTGAAATATCTATTGAACCAGACAGTGAGCTTTGCTTCCACTCTAACTGTACTGTATGTATTTCTGCACTTCCTGTCCTTAATAACCTTTCAAAGCTGGCTTAGTCATTAGGGCAGAATGTGACGCCAGCGATCCTCTGAGAAAGACGATGATGGCCACAATATTGTTCCTTGTCAGTGGCCTCAGGGAGGGTTAACCTAAGAGCCATTATTTTAGCTCTATGGCACCTGGATATTATGTCATTATTAGAGAACCAACATTACCTCAGGGCAGTGTCCAATAACTGACAATAAATAAGCAGAGTTTTGTTATGAATCAACCTACAGTACGTGGTGACTCACACGTTACCCCTCCACCCTTTCTCTTCTCTCCTGCTCGATGAGACAAGGTGCTGTTGAATGCTCAAACACATGGGTGGAGATTCAGAACAGCCCTCATTCCTAATATGACCAGGACACCGACTTCTAGAGCTTACAATTTTATTTGAGAACACGGTGTCTTTATTGCTACTTTCTCCGACCAGTGTTGATTCTGAGCAAATGAATAGTTGAGACGGTAGGATCACAAAAAATCATGTTTAATCACTGGCGTGCATTGTCATTTCCTTATGTCTTTCACAGCACACATGCAATAAGCAAGTTAGTATTTTGATATTGTATCAGCGGGTTCAAACAGTTCCTTGCATAATTGTTTTATTAAATATCCAAGAGCCATGATAAAACCGTGACCTGTATTTTTAGAGTTTATCTCCCAATCGTTTTGATCCCGGAGAGAACATTATAATACTAAGGTCACGGAATAATGTATACCAGATTTAAATCATGATCGTTTATAACGGGCTAATTTGGTTCTTTCGGACACATCTGGAAACTGGATTAGCAGCAGGACGGACTTGTTTGAGCTAACTGCACACGGCTATTTGGACTGGAAAGGGCAGATCTATCGAGACTCTCAAAACATTTATCAGTGAGTTGGCTAATGCAAATGGTATGAAAGCCTGGAGACACTATTACACGCTTTCTTTTTTTTTTCTTCTACACAAGGTAGTAAGGCACACACAGTTCTAGTTAATGTGGCTACAGGATACTGAATCAGAGTGAAGATATCACCAAAGATTGCACAATTATTTTAAATAGCACATTTGGTTTATTTTTGCTCAGAAATTGTGTGACAGACCTATTTAAGTACGTTCAGTATTCACTTTCAATAGACCTAGGAAAAATATATTTCGCAGATGTCCTCCTGAAATTATGCTATAGATGGAAATTGCGATATATCTCACATCCCCAAGCATTTGACATTAGCACCATAATGGATACTTACTACACAAATTAAAACTGCTTGTTTAAATCACTTTTTCCACCCAAGAGCAGAAATTTAATTAATCTCGGAACCCAAAATCGCAATTCCATGACGATCTTATTAATCTTATTTATCACGCAATATACACACCAGCAACTTTAATAGGAACTCCTGTACACCTGTTCATTCGTGCAATTATCTAATCAGCCAGTCGTGTGGCAGCAGGGCAATGCATACAATCATTCAGATACTTCTCAGAAGTTTTGTTGAATGTCCACGTTAAACATCAGAACGGAGGAAAAATAAGTGATCTTCGTGATTTTCACAAACAATAGTCATTCAGAATATTGGTGAATCTTGGTGAAAAAACAGCCACTGAGCAGCAAAAATAAAGTACTTTGTTGATGAGAGATGTTAAAGGAAAATGGCCAGACTGGTTCGAGCTGACAGGAAGGTTTCGCTAACACAAATAACCACTCTGTACAACCGTGTTGAGCAGAAAAGCATCTCCGAACACATAACACTTTGACACGTTAATCTGCAACAGCGAAAGACCACATGAAAATGAGGCTAATGTAGGCACATGCTCATGCAAACTACAGTAAGCAGATGACATGATAAGGTGTTCCTAATAAAGTGGGCAGCGGGAATTTATTTCTAGAAATGTGTGATTTAGTGAATATACAGTGCTTCTAATTGTGCAATCTAATCATGTCTATGTTGATAGCTGCTCCTGAGCAAGTTTGAGTTTACAGACTTGTTGTCTTGGTAACAAGTGCGACAACAGCTTTGAACAACGGACAAATCCAGGATCAGACGGAGAACTAACACAGGAATTAGTATGTGGGATGAGACAGAAAAGCATTCATGTTATTTTTTACAATCGCTATGAATATTCTTTCATTACCAGCTGGTTTCAGCTCATACAGCTTCCGAAGCTTTACTCACAGAGCTGAGCTAAATATAAGCTTCTACCAGATCTGCTTTCACACATTTCACCTGTCGTGCATCTGTCACCGGAGTTCAGCTTTTCTGCACTCATAATTAAACAGTGTGTGGAGGAGGCAGAGATTCATCCACTCATCACTCAACAATCAAGTCAGAACCACCAAGCACCATCATCTGATCAACTACAAGACATTTAGGGATGGTTTGCTTTTTTCCTAAAAACCACCCCTTTTTTTCGCCCCGGTTTTTTTCCGCACAAAAAGGCCCCCTTTTTTTTTACACAAAAAAAATCCAAAAATATTTTTCCAATCCCTGTTCAGTAGGGGTATAAAGCAACGTCACTAACTGTAAATGTTTATGGCTCCAAATATCTGGATCTTAATCTGAATTTGGATTTAAACCCGGAGTGACCGTGGCCTAGGTGTGTGAATTCTGTCTGTCACAGATCCTCAACTTCGGTTACATCACTCCAGCTCATAATTGGGCTCAGTCAGAGAACTGCTTTCTTAATCCCATTCGCAGAGTTAGTATTTTTTGTTTGTGCGAACCCTTAATATTTTATTAACGTAACAGATTTTGGTTCTACTTAACAAAATATGAACAAACTAGAAGTGTAATTTAAACCACCAAGGCCCTGACCAGGCATGTACTAAGGATCAATAACTGAATGCTGCAAAAGCATCATAAATAAATCCTTTCACATCAATCAACTTGGTCTTTCTTTGTCCAGCAAGCTTCATTATCTGACAGCTTGCTCACACTCACATGAAATTAAAAACCTCCTCCAAGTCCAACCAGATGCAATGAGAACCTTTCTAAAACAATAAAGCAAGCAAAAAAGATATTCTGCCCCACATATTAATATCTGTATTTGTATCAGTTTAGAACACATTTGTTCATTTCTAATAATGTATTCATATTCGGAAACATCCCAACTGCTCAGTTTTGAACTGTACGTCTTTTTGCATATAGTTTTTTTTTTTTTTTTTAAACTGTACTAAAGAGCACTTTTCCTTGTTACTGGGGTTTTATCCTCAGTCGTGCATAATTTGTACCTTTTTGTGTGGATCGTTTACCTGGAATATATATAGCTAGATATAACAATTATGTAATGAATTCCTTAATGAGGTATGCTGCATTTACAGTATCTCACAAAAGTGAGTACACCCCTCACATTTGTGTATTTGATGATATCTTTTCATGTGACAACACTGAAGAAATGACACTTTGCTACAATGTAACGTAGTGAGTGTACAGCTTGTATAACAGTGTAAATTTGTCGTCCCCTCGAAATAACTCAACACACAGACATTAATGTCTAAACCTCTGGCAACAAAAGTGAGTACACCATTACACCATTTGTGTGGACACCATTATTTTCCAGCACTGCCTTAACCTTCTTGGGCATGGAGTTCACCAAAGCTTCACAGGTTGCCCCTGGAGTCTTCTTCCACTCCTCCATGATGACATCATCTCACTTTTGTCAGATACTGTACATTACCATGTAATAGATACATGCTAAAGAGTTCCTTGAGGGTACCACCCTAGCAACACTGAAACCTGGTTTTCTCCTAAATGTGTACACTCCTGGCCAAAAAGAAATAAATGGCCATGACCAAAATGGCAAAATATTGAGATTTTAATTGTCTCAACAATAAATCATTGGTCATGAAATGAGTGAGAATTAAACAAAGGTCTCAAGAGTGCATTAGTTTAATTCTTGCTAATTTTCTGATCAATTATTTGTTGTTGAGACCATTAAAAGCTTCATATTTTGCCATTTTGGAATTGGCCCATTTTTTGGCCAGTAGAGTATATGTCCATATTGGCTAGGAATACCGGGTGACCCACAAGTCTCCATTCATAGGGGACTATGTTTGCCAGCATGATGTTGGTCGTGCCTTCGTCAGTGGATGTTCGTGGACGTAGACTTCTCGGTTGTTCGGCAACACTTGCAGACTTTTTCAATTTGTTAATAAATTTGTCGTGTGTGATGTTCTTGCCATGTTTCCTGTTAAAGTCCATCGCAACCTTGCGACAGCTTCCCGATCCAGGCAAGAGAATTATTTCAATACGTTCTTCATTTCTTTGAGGCATTCTATCTATCTTAACGAATATTGTGTGATTACTTTTGGAAAACCCTATAGATAGTCAGCTAATAATAGACAACAACCTAATGTTTCAAAGTTCTAATAGCAGAATTAGAAAGGAATTGAAATGAAAGCAGACATATTAAAATTTTAACCAAATGGAAATATTTCGGTAATGCCAAATGGAAAGATTGCATAATAGTGTTTTAATGTGTTTACAGCAATTAACACTGAACTCCACAGATCATTCTGCCATTACTTTGTTTGAGCCATTAATATCCCATCATGAACCAATGAACTTTAGCTTTCAAGCTTTTAACATTTCCGTTCAGCCGCCAGGCCATAAAATCAGCCTGTCTTGCTTTGATCTGAGGTAAATGCTAATACTTCGAATACCTTTTTCCTCATACACATGGAGATGTTTAAATGTTGGACCTGAGCCTGGTACAAAATGGCAGGCAAAGTGACGTAAACCCCCAGAATGGAGCCATTTTGTAAGATTGCACTCTTATGCAACGGACTGGATCAGAGAGAAAGAGAATGAGGTATAGCTGCTACAATGATTGACGTAATACGTTGGCTCCTTTGTTACATTTTGGTTATATATTGTTGTGCAATAATCCAAACCAAAAATAGAGTAACCTGTTCAAGCACAAGGTCTTCAGGCACAGCTCACTGTGCGCAGTGAATTTAAATTGGATTAATGCAAGTAACATATAGCTGTACACATTGCCAGTGCCTTGTTTCACATACAAAAATTTATACATATATAAAATGAATTAATTGAAGTATAACCTGCTATTTCATCCATCCATCCATCCATCTAGGAAGCACCGGGCACAAGGTACACCCTGGACAGGGTGCCAATCCATCGCAGGGCACAATCACATACACACTCACACACCCATTCATGCACTACGGACACTTTAGACACTCCAATCAGCCTACCATTCAGGTCTTTGGACTGGGGGAGGAAACCGGAGGAAAACTTAGCTAACCACTAAGCCACCGTGCGCCCCTGCACCCCACCGTGCGCCCCTCCTGTTTCATGTGTCCAAAATAAAAAGTTACAATTCTGAATTCTGGGAGCATCCTGAGGACTAAACTGACTTGATGCAATCCTGAGGATCATCCTCACTCACAGTTTAGCCAGTGAAAGATATTTTTCTTACATCATCGCTAAACTTTGAAATAGTGTTCAAAAGAACATTATGGAGCCTCTATAGTTCAAATGCATTTTAAAATTCAGACAACAAAACATAACCTATTCTTTAACATGCCCTGCTGTATTTCATGTCCAATTCTTAAATCTTGTTTCTTTAATGTGTCTTCTAATAAAAAGCTTGGTTTGACATTCAAATCTCATGAGATGAATTCAAAAAGAAGGAGATTTTCTTAACTCCAAATGAAAAATACCAGATAATTAAAAAGCAGTAAAATCTTAAACATGTGGTAACTGATTTAGTTCTGTTGGTCAAAAATTCAAGATCTAGTGGCTCCAGCAATTAAATGTGACAGTGCATATTTATCTAATACATGAATCCTTGGTTTATGTTTATAAAAAATAAATCTGTGTTATGATCAAAGGGGGCTTGGTGGTTTGAGAACCCATGATTTAACATCGTCTCCTGTTTCATCATGTCATATGGTTTAAAACAAAAGACTCCCTTTTATAGTAAATTATATCGTGTCAAAGCAAATTAGCCCGTGACATAAGATGTGCAGGGAAGTTTGTGTCACAGTGCTCATTATTTATGTTCATACTGTAATTACAGCTGTTTGTGTTAAAGTTGTATAAGAGTCACTGCTGTGGAGACTAGCGTCATGTTTGGAGGGTCACATGAGAACTGCTGGAGGGAATAAACACAATGCATGGTTTGAAAAAAAAATTGGTATTAAATACGCTTTTGTTCATCATAGGATGACTAAAAACAAACACAGTACATAAATTCTGTATCAAGTAGGTGAAAATAGGAAATTACAGTACTTCATGGACTTTTTATCTGCACTGTAAGTGCAGAAAAAAGTTTCATCTAACATTTTGTCCATTTCTGAAAAGGTACTATGTGGAACTATATAGAACTCTATAACACAAGAGTTCCCAATCAGAAAGAAGAACTTCTTTAGAAAGCTACAATGATTAGCTCATAACTCCAGGGTCGGGGGTTAAATTCCCGCAGTGCTGTTGTGTGTGCGGAGTTTGCATGTTCTCCCCGTCCTGCAGGTGTTTCCTCCGGGTACTCCGGTTTCCTCCCCCAGTCCAAAGACATGCATGGTAGTCTGATTGGCGTGTCTAAAGTGTCCATAGTGTATGAATGGGTGTGTGTGAGTGTATATGTGATTGTGCCCTGTGATGGATTGGCACCCTGTCCAGGGTGTACCCCACCTTGTGCCCCATGCTCCCTGGGATAGGCTCCAGGTTCCCCACAACCTTGAAGTATAAGCTGTAAAGAGCATGGATGGATGGATGAATGGATGGATGGATGGAACCCTTATTGTCTAAGAGTGTCTAAAGTGTCTGAACTATTTATATGCATTTAATACATTGTTATACGTACATATTTTTTTACAGCAAGCAGTAGTAAATGAAACAAAGTAAATATTTTGTGTGATAAAAAAAATAAAAAAATAAAGTAATGCAGTTTTATAAGGAAATGAGCTGTAAGTTTTATTGAGAATCTTGCAGAACCAGGCACGGTTCTTCTGGAGACTTTGACTGTTTCACTCGCTTCTCATTTTTTGCAGCAAAAACCAGAAGCCTTCATTATGTTTGTCTCTTGCGTAATACGCTGCTTTCTTTACTGACATACAAACATTTTTCTGTAACATTTCATTTTGTCCTGGAAAACTAATATTTGGGAATCGAAAATGTTCATAACATAAAAAAAAAAATCTAAAACGGTATTATATGTGTTGGTAAAATATCAGTAAATGGTCAATCAATCAGAATACAGATATTTTAAAGGTTGGGTTTCTCAACAGTCCTAGGGAAGGTGCCACTGATATCTGTTAGAGATTCACAAACAAGTTTCTGAAAATGTGGTGACGCATTATCACATGTGCAATATTTGTGTGTGTGTGTGTGTGTGTTTGTGTCTGTCTGTCTGTCTTTCCTCAAATCTCCCTTCTACTGGTTATCCCAGAAGATAACAGAATTTGACGCAGGGATTTTCCGTTTGGTCATTATGTTAGAATGACATAAATGGAAGAATATTGGTGACAGTTGCAGCATATTTATGGCCATTCCATCACCCTCCAGATAATCTAGCCAACACCCCTTTGTAAATTCCAGCATTATATTAGTTTAGCCTCTCAACCTGTGAACTGTGTATATTCTACCTTTATTGATTCTTATGCTCTTATGACGTCCTTTAAAATGTATATTCTCGCTTTAGATTAACAATAAAAAAAATTACATTAAAAACAATAGGGAAAGAACAGCAGCAGCAGGCCTACAATACTGTTCATTTTCATACTATCCAGAATTTACAGCAGATCATAGTGTAGCAACCACCACTGTACAGTGTGCAAACACATCTCAAGGTGCAGTGCTTTGAAAAAGTAATTGCCCCATCCTGACTTCTTCTGTTTTTGTGAATATCTCACACTAAACTTTAGATTGTCAAACAAAATACAACATAAAACAAAGGCAACTTGTGTAAACGCACAATACAGTTTTTATTTATTTATTTATTTAATTGAAGCCAAAAAAATAAATAAATAAAGTTCTTCAACACCTATCACCAATGTGAAAAACAAATTGCCCCCTTAAACCTAGAGTCTAGTTGTACCACCTTTAGCAATAATAACTGCAACCGAGCGCTTCCGATAACTGGAGATGAGTCTTTCACATACTTTTAAGACTAGGACTTACTCCAATGCTTTGTCTTGCTGCATTATACCCATAAAATTCCTTTATAACTGTTCCAATAAAAAAGATTAAAACAACATTTTTACACAGTATATTATAAATCCTGATCTACTTTCCTTTTACTGTAAACTCCACCAGGGTACTTCACCATAAAATATATTATATATAAATTATATACAGTATAAAAGCTTCATGTTCACCTGTCCTTCATATATGTTAACATTTTCAGCTTTGTTGTATATACAGCTATAGATGTCCGATATCAGAAAGTTCTCTGTAAATACCAGATAATTGTTCCCTTTAGCTGCCTGTACAGTGTAGGGGTGCCATTTTCTTTGGAAGCGTGCATTTTCTACTTTTTTTGGTCATGAAAGGAGAAAAGGAAGATATTGTACTTTTCAGTTATATGATTATAAAGGATAATCATTAAGTCTTAATTACTTTGTTACTTTGTATTGTATATTTAATTGTGTCAGCACATACAGTATATTTCAGAATATCATGTATGTGTTTATAATGTGTGGCGGTCTGGGAAAACCCTTCACAAGGTGAAATATCATTTTTACAGATGATATCTAATTACAAAATGAATTGATTAGGCTTGTGTCTGTTAGTCTACAGCACGTAGCTATCCAACAACCTGATCACAGCGTGAGGTCTGAGGTAATCACACGTAGCTAGCAAGGTTATAGACATCTTTAGGCACACTGACTGTTTTTAGCATTGTGTTTGTTAAACTGGCTGCTTACACAACGTGACCTTTGAACGGTGATAGCCAAGACCAGGTTCAAAAGCTTTCAACGGAATTTTGGTGAAATATATTTATGTTTCTTAATGGTGAGTTGTCAAAATACAGTCCCCTCTGAAAGTATTGGAACTGCAAGCTTAATTCATTTATTTTTGATAAACACTGAAGATATGTGGGTTTAAGATCAAAACCTCAATATGAGCCAATAGATCGGAATTTAAACGTTCATTTCATGATATTTACATTGAGATCTGTTTAAAAAACACAACCATTTTCAATTGATTGGTATATGTGACTGAGAGGTGTTTCTTGTAACCTATGCATGCTCTGTTATATTGATTGTTTAAACAATTAATACTGCTGAATGTCCACTCTTGGTTTGAGTCCTGAGTTTTGCCCATGAATACTGCAGCTGTTGTTAAACAGGATAAACCAACATATAGGCCAGAGAGCTGTCTATGGGAGAAAAGCAAGCCATTCTGAAGCTGAGAAAGGAGGAAAAAACTCTCAGAGCCATTGCACAAACATTGAGCAAAGCCAATACAACAATTTTGAATGTCCTGAAAAAGAAAGAAACCACTGGTGTACTAACAACCAGACATGGAACGGCCAAGGAAAACAGCTGATGACAGAAACATTGTGAGAGCTGTGAAGAAAAACCCAAAAACAACAGTCACATGTGGCATCACCAACAACCTTCAGAGGGCAGGGGTGAAGGTACAGAATCCCAATCCACCATACACCAGTGCAGAAGACAGAAATATAGAGGCCATACCACAAGATGCAAACCACTCATCAGCAGTAAGAATTAATGGCCCAGATGGAATTCGCAAAGAAATACAGAGACGAGCCACAAAAATTCTGGAACCAAGAATAAGTTCTATCAAAGTGATGAAAGGTCAAAGTGTGGAGAAAGAAAGCATCTGCTCATGATCCGAAACATACAAGCTCATCAGGTGAATGAGTCATGGCTTGGACCTGCATGGCTGCTTCTGGAACAGGCTCACTAACCGTTACTCATGGCAGTAGCAGTAGAATGAATTCAGAAGTCTACAGAAACATTCTGTCTGCCAATTTACAGAGAAATGCATCCAATCTAAATGGGAGGAACTTCATCATACAGAAAGGCAATGACTTAAAACACATTGCCAACTCAACAAAGGATTTCATCATGGGGGGAAAAGTGGAAAGTATAAGACTGGTCAAGTCAATTAGCAGACCTTTAGACCAGTTGAGCAGCATTTCAGCTCGTGAAGAGCAGACTGAAGGGAGAACCTTTCCGTTATTGAAAGCAAGGGATATGCAAGCAAATATTAAGTGTTAAAGTAAACTTAAATTTACTTTAAGACTATTTATAGTTTTGCTCGCCTACAATTTGGATGGTCTGCCACTAAGCGTGTCATGTTCTAAGTTGTTAAACACATGAATGAATGTATTAATCAATCAATTAATTAATTAATTAATTAAACACATCTAGATGTAAATATCAGGAAATGATGATCTTTTATCACATGTTAATTTTTTTTATCTCAAACCCAAAAGTCTTAAGTGTGTAGCAAAAAAACAAAAGAACTACCCTTTCTGTTCCAATACTTATAGAAAGGACTGTATGTTATAGCCAGAAAATTCCAATTATCAACAATATTTGCAAACACCTGATTTTTTTTTTTTTTTTGGGGGTCTAGAATTCAGCCATCAAATAGATTTACCCAGATGTTCAGATGTTAGTTTAGTGTCTAAACTAATATTTAGAACATGATCTTCAAATTGCTAACTCCAACATTAAAGTCTGTAACGCTTCAAACAAATTGAGCCATGTGTGAGACCATGTGGGAAAATGAACAGTTATACGTAATAAGGCTTTGCCAAAACAAACCTTGGTTACTCCTGATAGACTGCAATATAGCAGCAGCTATTAAATGTGATGATGAGCGATACGTGAGCTGTGTGGAACGGGGTAAGTTGTACAAAAAAGAGGAAGTCATAAAAGCCAAGTCGGTGAAGAGATGCTGTATGAAGATAGCTGAGTTTAAGTAGTACTTAGATAATCAATATAATTAAGTTGGTGTAGTACTTACAATCTGAAAGAGTAGTGCTTTACATTTTGCTATCAATAGTTGGAAACAGGGGATACTTTGTACACACTGAGTAGCAGGTGTTATTCAGGTGCTTGGGCTTATCAGCAGACAGTCTTTCTGTCTCAGTCTGAAAAAACACACCGGAGAGAGAGAGCTCGATTAATCAAGGGTTGTCAGGGCCATAATGTTCAGTGATTGCCTCCCGCCTGTCTAGCGACAACAAGTCTTTTAGTCTCCTGTGTGTTTATTGTGTTTAATGTGCGTGTGTGTGTGTGTGTGTGTGTCATCCTTAAAATTTAACTTAATAACCAAAATGTCACTGAGTTCAAACGTCAAGTAATGGAGGACCATCCGTCAGTGTCAGACCTAAATTACATTTTTTTATTTATTTTTTTATTCTAAGATCATTTTAATGACTGCGGGCACACACACATAGCAGTTCATATTTCTGAGCCCCATGACATTTTGACTGAAAGCAAAAGCACACATTTCAACTGCACCCATTTCCATAATGTAGTATAATGGTGGATCTATTTTGGACGCTACAAATTTCCTCATGAGGGCAAAACATTAGACTCCTTTGCTTGTGTGCAAACACATCCGAGTATATGCACAGCAAATCCTGGAAATTTTACAGTCATATTTACAATTGCACGCTATTACAGCACACTAACATCATGCTAAGATGATAAAGAAAATCCTCTTAGGATGCCATTACTATTCAAGTTCAAAGGTCGTGACTTAGGGTAATATCTGTGCTATAGAGTCAGCAGGTGCCAAGCGCTGCTTTCTCTGTCTGACATAGATCTTGATTTATTGCCTTATTGCCTAATTTGTTCCTTAAAGCCAAGGACAAATTTGTAATAACTTCGTGGCTGAACATTGTTTTTCTTTTGTAGAGACAGTACATTGAAGCCAGTTGCATTACACTGCTTATACTGATTAGCACATCTTGTGTAACTGCACTTTTTTATAAAGCCGAAATTCTCTGGAGAGGTTTCAATGAAGCAAAGACCAACACATGCTGTCGAAAACAATAGTGTGTGTGTGTGTATGTGTGTGTGTGTGTGTGTGAGAGAGTCTGGAGCTACGTGCTTTCATGTACTGAAGGGAGATTCATATCTGGCCAGGCGGTGCTTTAAGACTCATTGCCTCCTTTCATGTCATATCTGGTGTGTGTGTGTGTGTGTGTCTGAGTGTGTGTGTTTGAGGGTGTGTGTGTGTGTGCATATGTCTGCAAGCTATCTAACCTCTACACTTGTCAATAAAAATATGAAATGAACAAACCCAGAGCTGGTGGGTTAGTGCTTTCTGTCTCTGGTCATTATATTCCAGCATGTGGATTAACTTTGTTTTTAACTATCAAAACATTTCTAAATAATCTTTATATAATAGCGCTGTTGAATTCCTGACTATGATTGGTCAGACGATGTTGATTCGTTTTCTCTAGCAGCACAGGGACTCGCATGGCAGGCGCTCACCATAATATAAGACTATTTAAAAATATATTTTAAAAAGGTGTGCTATCATCGATATGGTGAAGTTTTACTATACTGTTTACATTTTGGAAGGAGTCTCCAGTGTCAGAGGTTTGTAAGCGCTGTTTATTTAGGTTTGTCACCATGGACAGACTCTAGGTCTAGACTCTAGAGGACTTCTTTAGGTCTATCTGCAACGTAACATTCTTTTTTGTCTCTTTAACTTTAAAATAGACAAAAATAAGATGCTGATAAGGGAATGACTGTGTATAGCTGCTATAACATGTGATTAAAAGAACTAACCTGTTTCATGAACATTAAACGTACAGTGCCATCCACTAATATTGGCACCCTTAGTAAATATGAGCAACGAAGGTTGTGAAAAAATGCTTTTATTGTATACCCTTTTTTATCTTTAGTTATAAAAAATCACAAAAATTGTCTACTCTCATAAATAACAAACAATTGCAAACACATCACAGTTGTAAGAGCACAGCATGCTAGCCGTTAGTCCACCAGGGAACCTGTGTGCGTCAATCATTAAGATCGCTTAACTTGGTGTTCATTTCAAGTGTACTTACCGGGTGTCCCAAACATCTCCAAACATAGGGTAAATTAACACTTTTTGTTAGCAAAAAGTAACTTTATTTACAAAACATCCTCTACATGACTGACATTTCTTTGTTAACACCCACAAAGTCATGTCTCCTACTCATTACAAACTCTTGAATTTCACTACACTGGTACCAGCAACAGTCGAGATGAAGAGGACCACCTTTAGCAATTATCTACCAATCAGTGCATTAGTTCACTTGTTGCCAGGCAGAATTCCTTGCATGGCCAATCACATAACAGAAAGACTGAGAATGAGCTATTGTTATAAATCAGGATTTTGAGTTCATAACATTTGAAATTTTAACTTTATATATTTTGTGGGTTTTTTATTTATGGGTCCAAAACGCAACATTTTAAATAATGTTTAGTCATGATTACTTGATTGTTTAAGTAAAGACAGGGCTTACAGTATAGTATAGTATAGTTTAGTGTTGTATAGTATAGTACAGTATAGTTTAGTGTTGTATAGTATAGTACAGTATAGTTTAGTGTTGTATAGTATAGTATAGTATAGTGCAGTATAGTTTAGTGTTGTACAGTATAGTATAGTATAGTATAGTATAGTATAGTATAGTATAGTATAGTATAGTATAGTATAGTATAGTATAGTTTACTGTTGTATAGTATAGTGCAGTATAGTTTAGTGTTGTATAGTATAGTACAGTATAGTATAGTGCAGTATAGTTTAGTGTTGTACAGTATAGTATAGTATAGTATAGTATAGTATAGTATAGTATAGTATAGTATAGTATAGTATAGTATAGTATAGTGCAGTATAGTTTAGTGTTGTATAGTATAGTACACTATAGTATAGTGCAGTATAGTTTAGTGTTGTACAGTATAGTATAGTATAGTATAGTATAGTATAGTATAGTATAGTATAGTATAGTATAGTACAGTTTAGTGTTGTATAGTATAGTGCATTATAGTTTAGTGTTGTATAGTATAGTACAGTATAGTATAGTGCAGTATAGTTTAGTGTTGTACAGTATAGTATAGTGCAGTATAGTTTAGTGTTGTATAGTATAGTACAGTATAGTATAGTGCAGTATAGTTTAGTGTTGTACAGTATAGTATAGTATAGTATAGTATAGTATAGTATAGTACAGTATAGTTTAGTGTTGTATAGTATAGTGCAGTATAGTTTAGTGTTGTATAGTATAGTACAGTATAGTATAGTGCAGTATAGTTTAGTGTTGTATAGTATAGTACAGTATAGTTTAGTGTTGTATAGTATAGTACAGTATAGTATAGTGCAGTATAGTTTACTGTTGTACAGTATAGTACAGTATAGTATAGTATAGTATAGTATAGTATAGTATAGTATAGTATAGTTTAGTGTTGTATAGTATATAGTACAGAGTACAGTATAGTATAGTGCAGTATAGTTTAGTGTTGTGTAGTATAGTACAGTATAGTATAGTGCAGTATAGTTTAGTATTGTATAGTATAGTACAGTATAGTTTAGTGTTGTATAGTATAGTACAGTATAGTATAGTGCAGTATAGTTTAGTGTTGTATAGTATAGTACAGTATAGTTTAGTGTTGTATAGTATAGTACAGTATAGTATAGTGCAGTATAGTTTAGTGTTGTATAGTATAGTACAGTATAGTTTAGTGTTGTACAGTATAGTACAGTATAGTATAGTGCAGTATAGTTTAGTGTTGTA
Organism: Ameiurus melas; assembly: GCA_012411365.1. Classification (NCBI taxonomy): domain Eukaryota; kingdom Metazoa; phylum Chordata; class Actinopteri; order Siluriformes; family Ictaluridae; genus Ameiurus; species Ameiurus melas. The sequence continues at coordinate 7,115,609 of CM022767.1, forward strand.
CAGTATAGTATAGTATAGTATATTATAGTATAGTATAGTATAGTATAGTATAGTGTAGTATAGTATAGTATAGTATAGTATAGTATAGTATAGTATAGTATAGTTTAGTGTTGTATAGTATAGTACAGTATAGTATAGTGCAGTATAGTTTAGTGTTGTATAGTATAGTACAGTATAGTTTAGTGTTGTATAGTATAGTACAGTATAGTATAGTGCAGTATAGTTTAGTGTTGTATAGTATAGTACAGTATAGTTTAGTGTTGTACAGTATAGTACAGTATAGTATAGTGCAGTATAGTTTAGTGTTGTACAGTATAGTATAGTATAGTATAGTATAGTATAGTATATTATAGTATAGTATAGTATAGTATAGTGTAGTATAGTATTATAGTATAGTATAGTATAGTATAGTATAGTATAGTATAGTATAGTATAGTATAGTATAGTATAGTTTAGTGCTGTATAGTATAGTGCAGTATAGTTTAGTGTTGTATAGTAAAGTATAGTATAGTGCAGTATAGTTTAGTGTTGCATAGTTTAGTGGTGTATCATAGTGTTGTATAGAATAGCATAGTATAGTATAGCATAGCATAGTATAGTATAGTATAGTATAGTATAGTATAGTATAGTATAGTATAGTATAGTATAGTGCAGTATAGTATAGTATAGTATGGTATAATATAGTACAGTATAGTATAGTATAGCATAATACAGTATAGTATAGTATAGTATAGTATAGTATAGTATAGTATAGTATAGTATAGTATAGTATAGTACGATATAGCATAGTACAGAATAGTATAGTACAGTACAGTATAGTATAGCATAGTACAGTATAGTACAGTGTAGTGTAGTACAGTATAGTATAGAATAGTATAGTACAGCATAGTACAGTATAGCATAGTACAGTCTAGTATAGTGCAGTATAGTATACTATAGTATAGCGTGGTACAATGCAGTATAGTATAGTATAGTGCAGTATAGTATATTATAGTATAGCATAGTACAATATAGTATAGTATAGTATAGTGTGGTGCAGTATAGTATAGTACAGTACAGTATAGTATAGATATTATAGTTTAGTATAGAATAGTGTTGTACAGTATAGTTTAGTATTGTATATTAAAGTATAGTACAGTATAGTTTAGTGTTGTATAGTATAGTACAGTATAGTTTAGTGTTGTATAGTATAGTGTAGTATAGTATAGTATAGTATAGTGGTCTGATACTACAAGAACTTTAGCACTGAAGACAGACACTAGATATAAAATGCACTGATAATTTGAACATTTACATTTCATCTATGCTATCCACCATATTTCTTATGATCATATTTTAATACCGAATCAAGAAAGAAAGGTTAATTCTTATATTAACCTATTAAAGTGTTAGTCTGTTTTCAATAGTATTTTTAATTCTTCATCTTTCCCAACCCACTTTCTGTTTATTCCTGCCTTCATTTCACACTAATGTGCCCATTAAACAGTTACTTCACATAGAGTAATTGACATAAAATAAAGAAACACATTTACAGCAAGACAAATTGGGCCCTCCATTTATTCAGGCTACGTTTAGGTGTTTATATTTCACTAAATGGCTAGTACACAGTGCAATCCATTCTGATAATGAACCCTAGTTCAGCTGTAAGGCAAAACACATTCACACAAATTGATAAAAACATGTGCAATTCTTGATATGGTGAAGGAGATGTTTACTTCAAGGAGATGTTTACATTTTTGGATGGAGTCTCCAGTGTCGCAGCTTTGTAAAGGTCAGAGGTAAAGTTGCAACTTTACGATTTCTGACACAAAGAAGTCTTCAGGATGGAAAACTTTGCACTTTGTCACTTTTTGTTTGTCTTATTAATTTCTTATAAATTAGTGAATGTCTTAATTTGTATGTAAATGGTTACAGGAACTAACTTGTATTGTAGAAGCAAAATATAGCTTATTGTTATTTAATAAAGAAAACAAATGTTAGCATTGGCAAATTGCTATTGGATAAAAAGAATAAAACACTTCCGGGTGTGCTGTTTTTGGAAAATAATAACAGTAGCTCTGCTTTGCACTAAATGTTTATAGTTTTAAAGAATCGCATGCCTGCTTGTAAAATGTCATAAAATTGTCATATATCAAAGAGGGAACTCTGGACTTCATTTCCCAGCAGCCACTGCACCATACTACATCACTGTCACATGACCACCTGCACCTGTATCACGTTTTTTGTTTAACAAGCACTCCTATATATAGCCACTGTTTGTACAGCTGCCTCGTCTTACGTATTGTCTAACTATCATCTTTTTATGCTTTTGTCATCGCTTCCGTGTTTAGTTTTTGCCACAGTATTTTGCCTCGTGTTGATGTGTCTTTGTTTTGTTGTTTGTTTGTTAATTAAATGTTTGAAGATCTGCGCTTGCTTCCGTATCCATCTTTGTAACGTGACAAAAATCATAAAGGTAAAAAAATATATAATAAGGTCATAAAATGAAAGTCAACCACTTTCACGTCCTTTCCTTTTCTACAAATTTATTGTAAATGTTAAAAATATAGATAGAATCCAGGAAGACCAGTCAAACAAGTTACAGACACAAAACAGTCAACACATCACAAATTGTTGTGACAACTAACCAAGGTTGTAATCAGTCACATTCCAACGTTCCTACCCGTCACTTTCTTTCCATCATTCTCCGTATAGAAGACTATGTTAAAGGGTAAATTCCCATGTCATGTAATAATGATAATAATAATAATAATAATAGCGCACTTATATAGCACTTTTATCCAAAGCACTTTACACTGTGTCTCATTCACCCTTTCACACACACACTCACACACCAATGGTAGAAGAGCTGCCATGCAAGGCACTAACTTGCCATCAGGAGCAACTTGGGGTTCAGTGTCTTGCCCAAGGACACTTCAGCATGTGGAGTCATGTGGGCCGCGAATCGAACCGCCAACCCTACGATTAGTGGACAACCCGCTCTACCACTTGAACCACAGCTGCCCCTATGTCAAATATTACCTTACCAGATTTTCCTGTCAAATAAGTCATAGTTACTTCTTATATAAACCTAATTCTAAATCATTTTACATCAGTCAACCATGATGAACCATGCCAGAATAAAGTAAACCTGATATCATAAGCAAAAAAAGTTGCAACCCTTTTATTTAAAAAAACAAAACAAAAAACAAAACAAGATTAAAATTATACTTTTGTTTTCTGTCATTTGTGTAATTTGCACTAGGAACTTGTATTTGTTATTGGATTTAAGTGTGTGCTTAATCTGTCTGCTTTTAGTTTCCCCTTCAAATGCATTTTGGGAACCACGATAGAATAAAAAAAAAATAATAAATTTATCCACCCCTTCGTGTTCATTACACCCACAATTGAATTTGTTATCAGGTACTGCAGATGACAAGTTAGGGATGTGTCAGCGAAGCAAGCTGAAAATTACCACTCCAAATGGAGATCAAATCTATGTCACAATTTTTAGGGCAATATAAATAATAGAACAGTCAGACATTGGGCTTTTTAATGGCCTAATTAATTCATCAAATTTCTCAGTAATGGCACTAAGGTGCCTATTAAAGAGTTGCTTCACTTCATGTAATTGACCCCAACTAAAGAAAAACATTAACATCCACGTTACATTTAGATGTTCATATTTCACAAAATGACTAGTATACAATGCAGTTCATTCTGACATGATTAACCATAAACAGCAAGAAGGAACACTCATGGCAGCCATTTGTAGTGTCATTCCGTACAAAGTGATAAAGCATATTGTATGTATTCTACAATCTCCACAAAAGTTCTTTTTGTTTCCGTCATTTAATTAAAAAATTGGAACTTTCATATATTCTAGATTCATTACGCATTTAAAGCATTTTTTTGGTTTGTTTTAATCTCGATGATTACGGCTTACAGCTCATGAAAATCAAAAATCCAGTATCAAAATATTAGAATGTTGAATATATACTAGAGAAATGTCGACCTTCTGAAAAGTATGTTCATTTATACACTCGGTCAGGGCTTTAATCCTTTTGCATGAATTACTGCATCGATGTCGCGTGACATGGAGGCGATCAGCCTGTGGCACTGCTGAGGTGTTCTGGAAGCCCAGTTTGCTTTGATAGCGGCCTTCAGCTTGTCTGTATTGTTGGCTCTGGTGTCTCTCATAGATTGTCTATAGGGTTCGGGTCAGGCGAGTCGGCTGGAAAATATAGCACAGTAATACCACGGTCAGCAAACCAGTTACTAGTAGTTTTGGCGCTGTGGGAAGGTCCAGAGTCCTGCTGGAAAAGGAAATCAGCATCTCCATAAAACTTGTCAGCAGATGGAAGCATGAAGTTCTCTGAAATCTCCTGGTAGACAATGTATTGACTCTCGACTTGAGAAAACACAGTGAACCAACACCAGCAGATGACATGGCAACCCAAATCATCCCTGACTGTGGAAACTTCACACTGGACTTCAAGCAACTTGGATTCTGTTCCTCTCCACTCTTCCTCCAGACTCTGGGACCTCGATTTCCAAATGAAATGCACAATTTACTGTCATCTTCCCCGTGATTGTGGTTGTGTGTACTGAACCAGACTGAGAGATTAAAGCCTCAGGAAACCTTTGCAGGTGTTTTGAGTTAATTCGCTGAATAGAGCTCTTCTCAGATCAACATTTCTGTATTATAAATTCAAATATTTTGAGATACTGTATTTTTTATTTCCGTGAGCTGTAAGCCGTAATCATCGAGATTAAAACAAAAAAGTCTTGAAATATTTCATTTTATGTTTAATCAATCTAGAATATAATATTTACATGCACCTATGTGTATATATATATATATATATATATATATATATATATATATATATATATATATATATATATATATGGATAATTGCATTTTACACATGCCCATTATATTTTTAATAGTAAACTGTAACAAAAATGAATAAAGCAGCTTGTAATAGTGCTACAGCAAAGAGCTGTGTAATATACTGTAGGTCACATGTTTGGATAACTAGATCAGATGACAGTCTGCACCTCACGCATTTATATTTGTTTGCACTTGTATGACAATAAATGATTCTACATTCATGATAACTGGGAACTACCCGAGAGCAGTGTTGCAGGATCAGTCACTTTGTCACTAGATTTGGCGACTGGTAAACCTCTTTAGGAACTTCATTTCAAAAAAGCACCTAGTGAGTAATCTACTGATTTCTAAGCAGATATGACTGACTGTCCTGCACTCGGTACATTGAATCAATGACCACCATTGTTTTCCAACAACCAATCACTGATCACAGTTTTTCCCAACAATCACTGAGCACCATTGTTCGAAAAAAGAAAAAAAGAAACAACTGCTGATCACCATTACTTCTAAAAACCAATTATTGATCATCAGTTTCACAACAACCAATCACTGATTGCCAGTGCTTCTCAACATCCGATCATTGATCACCATTGTTCCCAAAAACCAATTACTGATCAATATTGTTCCCAAAAAATTGTTTTTGAATAGTACGTGTTAAAGAGTTTGTGAAAGAATACTTAGTTACTAAATGTTACCTGAGTACATAAATGTCTTTGTGCTTGATGTCCCCACTGCTGGAAGACAAGTATGTGCCATATTCTTTATAAGTTTTTTGCTTGGTTTTGGGGGTTAGAAGAGCGTTGGGGGTTGGGGGTAAGAAACATTTTGTAGTTTCATTCTTTAGTTCATGTTGGGATAAAGAGTTCATGTTGGGATAAAGGACATGTTTTTGGGGTGTGTAATTTGAAGTAATTGCAGTCAAATATTAACTTTTTCAAAAAAATCTTTCTGTGATTATGGTTTGAGATTGATTTCTCCTAAAACCATTACCCTACCAGCTAACAAATAGCTTCTAATAGTTTTGAGAACAGCCAGGCGGGTTGGATTATTGCTTCACTTTATTTAAAATTGGACGTAGGAGGTAAGGATAAGCTAATTTAATCCACCAGTTCATTAATATCAAAACACAAAAAGGCACACTTAGTTAAAAAAAATATATTGCACAAACAACTTAATCTTTTAGTTAGCTGTCTTCTTGACTGTTCCTTCCCTCATTGATTCATTTATTTTACTTCCATTTTTCCTAGTGGGGCTCACCATAGCAACAAGATGAAAAGGTTAGACCAGACTTAACTATATCTTTGTCTGAGGTCTCTCCTGCAATTATGCATCATGTGAAACATTGCGTAACCTGAGATTCAGCAAAGTGCACAGTCTATTCACCCCAACAAGATCACACTCCATCATGAAGCACATCATAGACATCAAATGTTTTTGTGGTTGACGTGAAGGCAAAGCTCTAATTCTAACCTTCATAAGTTTTCACAAATGTGTGGGTTTGATTTGTGTTTTTTTTTTCTTTAAATCCAAACTCACTTGCAAGTGGGTCAGAATCCAATCAAAACTGTTCAAGGACTCAACAGACAACTCTAAGCACCCACGCACTGACCGGAAGCAAGCGAAAACCTTACAACATGTGCAGAATGAAAGACAGAGCAATACCTAAACATAGTACAAACATTACAGTAAGTGCTAACACAGAACAGCTTCAGATGTCTCGCTTCATCATGCACTACATAGCCAAAAGTGCATGGATGCCTGATTAGTGTTCAAATTCAATCATATGGTGAAGCAGAAAAGAAAAAGAAAGCCTAGATAGACACACTTATTCTACAATTGGTGGTGCCCATTCTTAACTGTCCCCTTGTTATAAGTTTCCTTCTAAATCAAAGAAAACATGAATCTAAACTTGATAGAAAAGGTGTCCACCCATTTCAGGAAAAAATAAGTCATTTCATCAAGGTTTCGTTTTAGTCGGTGCTGTTAATGGCTGCATTTTCCTCTTAAACGAGTAACCGGGATGACCGTTATTTAGCATTCAGTTAGCAAATGCAACAAAGCATGGTTAAAACACCCATGCTAATAGTTTGATGACAATAAGTACATTTCAATGGTTTATGTGAAATAGATTTAATATATATATATAATTTACTTTCAGTCTATAATTTGGATGAAAGGGTTGTACTAAGTGTAAGTTACCAACCAGAAAAACTTGTTTATAAGAGATAAGATTTGTTAATTAGTCAAGATTAGATTTCAGTAGGTTAGTTTAAAAAAAATGTGAATCATTTTTTCACTCTTTGAGCCTGTGCCACTTTCCTTTCTATGCACACAAAGAACCTGGCTCGAAGAGTTCAACGAGAGTTAGCATGCTAAAGAGTCGGCATTAGCAAGGATGGCCATGACATCACTTACAAGCTCAAGTTTTCATCCGCATTCAAAACCAAGTTAAAATTCTGTCAACAAAGAAAGTTTGGCTGATGCTGATTTCTGAGAAAGATCACGAGTGCCTTCGCCGGCCTGTTTTGCTTTGTAAGAATAAAAATGAAGTATCTACTTGATTTATGTAAAGTCAGCCAGTCAAACAATTCAACGTTTCATACGGATTATGTTTACAGACCTGTCCAGTAGCAACGTAGCTAATTCTGTGTCCAGCTGCAAAAGTGCTGCAAATGCTTATGCAGGTCTTACCATGTTTCTCATCATTAAGTTCTTTCAAAGCACAGCATGGTCTTTTTGCTCATAGGAAAATTATCTGGCTACACTGGCCGCTTGCCAATTTCGGGCATCATTTTTTTTCTTTTTGAACAGACTGAAATGGGGGTGGCGTGAATGGGCATGTGGTGAAGTATCTATTAAATGACTGACAAGATGCCCATCCAAACCCAAACACGCTCTCTGGACCATGAAGCAGTTTTCCAAATGGGTTTTCTTCCTGAGCAATACTCAAGCAATTATTTTCCAGGTTATTTTAAAGTAAGAAGTAACAAAAATCTAGAAGTAACAAAATCTAACGAATTGACCGTAAATGTAACACTGTGGAGTCTGCACTGAGGAGAAGCTCTGGCTTTCAGTAGGACCTCTTTTTACTAGGAATGTTCATTTAGATGGGTGATAGGCAAGATTTCCAGAATCAAGAATATGAAAGCAGGCGGAAACAGTGACTAAACCTGAGCAAAGTACAGTACAGTGCGTCCAAAAATAAACTATAGCTTTAATCCTAGCACAACAGTCAGTTTAAACACTTCACTGAAGACACATGCCAGACTAAAATGACGTTCTTTATGTGCTGAGAGAACGCCACAGAGTTGATCGTTTTGTCGATGATGTAAAGACTTCAAAAGCAGAGAAATTTTCAGGAGAGGATAAAGACTATGGTCATAAAGACTATGGCTTCTGTGCGATTAAATAATAGGACTGAGCAGCACGTTGGAGCTTTGAGCTGCCTTGATGGGCTTGCGAATGCCTTTATGCTTTGTCTCTGAATTGCAAGTAGCTTGTCGATACGTATAGGACAGTCTACATGAGTGTAATAATTTTTGTGTCATGGAGAAGAACAGTTTACATAAAGCCTTGAATCTTTGACTTTTATTAGAGGGGTGCAACAGTCCACCAATCTTTCTCTAGTCCTGAGGAACGAGGGATGAATACACAGGCTGACATCAATAGAGCTATATATGAGGCCAAATCCCTGAAGGTCAAGCGTAATTAACCTGAGACCATGGGTCACTACAAATGACCGACGATACACATAGACATGGAGAGGTGACGAATAAGGATTACATCACCACCTGATTGCAGTCTTGTTTAGTGTCTAGTTTAGGTTTCATTTCTGATCATCTAGGAGATGATGTCATTGATAAAAGTGACAAGTCATTGAGTCTTTAATCATCATTCTCATCATTCTCCATGCGTTTATTCCAGGCAAGTCATACAATATTTTATCCGATGAGACACTGAGGGGAAATACATAGTGATTTATTGGACTATGCTTTTGAATATTATCTATACGTCTGGGTCATCTGAACATTATCTGGACGTGAGTGACACCCTATGGTGAAGCAGAGAAATGCAACCTTTTTCTATGCCCATGCTCAACAAAAACTACTTATATACTATGTATACTACTCATGCTAAACACAGTGTGCTTCTCATTTCTTATTTGTGCAGCCATATTTCCTTTCCATGCATTTAGGCTCCACCCCCTTAGGATGTGAGAGAAGGATGCAAGGATGAGTTGTGAGGAGAACATTCTCATTAAAGAAAAATGCACGGATACTATGTGAAATGTTTGGGTTATTCAACAATGACTTAATAAACGATACATAAATTATCGCATATATTTTGTGTAGCTTTGCATATCCAAACACGTAAGTATCAAATCATTACAATAGTCATTATACGCGTATTATTATTATTTAATTATATTTCACACAAAACTCCATCGCATCTTCAAAGGATTTTTGTTTAAGAATGTGGCCGATGTAAAGGAGGAGGGGAATTTATGTGTGTGTCAGGTTCTTCGACAAGAAACACTTCCTCATAGGATACACCTGTGTGCCCTCGCTCCTCGCCTCCTCGTGGTTCAATTAGAGAATTGATATGTCCTTCAAGATGGTTGACGCCAATCGAATTCCGGGTCACGGGACGGGTCACTGGAAGATGGAGGAGCGAGGAAATGAGGAAGCATCAATTTGAGTATTGAGAAGCACCCCATGTCTGAATGTGTAAACAGCATTCGAATGTCAAACTCGGGCTGAAATTTCCTTCAGAGTTGTCTTTGTGGTGTAGTGCGTACCATAATGCAACACTCCGATGATATTTTTATTACAAAAGCTCTGAACCTGAGGTGTACAAAGCAAGAGCAGCAGAACCTACAGGCATTTCATCTCAGTGCTGCAGCGAACCTTAGCTAATATACCAGTAGCTAAATATCTGATTCTTCTGTTACATGTTCGTCAGTCAAAAGCAAATTAATGTCTTTAATGATAATATGTTACCTCTTTGATTCTTAACCATTGCTTTGAAGTACCGTTCCAAAAATAATCCTTAAGCATTTTTTCGCTTGCTCTGAAGTCTTTCTCCAACAACCTCAATAAATAGTCTTTTGGCATGAAAGTCGAAAAAATACACATTTTGGATTTCAGTTTGAAACTTGACACGGTTTGTCACATGGAACACCATCACAGTGAAGCATGGTGGTCTTAGTATCAAGTTGTGGGAATGCTTTTCATCAGCAGGGACTGGGAAATTGGTCAGGAATGAGTGCAAGATGGTTTTAATCGAACACAGGGCATTTCTGGAAGAAAACTGTTGCAGTCTGAAAGAGCCTTGAGACAGAGGTTCAGAGCTTCACTTTCCAACAAGACAACGACCCTAAGCATGCAACCAAAATGCAATCTGGTTGAGAATGGGCAAAAATATCAGGATCCAGATGTGCAACATTGATTGGGACATATCCCAGAAGACTTGCAGCTGTAATTCCAGTCTGAGGTTGTTCTAACAAGTTTTGACCAAGGGAAGTGAATACTTGTGCAGCCAACAAATGTCCATCCACCCATCCATCCATCCATCCATCTTCTATACCGCTTACTCCTTTTCAGGGTCACGGGGAACCTGGAGCCTATCCCAGGGAGCATTTTGCACAAGGCGGGGTACAACCTGGACAGGGTGCCAGTCCATCACATACACACACACACACACACCCATTCATACACTACGGACACTTTAGACACGCCGATCAGCCTACCATGCATGTCTATGGACTGGGGGAGGAAACCGGAATACCCGGAGGAAACCCCCCGCAGCACGGGGAGAACCTGGAGGTGTGAGGCGAACGTGCTAACCACTAAGACACCAATCTTTTTTTTTTTTTTTTTTTTAATTCACAGCTTCATATGTTAGACATATATTGTAAATCAAGCAATAGAAAAACCTCACTTCCAGGTTGTAACACAACAAAATGTTGAAAAGTTCACTGAGGCACTGCAAGTGTAAAAGTTTGCATACCCTTGAGATGAAATAAAGGTAAATTTACTATATAATAAATATGATATTTGATACGTTAAGTTTGCCAGTCTCAAAAGAGACCAAGTGTGGTTTGAGGTTAATTTGCATTACCTCAGATGCAAAAGGGATATGGAACATGGCCCACACATGCACTTTATTCAGGTCAAGGTTAAAGTGTATTATAGCATGCTGTTCTGTTGAATGAAGCAGATGTAGGTGCTGTTTGTTTTTTTTGTTTTTTTAATGAGACGATTCGAGGTGGATGAATTGGCTGAGCAATTCTATGGATCATCTGAGAGATGACATGGTTCCGGCTGCTTGGGAAGATGTTTGTCATTGGTGTGTGTTTGTATTGTGGAAACGCTGTGTTAAGTGTGTTGAAAGTGTTCTTCCTTTTACTTCCTTCGATCTGTGTTGAAAAGGAAGTACATTGGTGATGTGAGACAAAACTGTACCGTTATTAAAACCATTTGAATGTTAAATGTTTCTTCTGCTTTATCACTACTCTGTTTCCCCTCCCAAATATCTTCCTCATTGTCACGTTATACTGAAAAACAGATCTGTGGTTTGTTACATAAACAGCAATCCACACAATGTGGTTGTCTGTTTTTGAGCTTCTGCTGGCCTTTGAATCTATGCCACGTTTAGAACTGGGGCATTTTAAACCCCTGGTACATCACTGCCCCTTTGTGGCTATCGTTTGCATTGCATCATCCCTTGTACTGAGTTTGTTGAGAGACAAGTAATTAGGTCAATATCATTAAGTAAATACACTGTGCAGGATTTTCCTGGTCTGGTGTTTATTTTATAGCTTGAGCTGTAACTTCATGACCGTACTATGATGAGGTTCTATCTGGGTGAATTGCTGTTATGAGGCATTTTGACATTCCAGCTACAAAAACTGTAAAGTACTGTTATCTACGTAATTCTACACATTAATGGTACTTAAGGTTACATTATTGAAATGGACACAATTAGATAAACAAGGAAGACATTTTGAGTCAAGACCACATTATTATATATGCTTTTTAATAACATTTCATTCTCAGTGGTTAAAGACTCTGGGTTACTGCTTAGAAGGTCAGGGGTTCAAGCCCCAGCACCACCACTGTTGGGCCCTTGAGCAAAGCCCTTAACCCTCTCTGCTGTATCATGGCTGACCCTGTGATCTGACCCTGACTTCCTAACAAGCTGGGATATGTGAAGAGGAGAATTTTCACTGTACTGTGATGTATATGTGACAATTAATGCTTCTTCTGACTTTCAGTCTATGATTACACTGGAAAGTTCCGTTTATTAATCATATCTCACGTAGCTTTAATTATCTGATGTTAGCTACGATATAAATTTTCTGTTGCACTAAAGTATATATATATATATATATAAACACCAAAACGAATAAAGTGTCCCCCAGTGAAGGTTACAGGTAACTCATTTTTGATCAAAATGCCCCATAAAATCTCATAATACTGCAATTCCAATGTATCGGCCAATATAATAAAAAATAATTACTGAAAAGCTATTAGGACCAAAAGCTACCCGTTAAAAAAAAAAAAAAAAAAATACACAACATAAGCCACACCCTTTCTGATGTAATGATCCATAGTGCCCCACATTCCAGTATAAACTTCATGATTAATTCAGATTAAATGGTGTATCAGCTGGACTGGAGCTTACAAGCAGGACTTTAATATTGCCCTAAACTCCCAAGGGAATTCTAGTGTGTTTTCTTGACCTACTGAGCTGCATCCGACTCACAACACAAGCCAGTGAAAAGCCTCTTGCTTTTTTTCAGGTAATAATTGTTAAGCATGAAAGCATAATAATTCATGTGTCTCGTTTTCAGAGGGGCCTTGCATGTTAACACATACAAATTTAATCAAATGAAAATAAATAGTAAATTATGTAAAATAAAATAAATGTACTAGCACTAGTGTATCTCTCACCCTCTAAATGATACACCCCTTTCTTTTATTTCAGCAAAGGTTCATTTGCTACTACTGGGGTTGAGAATAAATATTTTCTTTAAAGTAAAAAATTACAAATACAAAGAATAAGAACAAAAAAAACAGTATCAAGAAGAACAATGATAACAGGAACAATAATAACTAGAATAAAATAGCAACAGCAAGAACAATAATCCCAACAATAAAAACAATAATACCACTTGCAAGAATAATACCAATGACTAAAACAATAACAATGATTAGAACACCAACAAGAACATTGATACCAAGAATAAAAAAAATAATAACAAAACAAGACCAAGAATAACACCAAAAACAAGAACAATACAGACAAGAACAATAATACCAACAACGATAACAATACCAACAATAATACCAACAACATGAACAATAATACCAACAATAATACCAACAACATGAACAATAATACCAATAATAATACCAACAACATGAACAATAATACCAATAATAATACCCACAACATGAACAATAATACCAACAACATGAACAATAATACCAATAATAATACCCACAACATGAACAATAATACCAACAACATGAATAATAATACCAACAATAATACCAACAACATGAACAATAATACCAACAACATTAACAATAATACCAACAACATGAACAATAATACCAACAACATGAATAATAATACCAACAATAATACCAACAACATGAACAATAATACCAACAACATTAACAATAATACCAACAACATGAATAATAATACCAACAATAATACCAACAACATGAACAATAATACCAACAAAAACAATAATACCAACAATAATACCCACAACATGAACAATAATACCAACAACATGAACAATAATACCAACAACATGAACAATAATACCAATAATAATACCCACAACATGAACAATAATACCAACAACATGAACAATAATACCAACAACATGAACAATAATACCAACAAAACAATATTACCAACAACATGAACAATAATACCAACAAAAACAATAATACCCACAACATGAACAATAATACCAATAATAATACCCACATGAACAATAATACCAACAACATGAACAATAATACCAACAATATGAACAATAATACCAATAATAATACCCACAACATGAACAATAATACCAACAACATGAACAATAATACCAACAATAATACCAAAAACATGAACAATAATACCAACAATAATACCAACAACATGAACAATAATACCAACAACATGAACAATAATACCAACAATAATACCAACAACATGAATAATAATACCAACAATAATACCAACAACATGAACAATAATACCAACAAAAACAATAATACCAACAATAATACCAATAACATGAACAATAATACCAACAATAATACCAACAAAAACATTAATACCAACAATAATACCAACAACATGAACAATAATACCAACAATAATACCCACAACATGAACAATAATACCAATAATAATACCCACAACATGAACAATAATACCAACAACAGAACAATAATACCAACAACATGAACAATAATACCAATAATAATACCCACAACATGAACAATAATACCAACAACATGAACAATAATACCAACAAAAACAATAATACCCACAACATGAACAATAACAACAATAATAATACCCACAACATGAACAATAATACCAACAACATGAACAATAATACCAACAAAAACAATATTACCAACAACATGAACAATAATACCAACAAAAACAATAATACCCACAACATGAACAATAACAACAATAATAATACCCACAACATGAACAATAATACCAACAACATGAACAATAATACCAACAAAAACAATATTACCAACAACATGAACAATAATACCAACAAAAACAATAATACCCACAACATGAACAATAATACTAATAATAATACCCACAACATGAACAATAATACCAACAACATGAAGAATAATACCAACAAAAACAATAATACCAACAATAATACCAATAACATGAACAATAATACCAACAATAATACTAATACAAAAAATATATAACAAAATCAACAATATGAACAATAATACCAACAACATGAACAATAATACCAACAAAAACAATATTACCAACAACATGAACAATAATACCAACAAAAACAATAATACCAACAATAATACAAAAAACTAATAACACCAAAAACAAGAACAATAATACCGACAAGGATAGCAATAATAATAATTGTTATTATTATTATTATTGTTGTTGTTATTATTATTAATATTATTATTATTAGTAGTAGTAGTAGTAGTAGTATTGTTGTTGTTATTACTACTATTATTGTTGTTGTTGTTGTTGTTGCTGCTGTTATTATTATTATTATTATTATTATTATTATTATTATTATTATTATTATTACAACCAATAAGAATGAGAAGGAAAATGCTTGGACAAATCAATTAAAAATACCATAACGACCTGGTTCGATCTATGTTCAATCTGTGTTGTAATTACTTATAACATATTTTTGCATGATTGCTTTTACTTATTTTAATAGTGTACAAATGATGGAAACAATAATACCAATAATAATACCCACAACATGAACAATAATACCAACAACATGAACAATAATACCAACAATATGAACAATAATACCAATAATAATACCCACAACATGAACAATAATACCAATAATAATACCCACAACATGAACAATAATACCAACAACATGAACAATAATACCAACAACATGAACAATAATACCAACAAAAACAATATTACCAACAACATGAACAATAATACCAACAAAAACAATAATACCCACAACATGAACAATAATACCAATAATAATACCCACAACATGAACAATAATACCAACAACATGAACAATAATACCAACAACATGAACAATAATACCAACAACATGAACAATAATACCAACAACATGAACAATAATACCAATAATAATACCCACAACATGAACAATAATACCAACAACATGAACAATAATACCAACAACATGAACAATAATACCAACAACATGAACAATAATACCAACAACATGAACAATAATACCAATAATAATACCCACAACATGAACAATAATACCAACAACATGAACAATAATACCAACAAAAACAATAATACCAACAATAATACAAAAAACTAATAACACCAAAAACAAGAACAATAATACCGACAAGGATAGCAATAATAATAATTGTTATTATTATTATTATTGTTGTTGTTATTATTATTAATATTATTATTATTAGTAGTAGTAGTAGTAGTAGTATTGTTGTTGTTATTACTACTATTATTGTTGTTGTTGTTGTTGTTGCTGCTGTTATTATTATTATTATTATTATTATTATTATTATTATTATTATTATTATTATTATTACAACCAATAAGAATGAGAAGGAAAATGCTTGGACAAATCAATTAAAAATACCATAACGACCTGGTTCGATCTATGTTCGATCTGTGTTGTAATTACTTATAACATATTTTTGCATGATTGCTTTTACTTATTTTAATAGTGTACAAATGATGGAAACAGATTTCTTATTACCTCAGAACATTTACATATACAGAATGAAACTATGCGAATCTTTCATTTCTTACACTCTTCATTCGTGTTGTCAGTGGAAATAGAATTACGGCTGTAGGTGTTCACATGGTACATTTGTTTGTACAGGAGCTCGTGACTTCACCATGGTGACCCTTCCGCTTCACCTGGCGGCTCCAAAGTGCTCAGTCAGTGATGTGTTAAAGATAAGCATTTGATCTCCTCATGTTCCCTGCTCTGGAGAACCAGCTTAGTTACAGTATTTCCATTGCATTTTCCCCCCTCAGCATGTTTGAAGTGAGTGTACACTTGACAGGTCTGCAGTTTGTGTAACTGGTAGGTTTACAATTCACGCACACTGACTACACGACCTGTGCTTGGAACATTCACATATCAAAGTCCTCTTTTATAGCTGACATACCGCAAATTGGCATTCAACGTAATATGACTCCTGTATGACCACTAGAACTGTAATGGAGTCCATTTAGCCTTGTATTTCTCTTCATTTTCCTCTACTTTGTAAAATATGTGTACTACTGTATATATACACCACATATTTCAATCACTGTTCATTTCTGATCATACTTTATACAATGTTGAAAACATTGTCTCTAGCCTTAATGAGTCCCGATATTAAGGATTAACAAAATAGTATATGGAAAGTTTTCTTGAAAAATTTACCCGTTAAACTCCCGGTGCTTATCAGCAAGGCCATTCCTCATGCTTGTTATTACGAGTCTTTCCCAAAAGTTTTACTGTATTGACTGACTAATTCATATTTATTGAATAAATATGTCCTTATATATATATATATATATATATATAAATAAATACATATATACAAACACACTGTATATGTAATATTCAATACATTTCTCAAATATTGTCAAAATTGACAAATATATGTCTAATGACTGGTAAGTCATTTAAATATGTTCAAATCTGGTCAATATTTTCACTCCTAACACTTCAGTTGACAGAAATCCATAATGTCCACTCATTTTGTCCAGCTATTTGATATAGGCTGCTTAGTCAACACTATGAGATCGTATGTCAACACGAAGAAATATGAAGGCCAAATAACAGGATATTAACTTGGAATTATGACAAAGTCAAAATACTGTGATACAAAGTCGAAATAAGGACATAACACACTGTAATAATGAGATAATTACTCAAAATAATGTCATATCTTGAAATAACGAGTTAAGTCAAAATAACAGGATATTATGTTAACATAATGACATACTGTCTTGAAATGATACGATATTACATTGAATTAATGGAATAATATCTTGAAAATAGAAAAAAAAAACAATAAGTCTGAAAACAAGATTCTGAGTTCAATTAATGACATGAAATGAGTTATTAATTCATTGACATTGAAATATTAAGTAAAAAAAACAACATATATTGAATTAACAAGTTAAGTGAAGGTAATGAGATATTAATTGGAAAATAACATATAACTCAAAATAATGATATATCTTGAAATAAGAACATAAGTCAAGACATTAACAAGGCATTAATTTAAAGTAATTGCATATATTGTATCTATCTATCTATCTATCTATCTATCTATCTATCTATATATGTGTGCGTGTGTGTGTGTGTGTGTGTGTGTGTGTGTGTGTGTATCATTGCTGTAATATCTTGAAACAATCAGTACGTCAAAATAACCAGATATTAATATTTCAATAATAATAATAATAATAATAATAATAATAATAATCTTAAAATAACATGTCAATTTATACTTAATATTTCATTATCTCAACTAGACATGTCTTGAAGTAAGGAGATAACACAAAGTAATGAGATAATATCCTGAGATAAGTTAATAAATCACAAGATATTAAACTAGAATAACAATTTCAATAACTTGAAAGAACGAGTTATTTTTGAATAATAAGATGAAGGCAAAATACATCTCGTAGAAACGAGGTAATAAAGCAACGGAATGACAGACTATCTTGAGATTACGAGTTTATGAATCAGAATAATAAGACGCATTCACATATTAAGATTCTGTATATTAAGATATTCAGTTAAAATACCGTCAATGCATCATGAAATATACATTATATATATATATATATATATATATATATATATATATATATATATATATATATATATATATATATATATATATATAAATAAACAATATACCTTGAAATAAGGCATTAGGTCAAAAGGAGATATTCGATAGAAATCCAATCTCACACTAACTGCACTAACAAGATAACTTGAAGGATCCTGAAATAATGAGATATAAAATTGAAATGGTGACATAATATTGAATTGAAATAAAGAGTCAAAAATAATCAGATATGAATACAAAATAGCAACATAGTGCTTCAGCTTTTCCCAACATCTTGTGATTCAGGGCTTCTGTACACAATAATGACTGTGCAAACAATTCTTAAGTATCCCTGAGTTTCAGTGTGCTGTCAGTATGTTCCCTTCACTGACTTCCTCAATGCATAATAAACTGTTTAAACAAAAGCAGGGAGGGTTTTTTTTCTTTCTGCTCCATTGAAATGGACTGAAGCTGTGTTCCAGGGGCAGCAGGTGGGATTCCCCCGACCTAAATGATTCTGAGAGAGAGAGAGAGAGAGAGAGACCAACAGAGAGGTTGAGAGAGGGTATGTGTGAAAGAGAACACACCGGTACAGAGAAAGAGATGCACATAGTGCGTGAGAAAGAAGGAGAGAGAGAGAGAGACAGAGAGGGAGTATGTGTGTGTGTGTGTGTGAGGAGAGCAAAAGAGATAGAGAACGATACAGAGTGTGTGTGAGGACAAGGGAAATAGAGAGATAAACAGAGTGAGAGCCTATGTGTGAGAGAGAGAAATAGAGACACAGAGTGAGAGTGTGTGTGTGTGTGTGTGTGAGAGAGAGAGAGAGAGAGAGAGAGAAATAGAGACAGTGAGTGTGTGTGTGTGTGAGAGAGAAATAGAGACAGAGTGAGAGAGAAGTAGAGGGATACACAGTGTGTGTGTGTGTGTGTGTGTGTGTGAGAGAGAGAGAAATAGAGGGATACAAGGAGGGAGAGTGTGTTTGTGTGTGTGTGTGTGTGTGTGAGAGAGAGAGAAACAGAGTGAAAGTGTGTGTGTGAGAGAGATATACACCGAGTGTGTATAGAGCGAGAGAGCGTGCGCGTAAGAGCGAGAGAGAGAGAGAGAGAGAGAGAGAGAGAGAGAGAGAGAGAGAGTGCGCGTAAGAGCGAGAGAGAGAGAGAGTGCGCGTAAGAGCGAGAGAGAGAGAGAGAGAGAGAGCTTGCACTGCTATGGCGCTCGCGCAGATCTGGCGGTGGAAAAGCGCGAGCACAATATTGGCACCGCTCTCGCGCCAGGTTTGTCAGGAACACGACAGCGGAAAGTCTTCTCTGTTTTGACTTTAAACCGGAAATAAGCGGCAGCCGGTGAGACGTTACAAGGAAAGAAGGGAAGGAAGGAAGCCGCCGAGTTCGGAGAAGGAACAGTGGAAAGAGGGATCGGCTACAAAGTTGCACGGTAGAAAAAAAAAAACACGACAATGGCAGAAAGAAACACCACGGCGCGCGCGAGCTGAACCGAGCGCCCCTGCACGCGACCGCCTCGCGCTTTCGCTCGGTTTCCTCCCGCACCGTGTCGGTGTGTTCCAGCGCCACCATGCCTGCGAAGACCAAGTACAACCTAGTGGACGACGGACACGACCTGCGGATTCCTCTACACAACGAGGAGGCGTTCCAGCACGGCATTAACTTCGAGGCGAAGGTGATTGATTCCCGGTGTTTGTTTGTTTGTTTGTTTGTAACAAAAACTTACCTTCAGTCTATTAACTTTATCAACTTGATACAAACAAACATGACCTGTTCTGTTCAAGAGAAAACCCTCATCAGAAGTCTTACCAAGCCTCTTGTTTTGCCAACATCTAACCTCTAAATAAACACACCTGTTTGTTTGTTTGTTTGTTTGTTTTGAATGCGTTACATTGAATCAAAGGTAACTGTTTGTGTTTTGATTTGTCAGTACATTGGCAGCCTGGATGTCGCACGACCCAACAGCCGTGTGGAAATAGTCGCTGCCATGAGACGGATCCGGGTAAGTTTCCTGCCTGGTGGAGGCATTTCCTGTTCATGGAGCCTCATCTCTGGAATACTACAGTGTCAGATGATCGATCAGACCGATCCTAGTCACCTTTCTCTCGAAAGCAACACAAGGTGGCGTGAGACCTGGCGTGCTTGCTAGAGCTCAGTGTATGCAGACTGATTCATTGTGTATTTCATCTCCTCCTCCTCCATTCATTCATTCATTCGTTCATTTGTTGGCCCGATTTTCCACAACAGCTTCCCAATGAGTCCAAGCAAACAGCTGTAACAGGATCGGACGATCATTGTCTCATCCCGGGACGCCTGACGTCCCAGGTCTCATCCTGGGACTCATCCCAGGATGCCGTTCTGCGCATACTGAACATCCTCTTAACGCACTTAGTACTAATCCGTCTCGCCGGAGTGTTCTGCACGCACGGCTCATTTCCCACTCTGGTGGACGGCCCCTTTGGACCCCCCGGAAAATAAATAAATACAACAGTTCTCGCTAATGCTTTCGGTTAATAATCCGCAAATTTGTACCAAAAGAACTGCTAGTGTAATCGTCCAACTCATCCCAGGACTCTTATTCACAATCTGGCAACATATATAGTACTGTTTCCGTTTACTCTTGTACAGTAATGATTTATAATCAGCTGTTATTAGAAGAGTGGGCGCACGGTGGTTTAGGGGTTAGCATGTTCGCCTCACACCGCCAGGATCGGGGGTTCGATTCCCACCGTGGCCCTGTGTGTGCAGAGTTTGCATGTTCTACCCGTGCTGTGGGGGTTTCCTCCGGGTACTCCGGTTTCCTCCCCCAGTCCAAAGGCATGCATGGTAGTCTGATTGGCGTGTCTAAAGTGTCCGTAGTGTATGAATGGGTGTGTGAGTGTGTATGTGATTGTGCCCTGCGATGGACTGTCCGGGATGTCCCCCGCCTTGTGCCCAACGCTCCCTGGGATAGACTCCAGGTTCCCCATGACCCTGAAAAGCTATATTGCTTCCACTATTTATGTTGGTGTTGCAGCACATGGACTCTGATGCCAACTCATCTCAGGGCACAATCGCACACACTATGGACAATTTGGACATGCCAATCACCCTTTCAGTTCATGTCTTTGGACTGGAGGAGGAAACCGGAGTACCCAGAGGAAACCCCCGAAGCACAGGGAGAACATGCAAACTCTGGTCAGACAAGGCAGATACACTAAGCCACCTCCTTCTCCCCATGAAAAATTCTAGTCCTTGTTTAAACGGTAAATAGGAACTAATTGCAGATAGGAACTAAAGTGAGTGGGGAACTAAGGAATCGACCACAAGCACCATATCTCGAGAACTTTACATGAGCCGATTGTTTGGTTTTCCCACATTGTACCGAATTTGCATCGAATTGAGGAAATCTCAACACAGCTGTCGCTTGTCACGCTGTAGCGTTGTCATTCGCTGCCGACACCGTAACCGTGCATCATGGGACGTCAGGAGCACGTTTCATCTTCTCTTCTATCATCTCGGACATGTCCACAACAAGACCGAGCTCCCTAATTAGTACGTCATATACCGAATAAGCTGTCGTATCAGACACGATTTCACCAGTTCACCAGAGACGAGTGTGTGATATTTGAAAGGGAAACAGAAAGAGCAGTGACTAAGCCCCGGCGGGGGTGTGGGGCGGCGGGGGGGACGACAAAAATTCCCAGTGCTTCTAAACTTGAGCTTACTCATCAGCTGAGTTACTGGGTAAAGTGTATAGTGCCAGATGGTGTAGAGAGTAACCTGTTGGACGGGTGCTGTCATTTCGAAATCCTTTCCTGCGGTGCAGTGCACGCCGTTCCTGCCAGTCTATATCCACATCCAAGCTGCTGTGATGAATTATTCACACAAATCTGAACGAGTGGACGTTTCATTTGAGCGACATTGTAAGTAAAGGTAAAATTTATATCTACATTTACATTTACATTTATTCACTTAGCAGACGCTTTTATCCAAAGCGACTTACAAATAAGCAAAGCGATATATCAAGCAGGGAACAATACAAGTAGTGCTACTATACACGATCCAATATCTACGAGCCGATGAAGCGAGTCGCCTGGTTAAGCTTTTGATTCCTCTTTCATCATAACATCCATCCGTCTGTCCGTCTTCTATCGCTTACTCCTTTTTAGTTTGTTGTAAGGGCTTCGCTACGTGTGTATAATGTATCACTACACTTTATACACCGTTCTCTTCCGTTGTGGCAGTTTTGCCGTAGCACATCCGTTTTCCAAGTCCACATTACTCTCAAAAACAATGACCCACGATGTAGACCTGGTTAATCTTTTGCTGTTTTTGTTGTACGTAATGGAAGTGTTCTTTTGTTTTTGCACCCCCGTATGAGTCTCTCTCTCTCTATCTCTCTCTCTCTCTATCTCTCTCTCGCTCCCTCCCAGTGTCACCGTTCCAACTTTAAAAGCAACATCTTTACAGTAAGGCATTGTTCGACGGAGAGGTGTCAGGAATTCCGGGGCTGTAAAAGCTTTGTTTTTGCAGTGGCGTGGTCTCCGTCACACCAGCACACATTGGGTGCAAATGATCCTATTATCCTTTTCAGCGTGTTGGACCCCCTGCCATGCAGTGGCAGCTGCTGGAGAAGGGCCAGGCGTATGGAACACGCATTTAAAGAGGGATAGTGTTTTTTCTCCGTGTTCCACCGAGAGAAAGTTGTAAACGCTCCAAATCAGGACACCTCTTAGATGGTAATCGGTCAGCTCAAATGGCTTGGGCCCACAATACTGTGGGAGAGACGGGTTCTACATGAAGATATTGGGAGATGTAACAGTTCTGTGCCCCTGAAGGAGTTTTTGGGTTGTGTGGTGGCCTGGGAAAACCCTTCACATGGTGAGCTTTTATATGCTTCTGAAGACGTCGTGTTTCGTTTGGTTTTCGTAACTGAAACGTTTCTAACGACACGACCAAAGTGTGACGTTCACCGAGGGGGTTAATCAGATGTATCTAGCGAGCTTTTAGGCCCTGTTCACATAACGCGCATCCCGGGTGAGACGTATCGCCGTTCACACCTGGCGTTACGAATGGATCTCCAGCGGCCACTTGTGATGAGAGTTCCCGCATCATTTCTACTAGAGAAACTCTGTCACACTCGTTTATCATATCAGTTTTCCGCTGCATTTATTGTCAGGCAGAAATGTCCTGCCAATCCTGTCTCATGTACCTGTATGGGCTATTTCAAACATTTTAATCACGTGACTTGCTAATAAAACTTACAAATGAATGAGAGATGAGACAATAAATGAAGCAACGAAAAGCAGCTACAGATGCTTTTATAGCTCCGCCTTGCAGTCAGCATAGTGGCAGAGAGTTCTACCATTTAGCACCAAATAGTCTCGCAATGGCTCCCTGGGATAAGCTTCAGGTTCCCCGTGACCCTGAAAAGGAGTAAGCGGTAGAAGATGGATGGATGGATGGATAGTCTCGCAATGGTTACATAATTTGAGGTCTTACTTTGCTGTCCGGGACACATTGAGCCGCATTTACATTCATTACCTCCAAAGCGATCAGATCACAATGCATCTTCGAGACGTTACATAGATGACCAGAGCGACTTACATTTATCTCATTTATACAACTCGGCAGTAGAGGGTTAACAGCTTTGCCGTGTTGGGATTTGATCTCGTAACCAATGTTGTAACCTCTGATCTGCCTGTTCACACCTGTACAGGTGTGTTAATACCGTAGCCATCTTTAGGCATGTCTGTTTTTATCACCATTTGCTAGATGTTAAAATGGCTTCTTACCCAGCTTGATCTTTGCTGAAATCATAGCCACGATTAAAGAGTAAATAAAACGTTTCCGGATTCATTTACTTGGATATATATTTTCGTTTCTCTGAAGCTCGAGGGAGTCAGCTTTACAAGCTGTAATCCAAAATTGAGGCAGAACTCAGTTTTTCCTTTTGGCTATCCCGACCAATATCTGATGCGTTTTTTCCCAGACCAGTACACGCGTCTCAAAATAATCATATAGATTCCTCAAGGGCCTTGTTTACGGTTTACGATTTATGGAGCCCATGACTTGACTTGTTAAGTACCCGTCTTTAAAATATATTGTGTAAAGTCTAGTAGGCTTTGACTGATGCTCTTTGTAGAACATTTTGTGGAATCAATAATAATAATTAAAAAAATAAAAAATTCTAAAGAGGTTCTGCTTGAAGCTTTCTTCTAGAAAGTCTCTGTTGCTTGTGGTACTATAGTACAAGAAGCTTTGGGCCAAGGGTGTTTCAGCTGGCACACTAAAGTCCGGATGCAGACCCAACAAAGTATTACTGAGGATGAAACACGGTGCTGAAAAAAATACTGTAGCAGAAGCGATCAGTGAGTAGAAAAAACAAAACAAAGTGGCTGTAGTTCAGTGCCATAGTAACATGAATCTTCTCAGCTTCTGTAGCAGATCTTCAGTTGTGGTCAATCACATGCATTTATCTAAATGATTTAGCTGAAGGCAGCTTGTTGACAGAAGAAAGAGGTTTCACCGCTGTCTCATCTGGTGTAATTAGTGAACTAATGAACAGGGGTTGTTCAAAAAAACAGAGGAAGATATCTTCAAGGTCAGAAGTCTGGATGTAGTCAGAAGTGATGGTGGGAAGCAGCAGTTCGAAGACAAAGCACACGTGCTTCAAACGGGTGCTTCCTCTGATAATAATCACTGACGGTTGTTTTATCTTAGCTGTTTATCCAGACCTTTGTAACCAAGGAATTAAATTTAATACAGATCTTATTAGACCTTTACAGATTTAAGAGAAGTAGGTGAAACTTGGCTGTACTTGCTGAATAGTATTTGTTATCTCAAAACTGGACTCTTGCAATGCACTTCTCCTGGGCTTCCCAGCCAGCTCCATCAAAACCCCTTCAA
Source organism: Ameiurus melas (assembly GCA_012411365.1). NCBI lineage: Eukaryota > Metazoa > Chordata > Actinopteri > Siluriformes > Ictaluridae > Ameiurus > Ameiurus melas. Next base: position 7,140,961 of record CM022767.1, read on the forward strand.
AACCCCTTCTAAATGTAAATGCCTGTTCACACCTGGAGGTTTTTTTCATTTGACGGTCCCTTTAACGCCTCGTGTCTAAATCAACAGCTGTCACCAGGAGTGTTCACACCCACGTGGCGTCAAAGACCTTGCTGTTGTTACAGTATAATGTGCCCGTCACTTTACTGCAGATCCACACAAACCACAGGGTGAGCGCCCCCTGCTGGCCTGACTAATACCACTTTCAGCAGCAACCTTACTTTTCCTCAGGAGGGCTCTGGTCCAGGTACTGGACAGACTCAATCCTGCTTAGTTTCAGTGTAAAAACCGGGCCAGAACTGCATGGCGATATGGCTCTGGCCAAAAAATGACGTAGAAACCACAACTCGGTGGCGCTCAAGCAAAAAACTCTTGCCAAGCACATCGATACCTGAAGAAGAAGACAATACTATACAAAATAGCATTTTGTTTCTTTGTCTCTTCCCTGCAAAGGTTTCACATCTCTGCTCAACGACAATCCGCTGACTGATAGTCCGTTGTATTTATTTTATACCTGGCATATATATCATAGTCAACATTTTTGGACACAACAAGAGTTGCCTTATACCCAGAACCGGAAAGTTGTGCAGCGCCACCTTGTGTACTGGGGTATTTCTGCTTTTCAATACGCACCGTCTACTGTCCGGGCGCTGCTCTTTGCATGGGAAGGATTCTTTCTTTTGTTCAATTTTCTATAATATCTTGGACCTGTAGTGATAAACTGAAGCAGCTGGTGTAGCCTCAGAATTAACTTTCCATCTAGACAGGCCTTGTGTGTTGAGACTGTAAGTGGAGAATTTCATTAAAACATCTGCTGGCAGAGCAGACTATGAAAATCAACATGATTACATATAAAAAAGGCATTTGTCTTGTTCTCTTGTTCATTTCTCTTTGCAGAAGCCCAATGAGCGGAGATCTTTTACGGCTTAAAGGACTCGTTTCTTGCTAATCTAACATTGCTTTGTTAATTGCCACCGGTTTCATGAAGCTGTCGAAGAGATAACGGGGAAGAATACACTAATTGGCTAAATTTCAATGAGCTCTCTGATCAGAAATCTTTTCCTCCATAGCAATGTCAGCAGGCAGTAGAATGAGAGGAACACAGATACCCATCATGCATAATTAAATATTGGATCTGAAAGCCTAAATGCCCTGCAGATATCTCTGTATAGGAAATGGGTATAAGTCTATTGGGAAATTAGAGCCTTGAAGAGAAACAATGACTGGCTGTTTTTATTACACCGCCTTGCTGGTTACATCACGCCATCTTACCGGATTTAATTATTTCCATGGCCTACATGGGCAGCTACTATCATACTAAAGATTCTTTTTTGTTTTTCTCGGGGCGCATTGACGAGAACTCAACCTGGTTGATGAAATGGACGTGTAAGGAATCAAACACTACAGGTTGTGCTTGATTAGGGAGATAACCAGTGACGGGGTGGTGTGACACATCACTGGCCGACCAATGAGATTCGCGCTGAAGTGACAATAAAAAACCACGCCGCGGTGGCGCCGAAGCACAGACCGTGTGTCTTGCCACGCACACGTCGGTACCTGAAGAAGAAGACGAAGAAGAAGATGCCAGCAAGGAGAAAGAGGAATGTTGAGCTGCTGGTGTCTTTGGTGTCTGAACGCCAATAACTTTATGATAAACGCCACAATATTGATAAGCGGGAGTTGTCGTGGCAAGGAGTTGCCGATCAAATAGGATTCGATGGTGAGTTTCATTTGAATGAAAAATTGTATTCTTTTTTTTTTAATGTAGATAGGCTTGTAACGTTTTTTGGGGGGTTGGTTTTTTTTCGCAAACTTTTAACCATCTGCATGGTTTGTGTGCTGTGTAGTGGAGGAGGTTAGACTGAAGTGGAAAAGCTGACGCGATACATACACGAGGAAAACGCGTGCGGATAATAATCGCCATCTACTCTCCTGGAGTGACTCTGCACTCTCCTTCAGAGAAAACCGCCCCGGTGTGAACAGGCCATTAGGTCGTCTAACTCCGTCACTACGTTGTTACTTTGGCTTATCTTTACACTTTTAGACCTACGTTATCCTTGGATCTGAGAGCTGAACATTAAGTATGGCACCAAAACTGCATGGTTTTGACACGCACCACTTCCCCAAGATGTTCTTGGATCCTTCGGAATTCCTGTGACTGGGATGAACCGTATTCTCCCTGAGTATTCTCCCTCATCTAAGCAGCAGTACATGTTTACTAAGCCCTCCGTGTGTCGAACACACTTTGAGAGCAGTGATATTTATTCCTTCCTGGAAATAATTCAAGTCTGATTTAATGAGCTTTTCCTCTGTGTTCGTTTCTTGATGGTAAAAGATTGCAGAGTAAGAAAACATTGGCTCTCGCCGAGGATTATTAACATCTGTAAATAAAAAACAGCAACAGCAACTCTATTCAAAGCAGACAAGTAAATAAACATGATCATTGCTTTTTTCACGCCTTCTTCATCTACTACTGCGAATCGAATATGATGAATATCTCCACAGAGCCGATATTTTATGCCTTTCGGAAGTGGACCTTAATCTGTCCAAGAATCGGAATACACAGTGATCGGGACTGAAACGTTCCTGAAGTGATCTGGATGAAGATTACTTGAGTGAGTAACGTCATATCTGAACGGTTGTTCAGACATGTAGACAGACTGAATATTTTGCTAGAGTACAGCTACTTGTCCTGCCTAGGGTTCTTATGGTGGCACAGTTTCACAGTTAGTCATGGTGTATGATTGAAATGCACTTTCTTCCAAGACCATCTAGCCATTCTGAGGATCTCTATTTTTGTGCTTGCCTCTGGACTCGGAATAAATCATAATACAGCAGCCTTAGTTTTTCTCCACAGGTGATGCGACCTGTATTGAAAACCTGTTGGCTGTGTAATCCTTTGTCATAACCACATTCCGCTGTTAACGCGAATATGTTCGTAACTTTATCATGCACAATGGCTGTCCAGTGCACACTAGATCGTGGCATTGATGACCAGGTGGGAAGCAAACAGCTATGTTTTTTTGGTTAAGTAGCAATACACACTGCGATGCTAATTATTGGTTATGTATGTATGTATGTATTTATTTATTCAATTTGGCTCAGTGCACTCTCCATTTCCCCAGATTTGTCCCCAGAGATCAATAAAGTCAGTCTATCAATCCAGTAAATTGCACAATTATATAGCATAGCGCTTTACACCGTGTCTCCTTCCCCCATTCACACTCACACCAATGGTAGCAGAGCTGCCATGCAAGGCGCTAACTTGCCTTTGAGAGCAACTTGGGGTTCAGTGTCTTACCCAAGGACACTTCGGTATGTGGAGTCATGTGGGCCGCGAATCGAACCGCTGACCCTACGATTAGTGGACAACCCGCTCTACCACCTGATCCACAGCTGCCCATAACAACAACGTGCTAAATACTGACAATCAGTACATTTACATGGACAACAATAATTCGATATTAACCAGATTAAGACGATACTCTGATTAGCATGTAAACAGCGATTATTGATGACCTTGATCTGACTAAAGTCATACTCGAAGTAAACACAAAATCGAATTTAGTCACATTATCGACATGCATTATAGACACACCTCGATCACACTATTAACGTCGTGTGGGAGTTTTCACCGCATTTTGCGACAGTGCTCAACTGTTTCACGGCAAACAAGAGACCACGGCTGCATCCCAAACCGCGTACTTACATGCCATATGGAAGGTGTGATACATGTCTTTTTAGCTACTATATAGCAGGTAGGTACGCAGTTTGGGACGCAGCCCGCGGCTTCAAGCGGTCGTCTGTTTGCACTTACAGCATGACAAATAATTAATGCTACTTAAAGCGTTCGTAAAATTAAAAATAAAAACGCCCAAAACTGTATCCGGTCCCATAACGAAGACGGACTGTATGTCGATATGTGAAATTCTGGAGGGACGTCGGACGGCGTGGTGCGGGGGACGTACTGACGCGCGCCGTTAACCGATCTATGTTCTATAACATGTAACACAGGAACATGAAAGGAATATTCTAAAAGCGACTCATGTAAACACCTTAATCAGAGTATTGTCTTATTCAGAATAAGGTCAGTAATTAGATCACTGCTGTCCACGTACACGTAGTCACTGAGAGTTGTGGAAAAAATCCTTCCCAAAAAGAACAACAATTCAATGTTTTTTGTTTGTGTTTTGTTTGTGTCCTTTTGTTCGATACCACACTAGTGTCAAACTGATATTTTTGGACTAGGTTATCGTACCGTGAACATTTCAAACTAGTCCTGCCTTCTCTATTGACAGTACTTCATCAACGGAAGCTCAGAAGAATGTGCATTCAGTAATCAGCCTCTCAAATTACCGTTCATTCTTCTCTTTCTATCCGAGTCAGTTTCAGACCACTGTTAGTCATGACTGACTCACCTCATGAGATGAGAGCAGCAAGGTGAAAAGACCTCGCAAGGGGATGAGTCAGAACTGCCACAAAAGTCTGAAACAAAAGTCTTTTTTTTCTTCCTTTTTCTTTCTTTCTTGTTTTAAATCTAAACTAGCTGTGCTATTTTAACTGCGAGGTCTACAAGTGATTCCTGTGGCAAGATTCGGTCCATATGTGGTGAATTGCAGAACGTGTTCGCATCCAGAACTGTGGAATTAAACATTTCAGCAGAAGTTGACCTCAATTTCACTCGCAGCATGGGGTCATCTGTATTAGTTCTGGGAATTGCAAGGCATCTGATGAACCAACTGAAATTCACTTTAAAGTGCCACAGTGTGATTGTGAAGCAGTTGTGTTTGCATCTTGATTTAATTTCTACAGTGTAATTTTCCTCCAGTATGATTCATATATGGATGTGTAAGTGTGAGTGTGTATGTGATTGTGCCCTGCGATGGACTGGCACCCTGTCCATGGTGTACCCCGCCTTGTGCCCGATGCTTCCTGGGATTGGCTCCAGGTTCCCCGTGACCCTGAAGAAGGCATAAGAGGTTGAAGATGGATGGATGGATGGATGGATGGATGATTCATATAAAATATCATGTACAATTCTTGTCCCCCCCACAGCAGTAGTCTGTTAATTTAAATATTCTTTTTTTAAGTTCAAATGAACGTATCCATATACCTGTGGATCAAATATGTGGGCCATGATGTAGATCAGACTTCACTAAGTAAAGTAAATGAAGATGCTAGTAGGCTACATTGAGTGGACGGTTAGATAACTCAGATATTCATCCATCCATCCATCCATCCTCAACCACTTACTCCTTTTCAGGGTCACGGGGAACCTGGAGCCTATCCCAGGGAGCTAAGTCAGATACGTGTGGTATAAATATTACTGTTCACTGTTTTTACTTTACACTTGCAAACAACCACCCCATTTTTACCTATAGTGTGTTTCTAAAACATATTCTATTTCACTCTTTATTCCATTTCGTCCTGTTCCCATGGACTCTGTTCTGTTTTATCCCAAAGTATTCAATTCCTGTTAAAAAAGGAGATGGACTCTTCCAAGCACCCCTTTCTTGAGCAAGAGTTTGGTATGTCCCAAAACATTCTGTGATATCAGGATTACATTACATTACATTTATGGCACTTGGGAGACGCCCTTATCCAGAGTGACTTATCTCATTTATATGACTGAGCAATTGGGGGTTAAGGGCCTTGCTCAAGGGCCCAACAGTAGTTTGGCAGTGCTGAGGCTTGAACTCCTGACCTTCTGATGAGTAATCCAGAGCCTTTAAGCACTAGACCACCACTGCCCCGGTACCTGTGTAAATAACTGTTTCAGAGGAGGAAACTGATGGAATTGGTGTGGCTATGTTGGAGATGTATCTATCTGTAGATAAGTTTAGTTTAGTAACTTTCAGTTTCATTTCGTCCCACACACACACACACACACACACACCTATACCTCTTTGCACAACCTTAAATGGAACTATCGGAGTGTGACATCACTGTTCTGACCGGACAAGGCCCTAGCCTTTCAACAAATCCGAAACAGCAGTAAATTCGAGACAAGCTGTTTCAATTCCATTCCATTTATAATTCCGCTCTATTCCAAAAAGGTTCAATTCCATACTATTTCACTCTGGAGTAGAAATGGAATCCGGGTGAATATATTAATATATAACAGAACGTGAGTTTTGCCTCGGATACTAACGAGCTCTGTTGGATTCCTTGTCCACTCGTCGTGTGTGGAGTGAAAGTGTATTTTTTTTTTTTTTGAGGGTTTTTTTCGGAGCTCTCAGGTTAATGTGCAGCTCCGTTCCCGGATGTAACTCCCAAGAGAAAACGCCGAAGCTTTGTCCGCGAATTGGGAGAAATGGTTCAGTGTCACTGTATGCAGTGATGACCGTGGAAATGAGGAATGTCATGCTCATGTGTAATAAGTGTATTTCTCAATACCTGACCTGGTATTTTTTACCCTTACTTCCTCAAATCCTCAGAGAGGATTTTTAGGATTTAGGAGGCTGGAATTTTCTCTTTCTGGTTTACATATTCTGTCTTTTTTTTTTTCCTTTGCTCGGCCTGTTTTTGGGGTTTTTTTTCTTCCTCTTGTCTGTTTCTTTCCTGTTTCCCTCTTTCACCCTGCCCCTTCACTCTCTTCTCTGCACATGTACACGTGTACGTATACACACGCGCACACACGCACAGCTTGGCGTTTACTCTTACTGTGAACCGAATAACAAAGCCAAGGGATAGTCCAGCCACTTCCCTGCTTAGCCATAGTAACTGAGATCCCCCAGCTCCTAAATGAGATTACTGTAAGTTCTCAGTTTTCTCACGCCGGTCAGCTGTTGAAAAGTCTCACTCGGTGCATGGGCTCTGTTTCCAGCTTATCCCTGCTCGAAGACTTGGTTTTAATCTGATTCTCCATTTTAATTAATGTCTGCAGTCCTTAGAATTAAAGCTCATTCCCTCTGATCTTGTTTCTCCCTGTGGGATCATTAAATAACCCAGAGATGAACATCCAGGAAGCAGACCCTGCGGCCCACACACATTTTCTCCTTAACGTTAATAAAGAATCAGCCCTGGCAACTTGAAAAAAAACAACAACAACCTAACGTTACGTTCCAGTCTGGTGAAACTAGGTGTCTGCTTTGATACCACAGCGCTTTTGAATTCTCAATCGTGATTGGTCAGAAGAAGGCGGTGATTCATTTTCTGTAACAGCAGCTCTGACAGTAGTTCAAACGATGCGTTATATTCGCGTGCTTGTTCCCATAGTAACACCTCATTCACAGGCACTTCTACGGTGAATGCTACGCATAACCGAAGCGTATTAATAAGCAGATTAATACATGTGTCGGTACTTAACCAAGGAAATCCTGTGCTCATTGATATGGCGAAGGTTTCTTTTAGGAGATGTTGATTTAACATGGGAGGAAGGAGTCACAAGTGTCCGAGCTTTGTAATGCTCATAAAGTTTTTATGCTTTTCACTTTCTCTTTTTGTTCACACGTTCTGGTCACACCTCCAGGGTCCGGGGTTCGATTCCCACCGGGGCCGTGTGTGTGCGGAGTTTGCATGTTCTCCCCGTGCTGCGGGGGTTTCTTCCGGGTACTCCGGTTTCCTCCCCCTGTCCAAAGACATGCCTGGTAGGCTGATTGGCGTGTCTAAAGTATGTGATTGTGCCCTGCGATGGATTGGCACCCTGTCCAGGGTGTACCCCGCCTTGTGCCCGAGGCTCCCTGGGATAGGCTCCAGGTTCTCCGTGACCCTGAAAACTATAAGCGGTATAGAAGATGGATGGATGGATGGACTTTCTCTTTTTACCATGACAAGTAAAGAGCAAGAAAAGGAGGCTGGTGGGGGAATGACTGTGTATATTTGCTATAATTTAACAGGAACTGACTTGTCTCATGGACAGTCCACAACATTGTAGGTAACTACAGACTGATTAAAAAAAAAAAAAAAAGCACGAGGTGTCCTTCATTAATGTTCAGTACGACGCTTCAGGACACGGTGTGTTATAGGGAAATAATCCACTTCATATGACGTCTTTGCATCGACCTGCATTTCATGACCACGTTGCTGATTTTTCTATTACAGCACGCCCCGAGTGTTTTCTCCGTCACGTATTAATTACACCTGGGATTTCTTCATCCGCTTCCTCGTGCGGTCTGTCTGATTCCGTTTCGGTCTGTTTAAACGAACGCGAGCTGCGTTTGTCTTTCTGCTCTTTATTAATGTCTCAAGTTGTTTAAAGGCCATGGGCCTCAATGTCAGTTTCCTATTCTTCTCATAAGACCTTTTATCCAACGTTCTCAATTTCTGTCCACGCTCGAAACTAAACCAGCGTCTGATTAGTTTCGGGACGACATTTTCATACCACATCATTACTATGATTTAAACCTGCTGTCTAATGTTCACTTCCTTTTTTTTTTTTTTTCTTCCTCCTCCCCCAGTGCACTCTTATTATAAGTGAGGCATTTGTTCCATATTTCTCGTCACCTCGTCACCTATTAATCTACGAATGCATAAATGCATAAATTAGTGTCAGAAGGTCCAGCTATCGAGATATATTTTTCATCTTGACGTTGGGTTCTGATGCAGGCGGCAAAACCATGCAGCCAAATATTTCGTTCTAGTGCTTGCTGTTATGTCTAGACTCTAGAATATCTTCTCTTTTTTTATTTTGTACGTTTTGGAGAGCATGACGCTGTAGTGGCCAGAAAGAGCTCTTGTGTGATTCAGAGTTACAGCGATGTGCCCAGAGCTGTGATTTATATCCGCAGCAAGGTCTTGTTTTTCTCCCGCTCACGGCCAGACTCGAGCTCTGTTTGCTACGTGGAACGAGCCATTAGGACCCTGCACTGTTATTTTGACAACACTATAAAGCCATCAGCTGTGTAGAACTGTAGTTAGCATCCCTATGTCCATCCCGGCGTTCCTGCAGAATGCACTCTGCAGTGTTTTTTATTGTACCGTAGCTCTGTCGACTCCTCAAGTCCGATCAGCCGCTCGATTTTCGGCGACAGCCGCTCTGAGCGCCGCAGATGTTCCGTATGAGTTTAAGTCAGATGAAAAGCTGTCTTAAAAAGTCTTAATTCGATTAGTGCTTACTTCGAGTATGACCTTAATCAGATTAAGGTCATTAAAAATGGCTGTTTCCATGGTAGTTTCTTAATCAGAGTATCGTCTTAATCGGGTTAAGAGTGGATTGTTGTTGTCCATGTAAACGCACTGAGTGTTTCTCTGCTACAGCACACTTGATATTGCGAAAGGAATGATTGCTAGAAAATGGCCTTCCTGCTGAAGTCTTGTAGGGATTTAAACACGGTAAAGTGGACGTCAACCAGTGTGATGTTTTAGAACGAGTTCAGCATGCAGACGTGGTATTTCAGGCCCAGTTTATAACAATATTTGACACATCAGTGCTTCGCTTTCAAATGCATGTTTGCGGTTGAGTTATAGCAGAGCTTTACCTGACTAGATGCAATTGATTTTCATTTCTGTGTGTGTATATATATATATATTATTTATTTTTTTCGAACAATTGCTATGCTGGACTTTTGTGTTTTGCGGTTTTCTTATGCGTTTTTATATATCAGACCGAGCCTGTTCATAAATACACAGCTTTTTTTTTTTAAATCTTTATAGATTTAAAGGTACTGGTAATTTCGGTTCTAAAATTGACGAATACTTTAGCACGGCAAATTCGGTTGTTAATAAATAATATTCAAAAGCCTACTGTGGGTTTTGTTGTTGGTTTTTTTTTTCCTTTTCCTATTTGCTGGAGTGTGACACCAGTCATTTTTCACGTAATTTCGGTTCGGTTCCCAGTGCAGTGATTTTGCCGAGTTGCTCCTTCGGTTAGGAATTCGCCCAGGTCTGCTTTGATACACACTTGTAAACTGTATAGCGCATGTTTATTAGACAGCGGATAGAATGCTCTAATAGTGTCCCGATTTCTGATGTTTCTACATGCGATCATTCTCTGCTGCTGTACATCCTCTGGATGTACCACAGTGCGTTCAAATCTCATCAGAGCAGAAAAGTCCTATTTCGGAAATGAAATGAACTTTATCTCCGTGTCAGAAGTGCTCAGATCATTTCATGTCATTTAGGTTCGGGCAGGTCACACCACTTATGATCTGAATTGGGGTTTTTTTTTTTGGTCTGTTCAAATGGACCGGACTAAAGAAAGTGTTTTTCCAAGTCCGCTCTAAGCAGGGTAGATGTGTAAGAGTGTCTAAACTACCTTCCCAGAGCGTTCTCTTTTTTTTTTCTTTTTTACATCTCTGCACTTCCCGTTTCTAAGCTTTAATTGATATCGAGAGACATGCTTCTATAGATACACGACGTCGGAAGCTAAGTCATACATCTTCGATCAGAGGAATATCCGCCGTGCCGTGAAGCATTTTCTCTGCATGTGAATGACTCCGTCTTGTCTCGAATGCCCGAAGCAAATCCCGCTCTACAGCGACGCCCGAAGAGAATCGGCTCATTTTTGAAAAAAGCGAGAGCCCTGTTCCGAAGTATCGCTTCCGAAGTTTCGCCGTGCCACCGCTAGCGTTGTAAAAACCGAGCCGGCGAAGCGACGCACTTCAAATCAAGCAGCCATGCCGAGTGCGAGTCCCCAAGAGAGTTCAAGCATAGCCATTACTCGGGAAAGAGCCGTAATACGTCTGTCTCTGAGCTGCCCTGGGGTCTGCAGGAAATAACACAGGGGTTAGGGTTTGGGTACAAATCGAATTTTTTCGTTTCATGGTGCTGCACACGCGGAGTACTGGCACACGCGCTTAAGCCACCAGCGTGTTTTAGGGAAGAGCGTGAGTGTGACGGAGTCGTGTGTGAATCTGTCAGGGCTGCCGCAGACTTTAATAATGTTGAAGGATGACTGCTTTTGTATTATGTTAATGTTGTTTTGCAAAGAACAGGACGATTGGTTTTCTCCGATTCCTACCATGTATGTTTTGTTGGTTTAAATGAAATGTACGATAAGATCGCGGCCGTAAAGCACGAGAGGGTTTTGGTGCCAGTTAGTGATGCAGAACGAGAATGAAAGTTGCCAGCTGAAACCGCAATTCAGGACTGATATTTAAAAAACAAAAAAAACAAAGTGGGGGTTAATGGCTCAGTGGCTAAGGCTTTGAGCTACTGATCCAAAGTCTGTTCGCTCAAATCTCAGCACCTTGACACAGTCGAGTCCTTGAGCAAGAAGACTTGACTCCCAACTGCTCACTTGTATCCTGTATCAGTTGTCACAATTCGAATTGATCGCAGAAGTCACTTTGGATAAAAGTGTCAGCCGAATAAATGCAGGATAACCTTGCATACGTTTCTAATCATTTTGATGGATTCTTAAAAAAAAACGAATTAATTAGGGCTTCATTTGAAAGCGAAGGTTTTTTTCTGCCAAATTCTAGGCATTTTTACTTTCTCAGACTGAAATTGTTCGGTGGCTGAAATTGTAGTGCATCTCTAGGTTTCAGTATCTTCCTCTCCATAGTCAACCAAACCGCATAAAGAAAATGGAGGGAAATGAGAGATCGGTCATATTATCCAACACGGAATGAAACGGATTTGTTTATACGGATTTGTTATAGATTTCCGCGTCAGAACTCGGATGGAAGCTGGTATCGAAACCACTGAAACAGTTCAGGATTAACCCGATAAGCTTATTACTTGCGATTAGAATTCAGTAGTTCCTCTGAATTATTCAGTGACGGCAGAGATTCTAACAGGAGAGCGCATGTATTTATGCATGAGCGCGAGGAGCCACCACTTCCCATATCATCCGTGTCGTATATCATACAATAAAGTGTCTAGAGTCCCTAATCAACAGCAGTAGAAATGTCCTCAGGACAAACTGTCTTCGCAGCACCTCTTCACAGTCCTACCGCTGCTGCTCTAACCTGCCCGAGCCTCGTATCCCTCATGTTTTGTGCGTGCGAGGAACAAAAGATCCAAGTCGAAACTGAAAGTCTACGAGATACTGCAGTGGGTTGAAATTTGGATGGACAGGCCTAGCGGACAGCGTGTGGCTCTTGGCCTGTGTGCCAGCTTTGCTTTGGGAATATGTTGCCATGACGCTCTGTGAGCGCTCACGTTCTTCAGGGGGACTGCTAGGCATTGATTAAAAAGCTGCGTCGGCTCGTAGGAGCTGACAGCAGTGATCTGTGTCTACAGCGCAATATCCCAGACTGTCAATCCATACGCCGGACTGACTTGCTCTCAAACACAGTGGAAGCTATAATAATAACCTAATCCTGAATATCCTTTGTGGCTTTTTCAAAATTTGACATGAAAGTTGTCGAAATACTGTACGATGAGAGAAACTTGATTGCTCCCGGTGGAAATTCGGTGGAAATGCTCAAACCAGTCTTGCTGAAGGTCTCGTTCCTGCTTTATTTCAGGTCCATCATCTTGGTGGTTTCTCCCTGCATGCCATGCTAGTTGTTTTCCTTACAGAATCTAATCTTCGTTCATCCTTGTTGCATTCTTCCTCCTTTTCCAGTGTTGCTTGACCTCGCTCGCTCATACCCTTGAGACCTGGAGACAGGAACTGCTCTACAAATCTACATGCACATACAGCAGATAGTAAAAGAACATCTAATGAATCTCTAGCCTTCAAGTGAACAGCATGTTCATCTGTTTTCTTTTACCACAGGCAGCCAGAGAGAGAGAGAGAGGGGAAAAAAAACCCCAGCAACGTTTCCACAGCTACATTAGAGGCTATGTGCAGTCAGTTATGATGGTACACCTGTAAAAATATTGCACTGACCCGTATTTTAACCTGGAGTTGAGGACAACGTGACAAGTTGTTGGAAACAGTGTTGTGTATTCAGCCACTGTGTGATATCGCTTAATGAAAAAGCACACTAGCCTTATATTAAAGCCCTCAAGCGTTCATATGGTTAGAAAGCATGTGGTGAATTAATATTCTCCCGAAATGGACTCGGTACTGCGCTAGATACACAGCGGTATATTTTTCGAAACACAAAACATAAACTGTGCCGCAGTAATTGCCGTTATTACTATATTTTAGACCCGTTTTATATCGAAAGCACTTTTATTTTACTTTGACGCTGAAAGCTCGTTCCCGTGGTAACGTTAGGGCAGACTACGAGACGACTTGTGTTTTGTGATCGGGTTCGTTGCAGATCAGCGCGTGGGATTGAATCGTCTCTGAACTCTTGACAGCATCGTTCACTCGCGCTAAACCACGACGAGCCGTTGACTTTACGTGCATCTGGCATATTTGTGCATCTGGCATATACGTTTAGCATATCACCGCGTACAATCTTTGCAAATTATTTCCTCTTTCTTCAGAGGTAATAACTTTGTTTCAGTTTTCTGTATGGCCTGTGCAATAGTAGATCTCTTAGCTGACATCTTTAAGAGACGTGTCAGTCACTACATTCTCCGTCCTTTGGTAGAGAATTACACTAGATTGTAGATTATATAGCTCTCTTTCAGTTAAAACCCACGTTTCATTGTTCTAAACTGACGGACAGGCTCGTTCTGCCGTCATAACAACATTCCGGGAGGCGATACCGTCTGATGGTTAATTGTGCACCTCAGCTGGAAATCTAGCAAATCCCAATTAGGTAGGAGTAGACATCTGATTGCTGTTTAGTCATATCGTGATTGTTGTAATTTACTTGAAGTGGAGCAAGAAGCAGGGAGCTCTTTATGATCTGGGTTACTGTCCGTATGGAGTTTTCCATGTTCTCCCTGTTTTCGGGTGGGTTTCCTCCTCAAAAATATGGCAAAAGGGTACTCTAATTCTCCCCAATAAAACGAGCTAATAGATGTGGAAATCCGGAACGATCTGCTCTAGTGCCGCCTTCTTCCCGTTATATCGCATCCACGAGTTCCTTTGCTTCCTGTCAAAATAAATCGCAAATGTTTTGAGTTTATTAACGTGAAATCTGACTCTGTCCGTTTCATTCATTCATTCATTCGTTTTCTGTACAGCTTAATGTCCACAGGGTCATGGGGGAGAATGGAGTCTACTCCAGGGGACTCAGGGCACTAGGCAGGGGACACTTTGGACAGGGTGAGAGTCCATTGTATGGAACAATCGCAAACACACTCGCACACTACAGACAATTTGGAAATGCCAGTCAGCCTACAGCTCGTGTTTTTTTTTTTATTAGGAGAGGAAACCCGAGTACCCGGAGGAAACCCCCCGAAGCCTGGGGAGAACATGCAAACTCATCGGTTAACTATTAATAATAGGGACGCCACCGAAACGTTTCCGGCCGAATATGGTCAAAAAATGGTGGAAATGCTCGCTTTCATGTCAGGTTCTGGATGGTTAAATCGTTTGGCGTGAGATTTTAAAATGGTAAATAGCCACCATGGAGAAACTAACTCACACACACATCTGCTGACCAGAATAACGCACTCGCTAAAGATGAATAAGTGAATAAATGACTGACTGGCATTAATCTGGCATTAATCATATTCCCGCCTTTCATAATTTGATTAGCTCAGTTCACTTTAAATGATCGGCAGTATAGCGGCATTGTTTTGAGGCAGAATTCATCTGAATGGGTGAATGATTGGAGTCTAATGGAAACTAACCATCCATGGTCAATTCTTAATAGAAAACTTGACAGGCCTTGCAAAAAAATGTTTCATCTCTCTTCCTTCTTTTAATTGAGTTTTATTATTGGCCCAAATGTTAATAAGTGTCTCAGTATTTGCCAGGAACACAATCAGACAGCATGAATACCTACTTCAGGTCATCCCACCCGCACAGATTTGTAGCACTGTGCACAGTTGGCTAACTGTGCCAGAAAAACACGTTGAGCGCTCTTTAGGGGCTTATCCGTGCTCACGTGGAAGTGCCGTTAGATCATTTGGTGCTATAGTGCAACAGAGAGGCTGCGCTCTAGACAAAACCCCCAAACCATCTGCTCTTTAGGTGCACTTCTCTTCAGAGGTTAAAGAACAGGGTCAGGGGTGGGAACACTGACTCAGGACAGGAAATGGAAGGACAATGAGCCAAGCTGATGTGTGCTGAGGGAAGCTGTTTGCATGATTTTACAGTACAGGAGGATGCTTATCAGAGCAGTGAGTTAAACATCAGGTCAGGAAGGAAGGAAAGAAGGAAGGAAGGTACAGTCTAAAGGGCTCGGGGACTTCAGCTCAGTTGTCTTAGCCCACATAGTAATTGTGAACAATGGATTCACCTCCACTCCATGATGTAATGACCAGAGGTTGCATGCGAATGCGAATTCCACTGGGACGTTTTCATTTTCAGTTGAAACACTGGTTCGTAGATGTTATTTATACTTTTCTGTCTGACTTCTGGTAGGTTAAGGTTAGAAATTTCGCATGCTGGAAGTCTAGTGTGGCCGCTGTTTGGCCTTGACCAGGATCAAATGCTTATATAAATAATGAAAGCAGTATATGAGAAACAATTTTCAGCCATTTGATCTTCACCATTCTGTTTGATTGTGACTTTCTAGCAAAAGATATGCTAAATCCCAAAGCACCCAGCCCCCACACATGGTGAATTTGAATTAGTCTACAAAGTATTAGGCCTAAGAAATGACTTCCTGCCTTCCTATCTCATCTTAGATCGTCCAGTTTACTAAAAAGAAATGCTGACGTTTCTTTCAGGACATATATATATATATATATATATATATAAACATGTTTTATATAGAATCTAAGTAAAGCTATTAGTAAAGCACAATGTTTTTGCTGCTGGACTGCTGTTTTTGTTCATTTCTAATGTATTTACACATTCAAAAGCAAGCAAGCAAGGTTACTCTGAAGTCATTTGACAGCCTCTGCTGAGTCCCTGTCAGTTTGGTAGAACAATGTTTGCAGTCCCAGAGGCTTTAACTGGATAACGCCTTTGCAAAACACAATCCCATTACTCCTGAGAGTAATACAACATAAACCAATTAGCCACACTGTCAACGAAAAGGTTGGAACTGAAAGCAGATAATAACCGCTACAAGTACCACAAAACCGACAGAACCTCCGATGTAGAAACTGTCCCTTTGATGTGAACAGCTGAAAAGGAAAAGTGTACATTTGCCTTGAAACGTACGTTTCATGGGGCAACACTGAAGAAATGACACTTTGCTACAATGTAAAGTAGTGAGTGTACAGCTCGTGTAACCGTGCAACACTCGCTGTACACTCACTACTGTACATTGTGGCAAAGTGTCATTTCTTCAGCGTCGTCCCATGAAAAGATATCAAGTGAGGGGTGTACTAACTTTTGTGAGATTCGGTAGAAATAATGCAGATTTCTAACAAATGAAAAGCCAACTTTTCCGAACGCCCTGATGAGTACCTTTTAAAATAAAACACGTTTGGAATGCGGATGTTGATTTGATTTGTTGCTGTATTTTAGACCGTTGTTTGAGATAAAAGTGTCTATATCACTAAGACGCAACATCAAAGGAAAATATTCGACAATGTTGGGACGTTTCTGAGAAACCACTATCCTGTATAACTTTAGACTGGAGACTCCTTCCAGAAATACAAGTCCCTGTGGAAGCTGTTACTATAGAAACGATATGCTTTGATATAAACCGAGTCACCGTAACTACTGTCAGAGCTCCTGGTATAGAAAACGAATCAACCAGAGTGAGGAGAATAATAGAAGTGAATCTAATGTAACAGTCTGGTGTGATATTGTTTTCATATATGAATTGTTGTTGTTTTCCTATTGGCCATCTCTAATATCTGCTTTACAACGTGCAAGATCTTAACAGCGAGCATGGTCAGTGCACAAATATGCCTTTCTTTACTGCTTCACATGTCATTTGCTTTGGATAAAAGCATCTATCAAATGGATACCTTTAACCGTAAAAAGCATTTCTCAGCAATCTCAGTCTGCACGCACCTCGTTATGTAGTTATTGTTCGGAAGAGCTTTCATTGCTGGGGTTTTCACGATGCCGGATCGTGTCTGCGTGTCTGATCAGCAGGTTTCGAGCAAGTTTAAAAGAAATTGAATTTTAAAAAGTGCTGCACGTAATTTCTATTTTCCTTTCTTTGGCAGAGAACAGCTTGGGAATAAGTCGGCAATAGTATCGAGAAAAAGTGTTCAAGCTTAACTCTTCTGGCTGTATATTCAGCAGTTTTTGTAAAAAAGCAATTATTCCGATCGCACTAAACAGAATATTTGCTGTAGTTGTCGATTTTTATTGGCAGGAGAACATTTCCTGTAATTCATAACCTCCTCATTGGTGGAGTCCAGCATGTCCATTTCTGATATATATTGCATATATATAGTATCTCACATACAGTGAGTACACCCCTCACATTTGTGTAAATATTTGATGATATCTTTTCATGTGACAACACTGAAGAAATGACACTTTGCTATAAAGTAGTGAGTGTACAGCTTGTGTAACAGTGTAAATTTGCCGTCCCCTTAAAATAACTCGACACACAAACATTAATGTCTAAACTGCTATCAACAAAAGTGAGTACACCCCTAAGTGAAAATGTCCAAATCGGGCCCAGTTAGCCATTTTCCCTCCCCGGTGTCATGTGACTTGTTAGTGTTACAAGATCTCAGGTGTGAACGGGGAGCAGGTGTGTTCAAGCTGCGAGCTTTGGGACTACTGCTCATCTTGTTCAAGAATCTATAACGTAAAATTGTTCCTCTGTTAAAATGTTTTTTGGTTTTTTTAAATAAACATAAAAAACTGGTCAAAGGGACGTCCGTGCACATCGCGTCAAACAAACAAACTGCCGTCAGTACGGTGTGGAAATCAAGCAGATTTTAGTAAATCAGGTTGTGGTAGTTAAACCCGGAGCTGGATTTTGCGTCCATTTCTACGATCATGTCTAACGTAAACACTCTGGAGGTGGCAGAAGTGCCGGAATTCCTGAGTGGGGCCTAAAAGCACGTCATTCCTCTTGTACACTGATCTGCAAATATAGCTTCATGGGAAATGGTAAAAAACAAAAAACAAAAAAAACAACGACAACACCCCAGTGATTAGAATGGGCGTTTGCATGGTAACCATGGTAACTCCAAATGAATGAGCAGTAACAGTTGGAGTGAAGGAGCCTCTTGTGATTAGCTGTGTGTGTGTCGAGCGCGGGAGACAGAACGCGTGCGGAGGAGCGCGGAGGATGTTTGGTGTCTAACAGTCTCTTCTGAACTTAACATAACATCGTCGCTTGTACGGTTTGTCCTTAATGATTCGTTCTGTGTTCATTTTAAAAAAAAAAAGAGAGGAAAAAAAAAGCACCAAGTCCTGAAGACTTTCCCATGGTGGACAGTGGTATACAGCACCGCATTGTGTGAGCCACTTGTGTGAGCCTGGGTGCATGTTGGCATATTCTTGTCTCCTTTCCTGGCTTTTAGACACCATATCAAGTTCCTACACACTTCAGGAGTCCTACATGCTGAGTGCTTTGCTACATGACACACACACACACACACACACACAGGATCAGTGAAAAGTGCTCCAGTTTTCTTTTGTCTAGTTGCCTGTCTGGCTTCTCCGCTGAACAGAGGCACGTCGTGCGCTTTGTTCGGGGACTGAGAACAGATGAATGGCAGTTCGAGCGCATTTGGAGATGCTTCCGCCAGCCTTTTAGAAGAATTCACAGCTTATTACACTTAACATGTCATGTACCTCTCACTTATCTCTCTAATAAGTACGCTGACATGAAGTAGACGTGCAGTTAATGGTATAAAATGCGCTCGGGGCTGCGCAGAGCAGTCATTAGGGCAGGGATCTGATTGCAGTGTAGACGCTGACATGTACGCTGCTTGCTTGTTCCTTCCAGAGATGTGGGCTTGTAACAGGCGTAATTATTGTCTTTTTTTTTTTTTTTTTTTTCCTTCTTCTTCATTTGGGATTTTAATTGAATATGCCAGTGACCTTTTTAATGGGTTCGACCTTTAGATAGAATGTTCTTTACTTTGGCTGTAATTTCCTGGACTGAACGTGAGAATAGTTCACATGAATCACCTCGGCTATTACATTTCTTTTAAAAATAGCTTACAGTTGCGGGCGTAGGTTTACATACGTTAGGTCACATCGTCTGAATATCTGGACCCGTTTCCAGCAGCGGCAATGTGATATCGAGATCCATCTCGGACAACCGAGGGACACGTTTATTATAAAAGGTGCAAACGTTCACCAGTTCTCAAAGAAGGCAACACGATACATTAAGACAGTGGTCCCCAACCCCCGGTACCGGTCCGTGGGTCATTTGGTACCGGGCCGCACAGAAAGAATAAATAACTTACATTATTTCCGTTTTATTTATTATCCGGATCTGATAAAGGACCGGATTCTCTCCGTTCCATCCTTCTACGACTCACTCTTGATGCATGTCAAGACGCTTGTCTCGGTCACGTGATACGTTGAAACCTTACCATAGAGACCATAGAGACCAGAGAGCGTTAGGGGGGAGAGAGGATGTTACGAGGACGCTGCTAATAAAGTTGCGATTTCACATTGGATTCACGTTTATTATTATATTTTAAAAATACCCCAGTTTTTATGCCGGTCCTATCATTTTATTTGGTTGTATTTATCCGCCACACCTTAAAGGCCGGTTCGTGAAAATATTGTCTGATATTAAATCGGTCCGTGGCGCTAAAAAGGTTGGGGACCGCTGCAGTAAGAGACAGGGGGGTGTAAAGTTTTGATCAGGACGATCGGTGCGCTGTAAAACCGGATAAGTTCATTTAACTCAAACAAAAAAGTTGAGGAAAATAATTACCTCAACATTTTTAAGTTGATAAATAATTTTTTTTAAGCTAAATACTCAACAATTTATTTAAAATGAGAAAGTTTGAGTTAAATCGTTGTTATATTGAAGTGTATTTGACTTTTAAATTGATTTATCAACTTAAAAATTAGGAGGTAATTAGTTTTCTGAGCTAAATGAACGTATCCAATTATTTTGTTTACAGATTTAATTTTTCCCAATTTCCACCTGTTTTAAACCCCCACCCACTCCCCCCGGCCCTTCACGTATCGTGTTGCTTTCTCGAGAACCGGTGAACGTCTGCACCTTACGTAATAGTCGTGTCCGAGTCCCTCAGAGTGAAAAGATTATCTCAACATCATCCAGTCTCTGTTGGAAAGGGCTGAAATATGCAGAAGATACCGGAAATGCAAAGAATGCGAAGGCAGGACCTGGAGGATTTTTCTGAAGAACGGTCGGCAGTCTGACTTCATCCGCACGAAAAGGATTTGAAAACGCTCACGTGAGCACGCAGCCCAGATCGTACACGGAGATAGTACAGTATAAACGTCCACGTCAAATGAACCGAGAATAAACGTTCGAAAGAACGTCAAGAGCACGAGACGCTCACCAAAACAGCAGAGAAAAACAGCAACACATAAGACTCGTGTGTGTGTGTGTGTGTGTGTGTGTGTGGACTGATAACGAGGTAGAACCACTGCGTAACGTTACACCTGAACAACAAAATCTCTATCGGCCGTGTGGTTTATACCTCCTGAGCGATGGCTGCAGAGCAACATAGCCCCTATCACATTCCAGTAATACAGAAACAAAGCGAGATCAAATTGCAGAACATGTTCATCCTCACACATTTATAACACACAGTCGGCCTGCACGGTGTAACACTGGTGTCAGGGTTTTTTTTTAGTAACGTCCGGTCCATACCAAAAACAGTCCCCTCAACCGCGGAGGGTCGTCGTTGGACAAAAATATCTGTCCAATTATTCGCAATTCCAAATTCTGATGTGGAGGTCATGATGTTCAGCCGGTCATGATGAGTTTCTATTTAGAAATATCTCATATCTAATAATATTTGGAGAACGATTGAAATCTCCAGAACTGTTTTTGTGTGCGAGTGTAAATCTAGCTCCTGTCCCTGTGTCTCCACGTCATGTATCTGCTGACCCGACTCTGGAATGTCGATCTTTCCACTCTTCCCGCTGAGAAGGGCCGAGCAGACGAGCGCGAGAGAGCCGAGGGGCGTTTCTGCCACACGCGGTTTTTTCTGCAATCATAACATGCCACTTACAGCTGTGAAAATAGATCGTCGTATCATCTGAGCGGCGTTTAGATTTTAGCAGAGAAACATCGGACACGGAAACAAAAAAGCGTTCGCTCCGAAGGCTCAAACGCTCCTGACGCTTAGCGAGATTGTGATCGGTCTCGGATAAAAACAGGCCGAGAACGGAAGGAGACAGAGGAAGCCATGTTTAGACTTCATCAGAAGTGCTTCCCTAAACCTTCCCAGATCCCAGATTTTTTTTTAAGGACCGTCAGTATCAGGTATTTTGCTGTCTACAGTAAATAGTGACGGGTGGAATTCCATGTTTTGTTGTCTATTAAAAGTAGTTTATAGTAACGGTCACAAAGCAGCATTACAGAAATCCAGATGTAAACTAAAAAATGAAGGGGTAGATAGGTAGAGAGAGAGGTAGATAGAGAAAGAGAGAGGGGTATATAGATAGAGAGAGAGAGAGAGAGAGAGGTAGAGAGAGAGAGGGGTATATAGAGAGGGGGGGTAGATAAATAGAGAGAGAGGGGTAGATAGGTAGAGAGAGAGGGGTAGATAGGGAGAGAGAGAGGGGTAGATAGGTAGAGAGAGAGAGAGAGAGAGGATAGAGAGGGGGAATATAGTTAGAGGGGGGTTAGATAAATAGAGAGAGGGGTAGATAGGTAGAGAGAGAGGTAGATAGAGAGAGGGGGTATATATAGATAGAGAGGGGTATATAGATAGAGAGAGAGGTATAAAGAGAGAGGGTAGATAGGTGTAGAGAGAGGGGTAGATAGGTGTAGAGAGAGGGGTATATAAATAGAGAGAGAGGGGTAGATAGGTATAGAGAGAGGGGTAGATAGGTAGAGAGAGAGGTGGATAGAGAGAGAGAGAGGGGTATAGATAGAGAGAGAGGGGTAGATAAATAGAGAGAGGGGTAGATAGGTAGAGAGAGAGGTAGATAGAGAGAGAGAGAGGGGTATATAGATAGAGAGAGGGGGTATATAGATAGAGAGAGAGGGGTATAATAGAGAGAGAGGGGTAGATAGGTGTAGAGAGAGAGGTAGAGAGAGAGAGAGAGGGGTAGATAGATAAAGAGAGGGGGTAGATAAATAGAGAGAGAGGGGTAGGTAGGTAGAGAGAGATAGAGAGAGGGGCTAGATAAATAGAGAGAGGGGTGGTAGAGGGAGAGAGAGAGGGCTGGATGATAGAGAGAGGTAGAGAGGGCTAGATAGTGGGGGTAGAGAGAGAGAGACAGAGGTAGAGAGAGGGCTAGATAGAGAGAGAGGGGGTAGAGAGAGGGCTAGATAGAGAGAGGGGGGTGGAGAGAGGGCTAGATAGAGAGAGGGGGGTAGAGAGGTAGGTAGAGAGGGCTAAATAGACAGAGAGAGAGAGGGGGTAGAGAGAGTGAGAGAGGGCTAGATAGATAGAGAGAGAGGGGGGTTGTTAGATATGGAAAGGGGGTAGAGAGTGAGGGAAAGGGCTAGATAGATTGAGAGAGAGAGAGACAGAGAGATAGACACAGAGAGAAAGAGAGAGAAGAGAGAAAACTCCCTGATATGACATGAAGAAGACACCTTGAGAAGAGCCGGACTCAAAAGGGAACTTGTCCTCTTCTGAGTGAGATCAGACAGTTTGCCGTGTTCATGGGACCTCCGGTCTGATCTGAGGAAGATGTTGTCTTGGTGGTCTTGGACAAGCTGCATCACTCGTGTATAGGGATGAACAATCCCTAAATACAGCTCCATTACAGACACATCCACTGTGTTGAAAGAGAAAACCTCCAACCAGCTGGCAGTAAATGCATAGCGTGATGGATTAAACTTAAACCTACGTCAACATGTCTAGACGAGGCAGCAGAAAAAAAACAGTGAGGCAGATGTTAAAGAATTTTTTTTCTTTTATTATTTAAAAAAATATATAATTTTGTTGGTCTGAAAATATTTCAATCTCGATGAGGCCAATTGTACAGTCAGCTCCACGAGACCATGCTGGGAAAAGTCTTTTATTTAATTTCATTTATTTTATTTATATTCATGACCCATTAACACTACAGGCATGCACACTTTCCTTAAATCCCACTCCTGCCTGCTGCCAAAGGAATTCCTCCCACATTTATTTTTGTTGTCTTTTCATGCAAAATAAAATTGAAATAATCCTTGAAAATGTCTTTAATAATAGTTTACAATTTTTAACAGCTGAAAGAGCCGCGGGTTGCGCATCACCGTCCGAGTCAGATCAGCAGCGCATGCCTGCTCAAACGGGACACGGCAGAAAAACCTCTCGGGCAACGCTATGGACATCGTACCCACCATCTGTCGTGAAGCTGTAAGGCGTTTGTTTCCGTGCTGCGCCGCACATCCTTCAGAATCACTGATTTCAGCGGAGACTCTTCCTCGAGTTTAAGAATTAGTACGATGTTAAATAGTGTAATATGATGCACATTTAGGGTGCACGCTTAGCACGTTCGCCTCACACCTCCAGGGTCGGGGGTTCGATTCCCACCGGGGCCCTGTGTGTGCGGAGACTGCATGTTCTCCCCGTGCTGAGGGGGTTTCCTCCGGTTTCCTCCCCCAGTCTAAAGACATGCATGGTAGGCGTGTCTAAAGTGTCCATAGTGTATGAATGGGTGTGTGTGAGTGTGTATGTGATTGTGCCCTGTGATGGATTGGCACCCTGTCCAGGGTGTACCCCGCCTTGTGCCCGATGCTCCCTGGGATAGGCTCCAGGTTCCCCTGTGACCCTGAAGAGGAGTAAGTGATAGAAAATGGATGGATGGATGGATGATACACATTTATTGCACTGATTTATTTACAGTACGTTCGTTGTGAGCAGTGTAGATTAGTAGCCTGTGTATGGCTGTAACTGAAGCGAACTTTGACCTGTTCTTAGCCACACGATTAAAACAGTCTAAATGTAGCGATGTCCTAAAACAGTTTTTGCTTCAACAATATAGAAATGACTAGTCTACTATTTATTTATTATTATTTTTTTTTTAACTTCTTGTTTGCCTAGTAAAAACATATCCCATCCTGCACTGCAGTATGCAAACATGGCCGCCATGGACTACAATTCCCAGAACACGCGATCATTCTAATCACGCACTCCTGCGTTCCAATCTCACACACAACCACAAGCACAGTTTAAAACGACCTTCAAGGCGTTCACTCTTTGCGAAGTATTGAGTGTTATCACCGTACCAAGCGTTTGTACACGGTTCCTCGTCTGGCTTCGTGCTCTTTGATCTTGTTTCAGGGTTCTCGTTCTTGATTCTTGCCTAGATTTGGGGGGGGTCAAGACAGCTACTTTGTTGATATATTAGTTAGTCCATACAATCTGCTCGTTTTAAAAGGGAATGATCATCTGATATAGCTTCACTATGAGCTCAACTCTTTAAATTTGAAGTTTCTCACCGCAGCAGCAGAGCGAACGCTCCAGCCAGTTCCCATCCCTTCATGTTTACTGACCCATCACTACAGAGATTCCATTCTGCTTCAGAGAGTGACCTCCCTGTACCTGATCCTTCACCTCTACATATCTGACATGCTTTTCCAGGCTTCTCAAAGAGTGTTTGACTGCGAGAGAGAGGGACGAAAGGGAGACACTGCTCATTCCTCATTCTGATCGTCATTCCCCTCTGATTTACAACCGATCCCTGTTACCATCTCAAGGACTGTCTCGTATTGCGCTCCTATAGATCTGACTACACATACTGTATACACATAACACAGCCTGAAAGCTTAACTGAAACGAAAGCAGCCTTTTTAAATCGCATTAAAAGCCTGAAGCCAACCGCATTAAAAGAAAAAACAACCTTTAGATGACAGAGTGAGCATTGGTGAGTTAATAAACGTCTTAGCCGTGAGGAAAATGTCAGCAATTCTGCAGCTTCTTGTACACATTAGATTGTAAAGGCTAACATGGTGCCGGTCTAGCTTATAAACAAAGTCTAGAGAATTCTCTGATAATCTTCTACAAATATGATGGACAAGCCTTTGTACTACAGCACATAATGTTCTTTATGTTCTAGATCGAAGTAGCAACAATATCATGCAGTCCGTGCAGGATTTCGCGCCGTCATTTTGTGATCGTTGCGGCCAAAATGCTCGATTTCGCTCCAGCTTTTTTTCTTCTTCAAAATTTGCGACGCAACTTGCGGAGTTTTCGACACGAAATAGTTCTGCCCGGTCGATCGTGATGACGTTTGTCGGTAAGTGAACCGAAGAGGGCTTTGGATTTTGAACCCGCGGAAAATAATTTTTCTTCTGAACTCTGTTGTGAACTAGTAACAATGTACGATTTTTCCCGATCCAGCACAAATGTCTGACTCAGATTTGAGCAGGCTGCACATGTGCTCCTAGACTGGATCCATATCCATAACGAGAACGGTCAGATCAGAACTCGGATGAAGGACTAGCTGGGAAGAACAGCAAGAGATATGCGTTTGATCTTTTCCTTCCGTCTTATCCGGATCAGAAACAGAAGAGGGTAGCTGAGCTCCAAGGCTTGTTTTCACAGTTTGTTTATTTGATCTCTACTACAATCATGGAATGTCTTGGGCATGAATCAGGCGTGTTAATCACTGCGAAAACGTGCCCTTCACACCGACAGGCGCGGCTCACTTTCAAACACAAATATGTACTGTAAAGACAGAAAGACCGAACGTGGGTTGAGCTTTAAGGTTTGTAATGTCTGTGTTTTCCTGTTTATCCCAACGCAGAATATTATGAAGCGTTAAAACCACCTCTGTTGCCTTTGTATGGGTGTAACGATACAGCGAATCATATCATACTGCTCTAGACGAGGCTCTCGATTACTTACACCTGTGTATCAAACAGACTACACCAAGAGGTTAAACAAACTGCATAGGTCAAGGCGATAAATCAATATAATATCAATATCGTGATAAATGATTACGCAATACACTTTTCTGAGATATCCTTGGTATGGCGATGTATTTTTATTTCTTTTTTTACATTTTGAATGATTACAAGTTCAATGGTACTGAATGGATGCCGTCGATTCGCAATTGTTTTTAACGTAATCTTCTTGGCAGGCGTTCAAGACACGTTCCGTCAAACAAAAGTTTAAAACAGTCTTTTGTTTATTTTTATTACCGTTTTTCAGACCGTTCGCTAGCTAAAGTATATATCGTGATACGCATCGTGTATCGTAGAAACGTATTCAAGTACCGTGATATATTGTTGGTGATGTATATCGCCCAGCTGTAAAACTGCATAGTAAAGTATTAGTAATAAAATACCACTTATTGTACGTGAGACGTGAAACGCTTAATCTTACTCTAGCCCAAAAGTAACATCATGTTTACCTCAAATATCGAACCCTACAGGGGTTTAAAACCAAAGTTGTCATAAGAACACTTTTTTTTTTTTTTTTTAACTAACAATGTAATAATGAGCTAATAATGTAAACACAAAGGGAAAAAAACAACTGATTCAGTCCATGCTACATAAATCCCAGAGGTGATTGGGACGTTCATAGCTACAGATATGAGACTCTCGGGCTACATAGAGCGACGCGAGTCTGACAGCGCAGCTAGCTTACAGCAGAATGTGAAATACGAAGCCTCTGTGCTTCAGACACGGCACCTTAGAGTCATCGCAGTTCAATTTAGTCCCGTTCTAGCATCAGTGTTTGGTTATTAGCTACTATCCGTCTGAATGCACTGCTAAAACTCTTTCGGTTATTGCACTTTTTAAAATGCCAGCTCCAAAATGCCATTTGACCCCCTAACACGATGATATTTTCCATAAGTAGAGGATTTGAGAGAGCTTCTTCTACACACACAAAAGGAAGGTTTCCTCGTTGGAAACTCAGTAATTTCCAAGGAGGGACAGTAATGCTGTGAGCAGCAAAAAAATAATAATTGGCAAAGGATAAGGAAACATCCACCCACAAGAAGTAAATAAACAAGCACTCTGACACCGTTGAAGGAAACTGGACTGAAGAAAGGCAGGAAGAAGGGGAGAAAATGTCAGTTCTTTCTAGTTCCCTTCTGGTTTCTTTTCACTAAGGTTCTACAATGCTAATTATAATAGTCATCCGTCCGTTTTTCATACCGCTTGTCCTGCACAGGCTCGTGGCGGAGATTAACTGCCTATCCCAGGGAACCCGGGGCATAAGGCAGGGGACATCGTGGACAATTTGGAAATGCCAGTCAGCCTACAACGTATGTCTTTGGATTGGGGGCGGAAACCAGAGTACCCTGAGGAAACCCCCAAGGGCAGAGGTGGGAAGGCAAACCGCCAGCCCCGGAGGCGCAAGGCAAACGTGCTAACCGCTAAGCCAATGTGCTCCCCCATAGTAGTCATTGAAATGAAACGGTAGTTAATTGTACTTTAATTGTACTTTTTTTGTAAGAAAGTGCTGATGACGAGTCTAGGTGCCTAAGAGTCTTAACTAAGTTATTTAAGGAACCCCATCTGTTAAGGCGGTCCGAGACCAGTACGACTTTGTCCTGGATTGTAAAATTAATAAGTAGTCAGGGAAGGGAAGATAAATAACCTGGGGACGTATGATATCTCTGCAGGTTACAGCACCGAATAAATAACATGCCAGAGAGGACTGACTGACCGACTGAGACCCGTGAAGAGGGGTTACTTTTAATTAACAGGTGATGCCAAAGGCTCAGTTAATTTCCCTTCTGTCTCACTTGGATTAACGTTTATTAGCCAGACCACCGAGTAAGTAGAATCTCCAGTGTGGAAATGGAAAAGGCTAGTTAAGTGCATAAATACAGACTAATAATAATTACATGATAAGATCTTTTAGCTTCTTCGAATGAAGTTTCTAACGTAGAACATCATGCTTGTGCGCCCAAGAAAATGTCAGCAAATGGTTGGCGACGGGGTTTGGCCAAGACGTGTTGCTCTGTCTTCGCACCTAGCATCTCTATTCTCTGTCTGGATATGATTAGGGTTAACTGCCAGGTTGCTGTTATTTATAGCAGGAGAGTTATTTGACATGCGGCCCAGTTTGATCTTGAGCTCTGGTTACTGCCTGAATGAAGTTTCGCGTGTGTCCCTGTGGGGTTTCCTCCGGTTTCTTCCCGCCTCCCAAAAACGTGCTAGTAGGTAGGCATTTAGTGGGGGCACGGTGGCTTAGAAGTTAGCATGTTTGCTTCGGACCTCCAGGGTAGGGGGTTTGAGTCCCACCACCACCCTGTGTGCGCGTGGTGTTTCCTCAGGGTACTCTGGTTTCCTCCCCCTGTCCAAAGACATGTGTTGTAGGCTGAAATTGTCTGTAGTGTGTGAATGTGTGTGCGATTGTGTCCTGCAATGGACTGGCCTTCTGTCCAGGGTGTCCCCCTGCCTCTTACCCCGAGTTCCCTGGGATCGGCTCCAGGCTCCCCACGACCCTGCGTAGGATAAGCGGTACAGAAAATGGATGGATGGATGGATGGATTTACATTTAATCATTTGGCAGATGCTGTTATGCAGAGTGACTCATAAAATTGCGCAATTATAGTACAATTAAAGTAGTTTGTACAGTTTGTAAAGATTTCTGGCTTGAAAGTATAAAGTGGAAAGCTGCTTTATGTGGGTGTCACTTGTTCACACAGTCTAGTCGATCAAATAAAAGAACAATTTCAAAGAACAATTACGTGAAAAAGCAAGTACAGCAAAAAAAAAACAAAAAAAAAACACAAAAAACCATTGAGCAGCTATGTCTTTATAGCTTTTGAAGAAGACACAGGGCTATTCTGTCTGAAACTCGTTTCACCGTTGAAGTGCCAGGACACTAAAGCAAAAAGATCTCACCTAACCAGATTGTTCAGATTTCATGAAAAGGGCTCTCCGGGGGCGCAGAGGTTGGTGTGTGGGTGTGCAATTGTGAACCAGATAAAGTGGTTCAGATTCCTCTGAGACCTGGAATGTGAAGGCAAGAGTTTAGAAAGTCTTGTATGGGAGTCGCATGAGAGAGCTTGTGGAGGTTATGAAACAGGGGAGCAGCACTCTGAATGTAGAAGAAGCGTCCCAATGGGGGTGAGACAAATTGCTAGAGCTTGTACAAGAAGGTTTTGTTTTTTTCAGTAGAAATCTAGATGGACTCTTTTGGGTCCACGAAATGATCTATTTGAAGTGAAAAGCAGTCATCACAACCTCTGCAACAAAATAAAACCAAAACCAAAAAACAAGCCTTTTTTCTTTAAAAGTAAGATTGCATGGGCTGTTTCAAAAGCTTCAGCTTGCGTTGCTTAAAGTATAGATTTTGAGGTCTGGTTTGGACCATTGTCCTGTTGTAAAAGCCGACCTCTTTTCAGCGTCAGTTTTCCTCACAGAATTGGAATATATTTCTTGAAATCTATTTTTTTCCATCTGCCAGTACAGTGGTTCTTGTGCCACCTGTGCTGTCACACAGCCCCAAACAAAGCACAATCGATCCACCCCCATGCTCAACAGTTGGAAAGGTATTCTTGTCATCAAAAGCTTTTCCTTTTTTTTTCGTAGCATGTTAGCATATTGGCGTCAGAGCACAGGGTCAGCAATGATACAGCACCCCTGGAGCAGAGAGGGTTAAGGGCCTTACCCAAGAGCCCAATGGCGGCAGCTCGGCAGTGCTGGGGCTTAAACCCCCGATCTTCTGGTCCCAGAACCTTAACCACCAAGGCACCACTGCCCCGTTGTTGCCAGAGAGGTCCATATTTACTTTTACCAGTCTACAGCAGTTGTATGCAAAATGTCTCTGGCTGATCTAGCAGCCGTTTTGCATATTTGCAGACATTGATCCTCGCGATGAGTTTGCAGGTAATCATTGGCTCTGATGACTCTACCATGCAGATCATGTTTCTGCAAGTGCAAGCAACGCACAGTAGAACACAGTAGAGCGGTGCATCACCACTCCTGTGCCAGCTAAACCTTCCTGCTGGTCCCTGCTTTCATTTGGGGGGTTTTGCTTTTCCTTCTCTGTGCCTTTCAGAGAATGTCAGAGAATTTTGGACAGTGGAAATTGGACAGTGGACAGTGGAAGCTGGATACGCTTTTATATCCCAGTCCCTACAATCCCCCACTGGTATAAGTGAAATGAGAAAGTTCAAATGAGAATCAAACAAGTATGACATCTGCTTTCAGACTTCTAGAACTTCATAGAAAAGCCCTGAGGTTATTTTATCTGCGATCCAATTATATTTTATAAAGTGTTATTTTTTTTAAATGTAGAAAAAAAGTCCATTTTATTCCTTCATTAAGGTGAAGTAAAATAGATCGTTTTGACGAGGCGCAAAAATCGATCCGCAAGACACATTTTATTCAGGCCCAACTTAAAAAAGTGTGATTGTTCCACTCGAGTGATATGAAGTTGTTTGCGTCTCCTGTTAGGGATTGATTGCATCAGCTGTGCTCCTTGATTGGTGTCCTGCGAATCAACGAGACGTGGTGTATGGAGGATTTCATTGAATCAGATGAAGTCAGTTTACGGCAAATTGCTCTTCTGTCCTTTTGTTCTGGTAGACGTCTCGGGCAGCACTCAACACGTCGCTATGGAAACACGATCCACCATTACGTCCTTAGTAGCCATGGACACAGAACAAGTCTCCTGTTTGTTCTAACCAAATCCCATAACACGTGCATCACTGTGAGCAGGTCTTAAAAAGGAGCGACATATCGGATGGTTTACACTCAAGAACGCTCCAGCTTGGAGAGCTGGATGAGCGACGGGGGGGGGGGAGATCTCGGAAGTGCTCCATAAGTCAGAAAACTTGGACTGAAGCGGAGATTGCGCTTCGCTGTTTATTTCTCGTACGTGATCTGGGAGTTTGCCAAGCGACACCCTGCTGCCCGTTAAAGCCCAGATGTCGTCACTGTGATCCACGATGTCTGATGACGTGCTGACACAACGTGTGTCTGCATGCCAGCCACAGAGCGTAAGCCTAGACAGCTGTACCATTAAAGTCTCGTGACTCAGACGCTGTCTGGTTTAGCGGAGTCGGTGTGAAACGAAAACACAGCATGGAATGTTACCGTAAAATAACCAGGAAGCGTTATGTTTATGTTTATGTTTGCTGTTTGATATGTGGGAAAAAAAGCCTACATGAGACATGAGGGTGTCAGCAGTCTAGTAAAAACAATGCGGGGGCGGACGAAGTAGCCTGGGCACCCCGGACGAGCGGATATTGCGTTTGGGCTATTAGTTGTTTATTTTTAATAACCCAGTCGTGATAGGTCAGTAACCCAATCTAAAAAAAAAACCACTACTACTCGCTATTGACTTGACGTCGCACAATGCTGTAACTATTGCGAGTGCTATACACACATCAGTGTGATCTGACCTGGCTAATAGTTTTCTTTGTATTTGGTGTCGTCTGGTGGAGAAACGGGTTTCAACAATGAGAAATGGACTTTCACCGAAGTTTTCGGTTAGCATCTAGACATGTTTACGTGTATCGATGTCCATCAGTGCTCCAACTCTGCTATGTTAGCTAGCACGTTTTAGCCAAGATAGTTATGTAACATTAGACATGGTAGCACATTGTTGCTTTTACTTACCCACTACACTGGCTAATGAATTTCTGATTTGTCCTCACCTGCAGCGCAATAAATAACCCGAGGGCGCTCTTTCAATTTGACTCGTAGCCTTTCCTCAGTCCTCAAATTTCCATATGTGTCTCAAGAGTGGTCTGGAGTTTGTGAACACTGCCCTTAAGCTTTGGTCTTTGTTTAATCGCCACATCTGAAGCTCCCGTCCCCGAATATGGAAATGTCACTACACTCAGGAATGCCATTTCTCATTTCTAACTACACTATTGTTGTATGGAGTCCATTGAAATGAGCATAATGAACCTGACATTTTCATTTTTGAGACTGAATGAGAGAGATATTTCAGGCTGTTCTGGATACGACAGCCTAGCAACCGCTAGCAAATCTATACACACACACATTAATCAAGAAAATGTTGTTCGCGAACAACTTTTCAGCACCTTCGGCCAGGTTCGGTCGATATCATTTACACGTGATCACCTTGCCTGCGTAGTCGAATGGTAAATGGTCTGCACTTGAATAGCGTCTTTTAACCCGAGCGCTTTACACCGTCACCCATTCTCACACACCAACTCGGGGTGCCCGAGGACACTTCGGCACTTGGAGGCACGTGATTCGTGGACATCCAGCTCTACCACCTGAGCCACAGTCGCACTGAGATGAGTTGTGTTAAATAACCTGAATAGTATGCCATGCTGAATTAACAGCGTCAGTCTCATTTATTTCATTCATACAATTGAGGGGTAAGGGCCTTGCTCAAGGGCCCAGCGGTAGCAGCTCGGCAGTGCTGGGATTCGAACTCACAACCTTCTGATCAGGCGTCCACCATCTTAACCGCTGAGCTCCAACCTCCCAGTAACTCCCCATAATGATGAATGTATAATAATGTAGTAGCTGCAACAGGTTTTTCAGTATTAAACGCATCCCTCGAACACAGGACTTGCTATGCAAGAACAGAGACCACATTTACCCCCCCGACTGTGTATTTTGTGCTTTTCGTCGTGAAATGCGGCTTAGTGCTTCTGTTAGCAGTCAGGTTGCGGTGACCTTGCAGATTAAGCTTCGAGAAGAATCCGAGGCACGTTCAATGCACTCCATTGTTCGGCTCGGGGAAACTCGAGCTAGGCTTTTTCTCCCAGCTGTCAGCAAATCTTTATTATTATGCTTTTACAGATAATTAAAAGCCATTTGTTAATGCACAAACATTTCTCGGACCCCAGTGCAGATAAATTTATGTGCTCGTTCCATTCCACAGGGGCTTACAAATCATTCATTACATTTATTAACTAGACAAACGAGCTAGAAAAAGCACCGGTGTGCCGCCCAGTGTCATGTTCTGGTTACCTGGAAACACTGTATTTCAATCCAAAAATTCACATTTACACACACACACACACACGTGTACTTCTAGTGGTGCTCGCAAGTTTGTGAACCCTTTAAAATTGTCTATTTTTCTGCAGGAATGTGACCTAAAACATCAGATTTTCACACAAGTCCTAGAAGTAGATCACGAGAACACAGTTAAAGAAATGAGATAAAAATATTATTATATTTGGTCATCAATTTATTGAGAAAAATGATCCAATGTTACATAGCTGTGAGTGGCAAAAGTATGTGAACCTCACGCACCTCTGTATATCTTACTGCATATCTACTTATAAATATGGAGTGGGGGGGTTATTTGTTCTTACGCATAAACAATGATACGGTTAAAATAAAATTGATGGGGGGGGGGTGTTTAGACACTACAAATGAACATCATCACTTCATTGCAAAGTGGTTCGCGCTTACAGTGTCGAGGCGTCTGTGTTGAGAAGTGATTCGCTTTTTCATTTTGGCCCAAACCTCTCTGTAAATCGTTTTCAATTCCGCAAAGTTACGCGTGTCCCACCGATAGACTCACATGTTCAAAATCCTCCATAAGTAAAGTCAGGCCATGCAAGCACCTTCAGGTATTGTTGTTTTGTTTGTTTGTTTTTTTTCGAGTTATTTCGGCTGTTTGTTCGGAGTCGTTGTCTTTATGAAAACTCCATCTTCTCCTCAGATTTAGGTTCTTCTCCAGTGATATGCAATTCACCTCTAATATGTCGTTCCATGCTCTAATATATTTAATATATCGCTCTATTCACGTTTCCTTAGATGAATGGCCCAGGATTTTTATTTTTATATATATATATATATATATATATATATATATATAGAAAAGCAGCCCCGTAGAATGATGCTCAAATTCTACATACATCACGTTCTCCAAACCTTGATGACTTGAATTATAGCCAAAGACTATTTTTTGCATCTTATTTTTCAAAAAGGTTCCAATTCGTCTAAACAAACTGCATGTTTTTAAAATTAAGACATCCATCTTTGTGATTTTCTGGCAGAGGAGTCGTTTCTGCTGCTCTCAGATCGTGCTGTATCTCGGTTCCAGTGACTGCTGCTTCCTTCTGATTAGTCTGAGAGGGTGTTGTGAAATCTCGCATGGTGCACCTGACCGGAGACGATCAGTTGTGGGTGCACAGACTTTCCACTTGCGTATTTATTTATTTAACCACTTGCAATGACAGGGATGTTTCAGGTCTTCCCTCTGGCTCTGTAGCTTTTTCCGTTTCGAGTGACGTCGTCACGACGCGCATTTAGCCAAAGCCCTCTTCGACTCACGTGAGTACGGCTAAAAGTTCTCACTTACCGACAAACATCAGTGAGGAAAGACTGTGCAGAACTATTTCATGCGATTTGCGAATTCGTCAATTCAAGTAGTTTTCTTTTAAAATTTTTTTAAAAAAGCACAAAAATCTCGCAGATTTTGGAGAGAGAAAAAAAAACGCAGCAAAATAAAGCATCTTTGGCCGAAACAATCACAAAAAAAAACCACTGAAATGACTAAATCCTTTATAGACTGTATAATGTTGTTTCTGAGAACTTTATGAAGCTCCTTGGAATCTTCCCAACCAATGGCAACATCTTTTCTAAGATATTTAGAAGACATTATGTGATACGCACTGCAAGTTTGTTTGTCGTTTGTTTGATTCGCAGCATTTATATCTAGATTTAGATTTAGATCTAATTTGATTTATTGTTATGTAGACTTTAGTGTCCGAATGCTTTTTTTCACCCCCTATTAATAAAATTTTTTTTTTTTGAGCACATATTTGTTTATGCTTAAGAATCCATGTGTAAATTTGACGTGGATGTATGCTTCGGGCGTATATGAAATAACCAAAACAAAAGTTTTACAAACCATATACTACTACAACTTACCAGAATTCGGCTTTCTCCGTTGCCAGTCCCATTGAAAGTCCCATTACTTATGATTTTGATATTTAAAAGGCTTCATGGAAATCTAGTGGAGCGAAATGCATGAACCCATCTCGTCCATGTCCCTGGGCCGTTCACTTGGGGCAGACTTTTGTATTTAACTCTAATCAGCCTTTATTTCTGAATCTCTCCAATCAACTCCAATCTGACGTTTGATCTTGCGCTTGCTTCACTGTGCTAATGTATTGAACGCGCTGCCTCGGAGGGTGTCAGCAAGCTTTAGAATAAAAATAATCAAGATGCCAATCAAGACTCTTTCCTGGTAATGTGCCCACACAGATCCTTTCCATTCACTTCTTCTCTAGGAATTGCACTGGACTTTGTCCAGCTTAATTACACTGTCAATTTCCCTCGCTTGTATTCACACAATTTAATAGTTCTGGAGAATCGCACGTGGGAAAGAGGCAAGCAAGCTGGTCTGAATTGCTGACCAGCACTGAAGATAATTATACTATGAAGCACACGGGCACTATCGGTTTGATAATAAATCTCCGTCCCGTCAGTGTTTAGTGCTCATGTTTTAGGCATTAGTTTACTGATTGCAGATGATAATCTGGCATTTACCTGAGCGAGAGCCAAACATAGCAGTGGCATTTACTCTTTTTCCCTCCTTTGTGTTCTGTATTCAGCACCTGCCCCATGGAGCACTGTGCATCGTTACAGATATTTGGGAGGATAGGGACAGTCCAGAATCTCAAGATAATGCTAGCTCGGCTAACAGCAAGTACGACATGTTTTTAACGTGGGAGCTTTTTAGTCCTGTTGTTGCACTAGTACACTACATCATAAGGGACATTTTATATCTCATACACACACACACACAACATGTGTAGAATGAACATTTGTGATAGAGAGCTTGTATTTTATTTCTTTTGCATTTGTTTGAAATTTGGGGCGCGCGGTGGCTTAGTGGTTAGCACGTTCGCCTCACACCTCCAGGGTCGGGGGTTGAGTCCCACCGTGGCCCTGTGTGTGCGGAGTTTGCATGTTCTCCCCGTGCTGCGGGGGTTTCCTCCGGATAGTCCGGTTTCTTCCCCCAAAGACATGCATGGTAGTCTGATTGTTGTGTAAAGTATCCGTAGTGTATGAATGGGTGTGAGTGTGTATGTGAGTGTGCCCTGCGATGGATTGGTACCCTGTCCAGGGTGTACCCCGCCTTGTGCCCGATGCTCCCTGGGATAGGCTCCAGGTTCCCCGTGACCCTGAAAAGGAGTAAGCGGTAGAAGATGGATGGATTTCTTTGAAATTTCCACACATGCGTCTCTGAAGTATTTATGCAGTTTATTGAAAAACATGAATTCAAAAATTATTAAATTAAATGCTTAGTACTTAAAAAAAATACTGTAAAGAGCAGTAAAGAGTAATAAATGAAACAAAGGCAATATTTGTTGTGTCGACTCTGCTTGTTTTTTGTCTGAAGAGTGTCTCTTACGTAATACGCTGCTTTCTTTAATGACACATTTTTCTGTAACGTTTCATTCTGTGCTGGAAAACGAATGTTTGGGATTCTGATGATGACTGAGGTCATGTTGGGCAGAAAAGCTGACGCTGACTAACAGTAAACTGAAGAAATGAATTGCTGTTGACTCTGGGTATTCTGATAATATTATTCTAATGTAGCATCACATTACACGCTTGTACTTCCACTTAGTAATATAAACGCTAGTGTTCCATTTGAGACGATACTACCCTTCTAAAATTCATACACTAGACGTTAGACTCGCAGGGGGGGGTTAATCTTATCCGGAAAGGGCCGGTGTGGGTGCAGGTTTTCGTTCCAACCAAGCAAAATCCACACCTAAATCTACTGAAAGCCAAGATCAACTGATTAAACACGTGGAATCAGGTGTGGTTCGACCTGCTTGGTTGGAATGAAAACCTGCACCCACACCGGCCCTTTCCGGATAAGATTAACCCCCCGCACAGTTAGAGTACATAGTGCATACTATAAGTGTGGGTGTATAGTACATCATTTGGGACACAACTTTGGTCTGTACTCTCCGATACGCGTTTTCGGAACAGAAATAATGCAGTGAGTCAACACACCATCTAATCGATAATGAGATTCATTGACGAGTATTTACATAATCGATTACTATCAATTTTATCAATTCGTTGTTGCATCTCTACTAATACGTTAGACCTTTTCTGTAGGGAGATGCTTATATAACATTTTTGGAAGGAGTCTCTAGTCTCAGCACTTTAACAGCAGTTTAAGTTAGAGGTAAAGTCGGAGGTATCATCGGAAAGTCTTCAGGACCGATGGTTTTAAGTTTTCTGGTTTTTCAAGAACATGACAAGCTTGTTTATAAATTAATTTAATTTTTGTCTTATTAACTTCAAGACAGGGAGAAAAAAAAGGCTGGAGAGAGAGGAGTGTTCCAAAACATTAACTGCGACTATAAGTGGATAAAAAAGTAAGAAGTACTGTCATTTCATAGTGTTGGTAAATAGCTGTGGTATAAAAGGGATAAAACTTCTGCATGGTAACACCGATACGACCCACATCACACCATCATGTCACTGATCGTTTCTTAGCTTTATGCATTTAATAAACGATCAGGTATTAGAAATGAACAAAGAACATGTTTGTCGCGTTTCATTAAAAAGCGTCCATGTGGCGCAATAGGAAAAGCGATTGCCCAATCATCCGGAGATTGCGAGTTTGAATCCCGACAATGCCGCAGTCATCTGTGGCCCAGGAGTCTGAGAGAGCAGACATGCGTACAGATGGCGTACACTCTCTCTCCCTTATAAATCACAGCCACACTAGCCAATCATGGGTGTGTGTCAGCTCGTGCATGAGGAAGTGGGTGGAGCATGAGCAGCAGTTTGAAAAGCCATTTGAAAAGCCTCATTTGTTCTTGGAGGAAGCACTTCTCACTCCCTAGCGTATGATCGAGGAGAGCTGGCTGATAGGTGGGAATTGGCCAAGACACAATCTTCAGTCTGAGGTGGCTGTGGCTCAGGTGGTAGAGCGGGTTGTCCACCAAATGTAGGGTTGGTAGGTCGATTCCCAGACCCTCTACCTGCCAAAGAGTTTGCCAAAGAACCCCAAGTTGCAGGCTAGCACTGAATATATTTGCTTTCAAACCGTATGCATTATATTATTAAAATAATCAGATGGAACGTGCTGTTCAAACTATTGAACTATTGTAATAAAGCAGACTGTATCAGGATAAAGTGTTTTTTTGTTTTAAATATTTATTTATTTATATTATTTATTTTTTAAATATTTATACTATTTATTTTTTTAAAGCACGTTTGATGACCTTGCATGCCGTCCCCAGCTTGTCTGATGTGTAGCGCTGAAATGGCTTGGGGCTCAAACACACGATCCATGCAGCAGGCAAAAAAATTATAATATATTACCATCTAATATATTAATAATGGTATTTTTATTTACGAGCACCTTTCAGGGCACCCAAGGACACTGTACCGATAGATCTCAGCACATCCAATGCATAACAATATTAATAGTAGGACGATTTAAACACATAAAAAGCAAGGGATAATACTAACAAGAAGAAGAACGCATATTCCCATGACTGAGATAACAAACCGGTACGAAAACCAAAAAGTAGAAGGCACACTAAGGTCATTGCTGGGAGATTATACAGGATTTAACACGGCAATTCAAATACATGTCCGATACTTGTCTTATGCGTTTTCGTTCATTGTTGGCTGTAGCTTCTACTCGCTAGATATTTGATTGATTACCCGTTAACAAGTTCAGCAATGTTTGGGGGGAAAAACTCAGGGCTGTAAAGAAAATTACGATGCCATTCGCTGTAGCTGAACTCATACAATTGAGATCAAACTCTGTAAATGATGCCTGCATGAGCATTTTCATATCCAAGTCATCCTGATAAACAACACAGTTCTTCATTTAAATCCCTGTCTATGTTTTGCAAGCTAATCTGCTCACTGTGTTATCAGTTTGGCGCCGCAGACAAGGGAAGTAGAGCTGCATTAGAGAAGTATGTCTTTCAGACAGCAGGTTATTACGCGTCGTATAGGATACAAATGCTAAAAGGAAACGTGTATTGTGAAATACACGACGCTTTATTTTTGTCAATCATAAAGCTTGAGACACCACGTTTTCTGACACGTTTAAATCCTCCTACATGATGGCCATCACGATAGTTGAGATCTATCTGCAGTTCTTGATACTACTGTTGATCGTCCCGTGTTTACGTGAAACGGGGTTTTAACTTGACGGTATTTCCTGTATTAGCATGTATATATTTGTTTGTTTCAGTCACTCTGGATAAGGACATCTTACTGAATGCTGAATTATATATTTTTTATTGTTGTTGAATGAGGGAAGCTTGCGAAACGTTATCCAACCTAGTTGAGCCTGCGGCTCCAAAGATGGAGGAAATGAATCAAAGTCCCCGTTAGTTTAAAGCTGACAGAAATGCGTGCATTAATTTAGGGCTGGACGGTTAATTCGAAAAGTAATCGAAATTCAGACCCTCATTTCCCCCTTGTCGGTTATTTCGTTTATGAAATCGTGCCACTGCTTTCCCCTTAAAAACATACCACCGCGTGTGTAGTCACGTGACTCCGCCCCGTCCAGTCAGCGGCATGGAAGCAACACGGAGGCGAACTCTAACACCGAGTCAACTGAGCAGCAGGAGCAGCTTGTACCAAAGAAAAACGCCGTGTCCGTCGCCAATTAGTTACTACACGCCGAACGACATGGCTCCCATAGCTACAGTGGAGCGCGGTGGGTTTAAACACCTCGTTAAAACTCTCGACAGGACATACCCTGTGCCATCGCGGCCATATTTCCCCCAAAACTGCGCTGGCCAACATGTAGAAAACATGTCATATAAAAGGTAGCTGCTGAACTGAAGTCTGCACTTTGCAGCCACGTCTGATCTCTGCTCAAGTACGACGATCGATTTTATAGATTGCGTTATTTGAAAATCACAAAGATAAGAAATGCACGCTCTCATTAGAAACAAATATACCACCTGTAATAGTGGAGCATATTTACAGTACAAACCGTGTACTGGGGGCAAAATAAATGAATAAATAAATAAATACATACATAATAAAATAATCGGTCATTAATGTAATCGAGGTAAAATGTTGAATTAATCGTGATTGTGATTTTAGGTCATATCGTCCAGCCCTATGTTAATCACGCAATACTGCACGAGCAAGACTGCGGTTATACCGAATATCGTCATGGCCGTGGTATTCAGTATAACTAGACAATTGCGAGTGCGATATCGCTTTACCTTTAACGAGAATTTAATATCGAGTAAGCGACATTTCAGACACAGTACGGCCGAACTTTCGGTTTGTTTTAGCTCCGCCAGTGGAAACAGATCCACCCTCACTTTACAGCACGTTGGCTAGCTCACATCGAACGTAGCGTTAAAGGCGCTTCTGCTGAAATTGGCGTCCCTTCTCATCTCCCTTCTCATCTTCGTCTGACGGGCTTTCATATTTTAAGTCAAACGTGATGTTCATGAGAATGTTTTTTGCTGTCTGCTGATGTTGCCGACTCTACCGTAGTAACCGTTCCAAACTAGGAAGTGGAACTGTATGTGGCGAACACAGACGAGCGGAGCGATACACACAGTGAAAGTCAACCAATCAGATTGCGGACCAGGAATTAGTGGAACGGTTGTATACGCTTGTACGAAGTAGAAATATTTCTTTGTATTTTTTTTTTTTTTTACGTTGTCGTCGCAAACCAGGTTCCTCAGACGCCAGTGTGAATCCTCATAGAGCTCCAGATTCAAAGAGGGATTTATACTGACTTGAGACTAAATACGTCTCTAGACACTTTTTAATGAAAGCGAGAGGCGCCTTCCTTTGCATTTTAATTACCCAAATATTCAAATGTTCTCCTCACCATGGCACCTTTTCTTTCTTTCTTTTTTTTTTTTTTTTAAAACAGAGCTCATTTCATTAATAACAAATACGTAAGATTAAATGAAACAGAGGTTTCTGTTTCACTAAAGTCTAATCCGGATAATGAATGTGTTCGTTCAGGTTCTGTGAGCCAGATGGAAAGTAATTGCCTTTTTATTTATTTTTTTATTTTTTTTATTTTTTTTTAATTTATAGTCGTTTTGTCGCTCACTCCTTGTTTGTCCTCTTCTCTGTCCTCTGTACAGTATGAATTTAAAGTGAAGAACATCAAGAAGAAGAAAGTCAACATTATGGTCTCTGTGGATGGAGTGAAGATTGTGCTGCGTAAAAAGAAAAAGGTGAGGCTGTTTATGTTCCAGGTCATAGAAATGTCTCTAACTATATTGAACGTGCGACGTTTTGGGTCATATCATCCACGTTTTCCTGGTAATAAAAGAAGAAGAATTTCAGCACAAGCTGGTCTGGAGAGGAAGCGATCAGATGGAGTTCTCTGAATGGGTGGAGATTGGTGTGTGTGTGTGTGTGTGTGTGTGTGTGAGAGAGAGAGAGAGAGAGAGATCACCATCTGTAGCATCCTTTTGTAAACAAATGCTGTTTGAGAGAACTCATTTTCAGTTTAAACTATCAACTAACAAAGCATCATTACAAAACAGCACTTTCAACAGTCGCTGTTACAGTGGTGCTTGAAAGTTTGTGGACCCTTTCGAATTTTCTATATTGCTGCATAAATATGACATAAACTATCATCTGATTTTCACACAGGTCCTAAAAGTAGACAAAGAGAACCCAACTAAACAAATGAGACAAAAGTATTATACTTGGTCATTTATTTACTGAGGAAAATGTTCCAATATTACATATCTGTGAGTGGCAAAAGTTTGTGAACCTCTAGGATTAGCAGTTTCATTTGAAGGTGAAATTAGAGTCAGGTGTTTTCAATCAATGTGATGATAATCAGGTGTGAGTGAGCGTCCTGTTTTATTTAAAGAACACCGATCTATCAAAGTCTGATCTTCACAACACACGATTGTGGAAGTGTATCATGGCACGAACATGAGATTTCTGAGAAATCATGGCACGAACATGAGAAATGAGATTTCTGAGGACCTCAGAAACAGAGTTGTTGACGCTCATCAAGCTGGAGAAGGTTACAAAACCATCTCTAAAGAGTTTGGACTCCACCAATCTACAGTCAGACAGATTGTGTAGAAATGGAGGAAAATCAAGACCGTTGTTACTCTCCTCAGGAGTGGAGACCAGCAAAGATCACTCCAAGAGACGTGTAAAGGTACATGAGGTCACAAAGGAACCCAGGGTAACATCTAAACAACTAAAGGCCTCTCTCACATTGGCTAATGTTAATGTTCATGAGTCACGTGAACATTATGTGGACAATGGAATAATGTTTTGGAAAAATGGAAAAATGTTTTGTGGGCAGATGAGACCAAACTGGTTTTGTTTTGGAGAAGGGTTATGTTTGGAGAAAGGAAAACACTGTATTCCAGCATAAGAACCTTATCCCATCTGTACACATGCTGGTGGTAGTATCATGGTTTTGGCCTGTTTTGCTGCATCTGGACCAGGACGACTCGCCATCATTCATTCTGAATTATACCAGTTAATTCTAAAGGAAAATGTTAGGAAATCTGTCCATGAACTGAATCTCAAGAGAAAGTGGGTCATGCAGCAAGACAGTGACCCAGAGCACACGAGTCGT
This sequence comes from Ameiurus melas, assembly GCA_012411365.1. Taxonomy (NCBI): domain Eukaryota; kingdom Metazoa; phylum Chordata; class Actinopteri; order Siluriformes; family Ictaluridae; genus Ameiurus; species Ameiurus melas. The sequence goes on from CM022767.1 coordinate 7,183,306, forward strand.
TCTACCAAAGAACAGTTAAAGAAGAATAAAGTTATTGTTTTGGAATGGCCAAGTCAAAGTCTTGACCTTAATCCAATGAAATGTTATAAAAGCACTGAAGCAAGCAGTTCATGTGAGGAAACCCACCAACATCCCAGAGTTGAAATTGTTCTGTACTGAGGAACGGGCTAAAATTCCTCCAAGCCGATGTGCAGGACTGATCAACAGTTACTGTAAACGTTTAGGTTCACATACTTTTGCAACTCACAGATATGTAATATTGGATCTTATTTCTCAATAAATTGTCCAAGTATAACATTTTTGTCTCATTTGTTTAATTGGGCTCTTGTTGTCTACTTTTAGGACTGATGGTGTTTTAGTAATTTATGTTATGTATATTTATATTATATTATTTATATTATCATATTTATGCAGAAATAAAGAAAATTCGAAAGGGTTCACAAACTTTCAAGAGCCACTGACAATATGTGTTTGGATGCGTAAACATAGAGTAAATGTGAGATCTTCTATACCTTCTTTCTTTTTACCCCAGTTTGCATCTGTAGCTGCCTACTTTTTTGACAGAGCAAAGCCAGTTGCGAAGTTCAGCTTTTCAGAATAATGTCAAGTGCCATCACCTGCTTTGTTTATGCGCTGTGCATATTTTATTCATGTCCAGAATAAAAAAAAATAGCTGGGGGCTCGTGTGGTGCAACAAAATAAGCATTCACCCTAGCCTTGGAAGATTGCGAGTTTGAATTCTGACGATGCCACAGTCATCCGTGGCCGGGAGTTTAAGAGGGCAAAACTGGTTGTACTCTGAGTGCAAGGGATAGCGTACTTTCTGTCAGTCACACTACTCGCAGTCATGGGTGTCTGTGAGGTCACGTATGTGGAACAGGGCAGATAGCTGCTCCGCCTGAGTGTGTTATGCTGCCAAGTGACGCAGCAGACATTGTTGTTGGCTGGCTTCCCGTGTCTTGAAGGAAGCATGTGTTTGCCTTCACACTCCCCACTTGGTAGCTGCTGTATGATAGAGGAAAAGCAGGCTGGTGGTGGGGGGGAAATGGCAAGTGAGCATATTTGGGGGGCTGGGCGGATTGCTCAGAGATTAGTGTAGCAGGTGGAGGTATACATATATATTATATATATATATATATATATATATATATATATATATATATATATATATATATATATATATATATTTATGTATATGTATACATGCAGTTCTGCTTTTAATTATATTGATCAGTAACTTGGAAGCACACAATTGTCTAGAACATTGGTCACCACCCCTGCTCCTTGTGATCTATTTTCCTGAAGACTTAAACTCAGTCATAATTATTTAATCATTGCCATATGAAGTCCTTGATAAACTAAAGCAGGTAGATGCGTAGATTGTTGTTTGGAGATGAAACCTGCAGGAAGGTAGAACTCAAGAAAGAGTGTTGGAGACCACTGCTGTAGAATGCCTTTGTATGCTGTAATATTACAGTTTCCCTTCACTGGAACTAAGAAGCCCAAACCTGTTCCACCATGACAGTGTCCCTGTGCACAAAGCGAGCTCCGTGAAAACATGTTCTGCCAAGGTCGGAGTGGAAGATCCTGCACAGATCCTTGAACTCAACCCTTCTGAACACCTTTGGGATGAACGGGAATGTTGACTGCTCCCCAGGCCTGCTCACCTGACATCAATGCCTGACCTCACTAATGCTCTTGTGGCTGAATGAACACAAATCCCCACAGCCATGCGTCAAAATCTAGTGGAAAGCCTTCCTACAAGAGTGGAGCTTATTATAACAGCAAAGGAGGACCAACTCTATATGACATGGGCACATATGGGTGCGCTGGTCTGGTGTCCACATACTTTTGGCCATGTAATGTGTGTGTATATATAGTGGGGGGGTGGGGGTTGGTTAACCATTTTGGTTTTCCAAATACCAACAGTGTGTATGCACTTAGGAAGAGCTTGATGATGATTACCATTAATACTCATGAGTATCACAGTATTGTTCAGAACGATGCATTTTCCAAGACAAAGCATCTTCTGAGCTTCTTATATCAGGGACATGGGGGGAATCAGTGGCAGTTTTTTAGTTTCTAATTTGAATATAGTTTAACAGTGCCATCAGTTTGAAGAGTGTCCTCCAAGTGATTGTGATTTGATGTGAAACCACTCAGTGGAAACAGCATTTTTATTCATAAATGATCTGGAACTTGTGCCTCTGCCATCATTAATCATCTCTCTGAAGCAGTGGAGTTATTAGGAGCATTGGTGGCTATATTAGTCATTCTCTAAAACTCATTCTTTCTTTCTTACCCTCTAGAAAAAAGAATGGATGTGGGACGAGAGCAAGATGGTGGTGATGCAGGACCCCATTTACAGGCAAGTTCCCAATCACTCATAAATACGCATGCAATTCACGGTTCACATCACAGCTGGATTTCTGCCTCTGTACAACAGCAAGGAGCAATTTCTGTACCACTTGCCGTTGTAGTGAAGGCTTGCAATCGACTTCAGTGCAAGGTCTTTGTCTATGCTCAACACATAACGAAAAGGATCTTTTGGTTCGGGTGTGGCGGACTAAACAACTGTAGCAAATAACTCACTATATGTTTAGCTAGTGATCTTTACTTAATTTCTTGTAGGGGTGTAAATCTCAGTATCATGACGATACGATCTATTATCGATTCTTTTAGCCAGCGATTCAATATTTGCCAATATATATATATATTAGTCTAAAATAGATGTCCATTGATTCTTTGAGTGAATTTACAAACAGTAATACATTCCAGTGTGACGATGACTACGTGTACGTGGACAGCAGTAATCTAATTAATGACCTTATTCTGAATAAAACAATATCCTGATTAAGGTGTTTACATGAGTCGCTTTTAGAATATTCCTTTCATGTTCTGGTTTTACGCGTTATAGGACATGGAGCGATTAACGGCACACGTCATTACGTCACCGCGCCACGCCATCCGGCGTTCCCTCCAGAATTTCACGTATTGACATACAGTTCGACTTCGTTATGGGACCGTATACAGTTTTGGGCGTTTCAGCTTTAATTTTACGAAAGCTTCAAGTGCAGTTCATTATTTGTCATGCTGTACACGCAAATAAATGACTGCTTGAAGCCGTGGGCTGCGTCCCAAACCGCGTACTTACCTACTATTTATTAGCGCTTTTTACAATAGACACTGTCAAAGCAGCTTTACAGAAATATCAACACGGTATACAGATATTAAAAGTGCGAATTTATCCCAACTGAGCGAGCCGGTGGCGACGGTGGCAAGGAAAAACTCCCTGAGATGTTAAGAGGAAGAAACCTTGAGAGGAACCAGACTCAATGCCACTAAAACAGGACTACTCCATACGTCTTCATTCGATTTGTGTTTACTTCGAGTATGTCTTTAGTCGGATAAAGGTCATCAATAATCACTGGTTACATGCTAGTTTCTTAATCAGAATATCGTCTTAATCGGTTTAATATCGGATTATTGTTGTCCATGTAAACGTACTGATGTTGAGGTTGCATCAGATTCTCAGAGAGTGGCTCTCTTTAGAATTAATGCTGCTTCTATGATACAAGAAAAATCGAATTTAATCCAAGGTCAGACTTTCGCTTCATCCATAGTTATGTCTGAGATCTGAATGCAGATGTGCACAAGTTCAGCGTTAACTCTTCACTACGTGCACGTAACTCGACTCCAGATAAGGCCCGTTGAGCGAGTCCAGCTGCGGGCGGAGATTATTTCTGGGATGAACAAACATGCTGTCATATCTCAGCCCAGCCACGACTCAGTTTCCCAGGAGGCACCGCTAACTAAAAACATGGACGCTGAGGACTACACTTCCCACACACGCTTGCGCTCGCCTTCCCCGGAGTTCTAATCGCACACACCTGCATCCCATTACAAACGCACTCGCGCCACAGTATAAGAGAGACTTTGGAAGCGTAGAGACGTTGCGAAGTATTGTTCAGTTGACTTGTTTCTCTGCCATCCTCTAAGCCTTTTTCTCGTGCGTTTACAAAGTTACTTTTGACCAGTGTTTCCGTCCCCGACCTCGATTTCTGCCTAGCCTCGTTTTCTTTGTTTGCCTGATCGCCTGACCCTCGCCTGTTTATCGACCACGAACTTTGTCTTTCCCCTTTGGATTATTCTGCCTGGATTCTGTTACCCGCAATTGCTTCCGTCTCCACCCACAGTACGTGCCACATGCAAGCAAAAATGAAAACGGCTTGTCCCTGAACATATCACTGATACGTCATCTGTTTCCACTAGAAGCCTGATGCATGCGTAAATTAAAGCTTGCTCATTTCCCATGCACTTGAGCGTATAATCCGTTCTGTAGAGAAACAACCCTAGGTAAACACCCGACTCTCACTGGTCATAGGTGAGGATGGGATGATGATGATTACCACGTAGAATGGTTTTAAAATGAACACGTTCAATCGTGATGTTTCTTAGCAATGTTAATTAAAAGCAGAGGACGATGAACCCTCTACATTTTCCGAGTCAAGATAACCTTGTGAGTCAAAGCACTTTGCACAGTCGGGGCGTCACTTTATCTTGTATTTTCGGCGATATGGCCGTAACATAATGCCTTTCTCTTTAGTGTATTCGGGTTCAATTTTCTCCACGTCCATCACACAGCATTCTGAATTTTTACTCCATTATGCTGCTTGGCTAATTTTCCTGTAACTGGAATATTTGCACAAGCGAGCCACTACAAATGCTACATATACAGTATAGACTTTTTTTTTAATGCATTGGATAGTTATAGGATTACCTCATTTGATTAAAAAGCTTGGTAAATGAGCAGAGTTGCCCTCCAGTGCCACATTTTACCCTCATTTGCCAGGTGGATGGGTGTTCATGTCAAGGCCTTACAGGGATATAGTATTTCTCAAGGTGAACTGAAGCCTGGCCTCAGCTGTTAGGTGTGTAGCTGAGTCAGGGCAGTGGGTGGTGTTTACAAATCATGTCTTTCCACGAGCTTGGATAATGAGGGATTGTGGTTGGGCTTCCGATTTCCGGATTAGCCAGAAGGAGACACGAAACTTCAGGGTGACTGCGAAGGAGCAGTTTGCACACAGAGACAGATATTTCTTTCCCTGTTTCCTGGACAGATTTAGAGACTATCCCGTTTTTATTACAGCGAGAGCTATGTGGAAAGCCATCAGTATTAATCATGGTTCTCATCATGGCTTTGATGGACTGTTGTAATAATAGCTAACACAGTTTTAACTGTTCTGATACCACTTTTATTGACATGGTTGTACATTTGGGCATTAGCTTTCTTGATTAAAGTGAAGCATGCGATGGTTGTGATGCAACACTTGCACATCATCTCCAGTGAGAATTCAGGGCAAGGAAACTTGAGTAATTGGAGTGTGCCACATGTGCTGTGTTGCTTCTAGATTCTGCTTCTCTCTCTCTCTCTCTCTCTCTCTCTCTCTCTTTTTTCTCTCTCTCTCTCTCTCTCTCTCTCTCACTCTCTCTCTCCCTCTCCTTGTCTCCTGACACTATGCTTCGTTCATGTCACTCCCAAATTGGAGATGTGCGATGTTATTTTCTAGGAATAGATTGAAAATAAAATGTGGCAGTTTTATTTAATGGGTATTATATTTGGGCAGTCATCAGTATACAGTACCTGGGCTAGTATGGCCAAAAATGGAAATCATGGTATAGTTTGTATATGTCTCAGTATTACATTTAGTAGGATTGCTTCAGTTTTACAAGGACCATATTCAGTGTTCGGTTTAAGCTGTGCGTGTGTGCACTTCTGATGATGCTCCCATGCAGAAAATATTCAAACCTGTGCAGAACGGCAGCTAAAAAAGGTCTATAAAGAAGTTCATTGTTGACCTTTTTCACACTTTTGTGTTAAAGGAGTCATTTCATGATTTCCAAACGATTTTAAATGTTAATTATTTTATCTCTTGGGAGGAATAGAGTAGGTTAACATGCTTTAATGTTGAAACAACGCATTTTTTGTCAAATATCGCACATTATTGCAATGCCTCTTTTCTCAGGCTGCCAGAAACGCTTTAATTTCACCATAGCCCCTCCTTCCGAAAAGCCCAGAGTGCTCCGATTGGCCAGCTTACCCGTTGCGTTGTGATTGACAGAAAGCCTCACGAGCGAGTCGGAAAAGTGGCACCCCTTAGCGTTAGCTTTCTCCTTAGCTTTAGCCTTAGCCTCCAAGGCTTCTATAGCAATTCTAAGCTACATGTCGTCGGTTTTACTGTATCAGTCCAAGCCTGAGTCTGTTTGAGAAGAAGTGCATGATCAAGCGGAAACAAGTTTGCAAACACGACTTGAGTAGAACGTTTGACAGTGGTAGGTTTTTATTTTGTAACTCTCTCACCTTCAGATACGATGTAAATTCCGACCACGCCGGCGGGCCGTCTATTCTATGTACACAGCTGCTGTGTGTGTATAGTTACTCATGCATATCTTTGGAAAGCCAGGATTCTTGTGCTTTCGATTGACTTCAAGATACAATCACAATGGCAGCTACAATGAATGTCTCTCTCAGACCACCAACATATAAACAAACACTAACCACTGAGTCAACTTAGCAAATTTTAGCTAGCATGTTAGCAGAGGTCTGCAACTGAGCCACAAAACAATAAAATAATCAAACACACTTACAGGTTCTGATTCAGAAGCACAAGATTGTCCGAGCAAAGTGTGATCGCAGAATTTTTCAGGAGTAGGCTGCCTTGTACTCGCCCAGGTTCAGGAAGCTGTTCTCCATAAAATGTACTGTGCACAAGCAGACGTTTGTGTTGTAATGCTCAGGAACGGTGTTAGAAATAAACCGTAACCGCTGATTTTGTCAGTTTTTGGAAGGCTAAGCAAAGACGTTTTGCCTTCGTATCGAAACACACAGCGTCTCCATGACATGGCAACTGAATACACTGACGCCTCGCGTGAACTCACTGACGCCTCGCGTGAACTCACTGACGCCTCGCGTGAACTCACTGACGCCTCGCGTGAACTCACTGGCGCCTCGCGTGAACTCACTGGCGCCTCGCGTGAACTCACTGGCGCCTCGCGTGAACTCACTGGCGCCTCGCGTGAACTCACTGACGCCTCGCCTGAACTCACTGAAACCCTGCCTGATTTCACAGGAAGCCCCGCCGGAGTTCACTGAAGCCTTTGGGCGGGATTATACTGATAGTGCACTCTGTGATGTAGAGAAATTACGGAAGTAAATCTGGACTTGGAACGAGGCGTTTCACACAGGTCAGAAGGAGCCTTCTCTGTTAGATAGAATAAGTCCCTTTAGTGGAAAATACAAGTTTTGGGACATTGGCGAGCTTAAACACGCACAAACAGATACATTACCCTCCCAAACAGACAGAAAACATTAAAATCATCTTATGACCCCTTTAAACATGCAGACGTCTAAGTAATAGCATGTCAGAACTTCCAGTGCGAAGCAAATACAGCTTGTAATTATTGCAGAGTCCCTAAATGCACAAATATTTCAAGCAAATATCCATACTTGAGCGTTCGCTCATTTCAGATCTTACGATTAAGAAAATAGCTTTCGCAAGGGTCAGGACGTGTGTCTGTAGTCAGCATTTAAAAAATTGGGCACCTCTGATGATCGTCCGTTAAATCTTGACAGCAGAGCAGCCGCAACCTGCACAGGTCATGAAGCAGTTCTGCTCAAATAGCAGAAGGGGCTGCCCTCAAAAAATAGGCTTTGCTCGATAAGAAATCAAATTAGATGGAGCATCAGCCATATTTATTAACGGCAGTAAAAAAAAAAATGTACTGATGCAAACAACAAACCTTTTAACCCTAGACATTAAAAGTTAGACTGACTATAAAACGGAGCACTGCTTTATCATTAGTGGCTATAAAAAATAAAACATCGCCGCCGCCACATGCTGCGGTAGATCAAAGGTTTTTCAACATAACAACGCAGTTTATCCAAACTTGGTGTGTTGTTTTAATTACAGACCACCAGTGCATGAGCCAATTAAAACACAACGGGAGGATCTAATGCTGCTTCATCGCAATCCGCTCTGTTCCTACACCGCATGTTTATTCAATTATTCAATTCAGTTCAGTTTTATTTGTATAGCACTTCTAACAACAGACATTGTCTCAAAGCAGCTTTACAGAAGCATATAAACACTGGATAGAGATTTTAAGTGTGTGGATTTATCCCTACTGAGCGAGCCGGTGGTGAGGAAAAACTCCCTAAGACGTTGAGAGGAACCAGACTCGGAAGGAAACCCGTCCTCATCTGGGTAACGACAGATAGTGTGAAAGTAAAGGAAAGGTCATTATGGTTTTATGTGAAGTCTGTTTTCTTGAACTAGTCCACTGTTCACTAAAGGAAACCCGAGTGCATGTGGTAATTGCAGTCCCAAGGCCATCGCAGCAACCACAGTGAGAATGTTCATGTGGAGGTGGAGTAGACGAGAGCTCCAGCAAGAGGTAGGACATCCGAACGGATCGGGCAGGTCCGGAGAGCAGAAAGGATCAGGATCACTAGACTCTCCATAAAATCATGTCTGGCTCGGGAGAAGGAGAGAGGGATGGATCGTTAGGTAAGACTTTGTGTTTTGTGTAAAAGAAAGTCTACTCATGGTAAGCTTGAGTAAACAAATACATCTTAAGCCTAGACTTAGACTATTAAATAACAAGGTCTGAATACTTATTTCACCTCACCGTATTTGTTTTTTCATGGACAAGTGTGAAAAAAAGAACGAATCCATGTTTTCCGAAGAATTACTTTACGGTATACTGGATCAATTCCCGTTCCGCTTACTGTTGCACCCAGTTTTCACTCGTGTGTAGGAAACACTGAAGCAATCAACACAGGAAATGACACTCGGAACATTTAGTGAATTAGTTGCCTGCTGTTAGTAGAATGTGTGCCAGGCTTGTGCGTGATCAGTTCTGACATTTGCGTGAATTAAATGAGGTTATTCGTTTGCTGAAATGACTTCATTAAGTCGCTAATAGATACGGTTTAATTACCCAACATGGCACAAATGTTCTCTGCAAACGGCACTTGGTAAAGAGTATTAAGTGTAAATTCTCCAGTGTTTTCGAACTCATCTTTTATCTCCTGCATGTAATATACGTGTGATGATGAAAAGGAAGAATTTTGACCCTTTTTCTGGTACCGAGGAGCGAACAGGAAGACACTCGACTTTCACGAAGTTAAAGGAATTCGTGGGTTATTTGTGGTTTTACGTGTGCTGTTTCATAATCGCGTAGGATCCACTTAGAACGATTAGGGATGAAACTGAATGAAGTACATGATTTGGAAACACGACGTGTTCTAAATAGATACAAATCCAGAACAGGAGGCACGCTATTATTTATTTATTTCTGTAAGGATTGACACGGGGCATCTGGTTCAGATTAGAGATGCGCAAAGAGACTCGGATCCCGCAGGACGCGACACAAGACGCGTTTTTTTTTTAATTATTATTATTACTCTCATGAGGACGTGATCGGCATGTGAGGAAAGAATTCGATGATACAGAATCTGTCATCGGTTCCAGACACCATCGTCAATCGCCCCAAGCCTGCGGGACAAGCGAGCGGTCAGATATGAAGCTCATGGGACAGAGAAAGATTAAATGCAGCACTGTGCGATGCATTTACAACCTTAGTACCTGCCTGGTCAGGGTCGCGGTGCTTTAGATTATGCTACTAGTTTGTTTTTACTTTGGGAAGGAGACCCTGTTCTAAATGATCCACCAATTATGGAGTTACCGGTGTGATGTAGGTGAGGTTGAGGAACTGTCAGAATGCACAGGCCAAAATGAATGTGCCGGCATTTCTACATAAATATTCCCCCAGAGTGTCCAGACAGCACGATAATTTCAGCATATTGCGGGTGAAATCAGTCTTTTGAACAGTCTGGTCATCACACAGCACGTCTTCTGTTCCTTCAGGTGGAAGAAGCGTGGGGTGTGTGCCAATTAGCATAGAAGAGCCATAACCTTTTGACTTTTCACGGCTTGTTAGTTTGCAGCAACATGCAGTAGCCCACTAATACCCACAGAGTTGTTCCTCCTGGCTGGCTTTCTCAGCGCTCATTAGTGGAAGCGCTTTACTAAGCCACTGACTGTAGAATGAGGACTGAATTACAATGCACCAGCGGGGAAGCTCAAAACGATCAATTACAGGTTTGTGTGTGTGGGGGGGGGCTGGGAGTGGTGTTTTCTGCACCTGTTTGTGATCCATGAAGTTTCGAAGCTCTCGTGTGGCTGCGTGGATGCTGATGGATGCTTCTTGAGAGAATATCTTCTCCCATCATGGTGCGGTGTGGAGTGGAGTGGGTTATGTGTACTTGATTTAACCTTAAAATGGAGGTCTAGGATTCATCAGTCTGTAGAGAAGCTCTTCCAGGCTTTTTTTTTTTTCTTTCTTTTTTCGGAGAGAATAGGTAAAAGGCTAAAGTCACCTAGCTCTATCTCTGTTACATCACATAGATAGAGGCTGCAGAGACACCCGACAGCTTATCGGCATGCCTGAACAATTCGTCTTTACTCCAGGGAGTTGTACTGAATCAAAACAACATCGAGCCTGTCACAGTGCTGTGGAAACCAGGAGGATAGTACCTGGTACCTGGTACTTTTTTAGTACCAGCTCGGTCGAGGTTCCGAGCGAGCCGAGCCGATACTAACTGTGAGCCACGCACTGAGGGTGTAGGGAATTCTCCCTAACGAGTGGTTCTGTATTGTGCCTGAATAAATGTGTGCCATTTAATACATACTTTGTGTATCGTAATGTTCTATTCATTTTAACGATGCGTCATTTATCTCATTACAGCTGTTCGTTCTGTGCATGTACCATAGGGACGTGGTAGCTCAGCGGTTAAGACGTTGGACGTCTGATCGGAAGGTCGTGAGTTTAAATCCCAGCATTGCCAAGCTGCCACTGTTGGGCCCTTGAGCAAGGCCCTTAACTCTCTCTGCTCCAGGGGGCGCTGTATCATGGCTGACCCTGTGCTCTGACCCCAACTTCCTAACATGCTGGGACATGCGAAGAAAAGAATTTCACTGCTCTAAGGCCCTTAACCCTCAACTGCTCAGTTCTATAAATGAGCTCATTGTAGGTCACTCTGGAGAAGGGCGTCTGCCAAATGCTGCTGTAAATGTAATGTAAAATTGCAACAAAGATTTCTGTCTCAGATTTTTACATCTCGCTTGTTACCGATTTCCAAACTGTCTCTCCTGTCTCGACTGAATCTAACGTAGTGATAACGAGCACTACGTTGGTTCTAGAGCACTGTTGTGTTTGACATCTTTAATAGGCTCCGTGGGCAGTGAACAGGAAAGGCGTTTGGAACACGGCCTGACCGTGTATTTGTACAGGGCTTCGATAATACGACATTATTCCTGCGTGAGGGCGTGGGAAGATGGCACCCACGCTGAGGCGGTAGTGGAATAGCAAGCTCAGAAAAGTGAAGCGAACCGAGCCGTACCGTTCAGTGGGGAAGTGGCATTAGTACTGTTTAACTTTATAGCAAACTGCTGTAGAAGAGTAAAGATTTTTAATCCCAGAAGAGTACAGGTTCCCTTTTAAGTCTGGTTCCTCTGAAGGTTGTTTCTTCATGTTGTCTAAGGGAGTTTACAAATTTTACCATCCGAAGATAAATCCCTTTTAGTTTCTATACAAATCACGAAAACCTTGTCCTAGCCAGCAAACGCACAATGAGAGATGATACATTTATTGCTTTTAGCTATTCATTCTGAGCATGTAGTTAGTAGGTGTGCAAACCTCAGGCGTCCACATGATACAGTACGGTTTTGACCGTTTTAACAGTACACAAGCCTCTGATTGATGTGTGAGCAACATTGTTCATTAATTTGCATTTTATAGCTTTTATCCAAAGCGACATACAGTTGAGACGTCAGTAGCAGCAGCTCGGTGGCTCCTGGATTTGAATTTCTGACTAGTGGCCCAACGCTTTAATCAGTGAACCACCACTAACCCCAGAATCTCAAGTGGACACATGGAGAACATGCGAAACTCCACACAGACACTAACCCAAGAAAGGTTTGCGCAAGAGACCCTAGCACTGTGAGCACGTCGCGTCTTGTGTATAGAAATTCTACCTTTTCTTTTTTTTTTTTTATGAAGACCGCCAATGATTTTGGAGGACCCTGTAAATTGAAAAGCTCTATATATCTTCTGGTTAATGTATTATACCAGTAGTTTGCGTCTTGCCAAGTTTCAGGAGCTGTGCACAACCCAACTTTGCAGAAAGAATCCTTACGTCTGAATGCAAACGCCCGATCAGAGCGTGGCCTTTTGTAGGATTTATCAGCTGCTACGGCCTCATAGTGAAGGCCATCCGTTTCTCTTACCGTACTATTTGCTTAAATCGAACGGGAGAATTCACAGCTTCCTTCTAAATGCCAGCACACACACTCCATCCATCCTGGATGGAGAAATTTTGGCTTTGCTTCAGAACCGGTTTTACAATACCTTTATATTCTAATAAAATATGACGTGCAAACACCACCTGATTTCTGCCAACAATGCAGATATCCTGAGCCATGCCAGTACCATGTAGGGATGGGTCATGTATAGAAACATTTTAGGATCCCAACTGCCCCTTGGGGACAAGTGTAAAAAAAATTGAATACAATTAAGTTTAATTAAAAGTTCGTCTTGTTTAAATTTAGATACATTTTTAATCAAAACTCCCTAGTTTCATCTATGTTCACTGTGTACTTCCTGTTCCATCAGTTTCATGGTACAGGAAAAGGAGATTTGATCGATTTTAGTCTAACCACATGACTTTAAAATGATCCCTTTATATTAAAAGTAATAAAACACCATGTCAGCGTTTTGCGTTGACCTTTTCTCCTGCTGCCGGGTCTCTCTCCCGCTTGCATGCACATTGTTCTGACAAGTTCAGCGTCCCAAAGTTGCTACAATTCATCTAGAGTACAACAAAACAGCAAAGAGATCAATACTCTGCTCTTAATAGATTGAATAAGTTGTAAAGAGTCGATGCTGAACACATGGCCTGTTAAAAGACCTAGGACAAGCAGTTATTAGAACTAGACCTCACCAGTTATCTTGAAAGACGTTAGAAATGCATTTTTCCATGTGCCTTGGTTCAATAACTCTGTTAGACCAGTGGCGTTGTCCGTATTATCCTGTTATGGGATTACCCAATCAACCAATCATGTGGCAGCAGCACAGTGCACATCATCATGCAGATACAAGTCAAGAGCTTTAGTTAATGTTCAAATCAAGCTTTAGATCTCCGTGACGTTAACTGTGACATGGTTGGCGGGGCCAGTTGTGCTGGGTCGAGTATTTCCAAAACTGCTGATTTTCTGGGATTTTGACGCACAATCCATCATTCAGTGAGTGGTAGTTCAGTGGGCTTACATTGCTTGTTGATGGGGAGAGGTCCGAATAGAATGTCCAGGCTGGTTTGAGCTCACAAGAAGGCTCGAAAAATCACTCTTTACAAGCGTGGTGAGCAGAAAAGCTAGTCGGAATGCACAACATGTCGAGCTTTGAGATGGATGAGTTACAGGAATCCGAGGCTGCAGTGAGCACATGTTTACCCAAACCGCTTGAACCGTTTTCCCCAATCTTCAGTGAGCAGATTTCCCGGCTTTGTGTGCTCTGCACACACCGTTCACTTCCCCAGTCTTATCTCCCGTACGATGGCGTGTATCAGATGTACGAAATGCTTCAGTTCAGATATTTATGATGTGGCACAGAGCCTGTCCCTGGAGGATTCCTGTCCCTGCCCAGCCCTTCATCACCAGCGCATGGATCGTGGGCTTGTGTTCATTAAGTGTTCATGAGGGGAAGGGTGTGAAACACTGAGCAGGCTAGAACGTGGGCAGAGAACACTTTGATCTCTGTGTAAATGTAATCATTTACGAGAGATTCTTTTTTTTATGGCTGAGTGTGGTTTAATTAGCTCAGGTCAAATCCCCTCCTCTGTAGTTAGTCATGGTGACTGCATTCCCAACAGCATTTCCTTAGTGTGGCTTAACCTTACAGTTCTCTTTCGTGTTTCTCTCTCTCTCTCTCTCTCTCTCTCTCTCTCTCTCTCTCTCTCTCCATCTCACTGATAACAAACACACACATGCTTTAGACCCTGTATCCGCCACTGGCATCTTATATCTTTGAACACACCCAGATAATAGACGCCAGAAATAGACTTGTCTGAGGCTTTATCCCTCCCTACATCCTCTGTCAAAGAATGCTGAGGAGGGTTGAGTTGTAACCGTGTAGCTAGAAAACAAGTGAACTGGACGTGAATTGGCGTTATAATGAAAATATCGACAGGCTTCTACTTTCCGCCTATTCTCCCGAGGTAAACGTCTGTCCTTTTACCAAGACGAGGTCGTTTCACTGACATCGCGAATGCCGACCGTGTGTACTTGCTGCTAACTGTTTATACCACATCGCTGTTCAATCCTCCACTCAGTGGTTCAGAAGATGCGGATTCATTTCCTATAACAGCAGGTTTATATTAATGTGCTCGGTCTGAAAGGTTATCGTGCAGCGTGTATGACCGATGGAACACTTAATCTAAGCATAATAGTAATGTTTATTTAACATAAGGAGTCTCCAGTGTGAGCATTTTATAACAGTAAGTTGTATTATCTGAAATAGAGGGAATAAATTAGTGTTTATAGCTGTTATAACATAGTCTCTTCCAAAAGTATTGGAATGGTTGGTTGGGTTGTTTTTTTGGGTTTTGGGTCACCCAATTGGGTAAAGGTCTGGTGATTGACTTGGCCAGTCTAAAACCTTCCACTTTTTCCCCCTGAGTCATTCTCTTGCATGATAAAGTTCCTCCCGATTCGATTGGATGCATTTCTCTGTACATTAGCAGACAAAATGAATTCATTCTGCCGTTACGGTCATGAGTTACATCATCAGTAAAGACCGGTGAACCTGTTCCAGAAGCAGCCATTTGCAGAAAAATGGATCGTAACATAATTTAGAACAATATGGATATTATATTGTAATAAATGGCCAGCCCTATGTGATATTGTAATGAAGAAACAGATCTGAACATGACCGATTGAAGTTTATTATTGTTGTTGTTGTTGTTGTTGTTCCCTATAATTCTAACCTACATGCTGTAGGTGTGTACTTGTTAAATAACCACTAGACCGTTAAGTCAATAATATTTTTAAGACTACTATTCAGACAGCTTTTTTTTAATTATTGGTGATAAAATGGGTAAATATCGATTATATAAATATGGTCGGTTTTGTCCATGGCTCACTCTGTGTAGTCATGCTGAACATTACTGAAGTGATGAAAAGAGCTGGCTGTTACATTTAGGAGAGCATTTTCCTTTTTCTCTCTCTCTTTCTCCCCGCTCTCTCGTGTGAATGGATTGCATGCCCCAGCAGGGTTCTCCCCACCCCGGGCTACTGGCAGAACGGTCCATACAAATCTCATCTTATTAAAGCATTCAGTATGTATTCAAGTCACAAACCACAACTAGCTGACCAATTCATCTTGAAAACTACTTCACCGTGTATTTTTTTTATTATTTACTGTTTTCTTCAAGACTTCATGAAATTTCATTCATTTCCCAAACAACCTTTTTTTGTTTAATGGACTGAATGAATTAAAAAGAGGTTATGAACAATAATGCCCTCTGATGAGGACAGAGCACTAATACCTAATACTACCAATGATCCAATGATGTGCAAACAGCATTCATCTTTATTCTATGTATGTGAGAGAGAGAGAGCATTGTCGGAACACCTTTAGTCCCTTTTTAAAACAGAAACGACAATTTGCAGGCATTTTCCACAACATAATGGGCCTAACAGGAACAGCAAAAAAAAAAGAAGAAAGTTTTGTCTGATAGCGATAATATTCTTCATCTGAAAACCAAAAAGTGCTTGTCCAAGCCATTTTTTTAATTATTATTAAATACTACATGGTGATGAGATTCATGGTGATCATGGTGATAGTGTTCATAATGTCCATCTATCCATTGTCCATATCGCTTAGTCTACACAGGGTCATGGGGGGAGAGTGGAGCCTATCCCAGGAACTCGAGGCACATGGTGGGGAGCACCCTGGACGTGGTGCCAACCCATCACAGGGCACAATCGTGCACACACACGCACACACAACCCGGGAGGTGCGAGACAAACATGCAAACCACTAAGCTGCCACTAATGCTGTATGCTAATTAATTACATGCGGTCTCTGTTTATTAAATACTCGTGGACTTCAGTGAAGAGTAGACTCCACCAAAAAGTTTTGAAATCACACAATCGTCGGTAAAACTTTCTATATGTTGATAACTTTATTGTAAACTCATAAACCCCAAAGATGCTTTGATTGTCTTCTTCTCCACTGTCTCCTGCCATGTTTTATTGAGCTGTCTTGGGCTGTCACCTCGTATCGACGCGGTTGTACAGCTGGGTGTTAGGCTGCCTGATAGAAATGAAGCATGGTGTTCAATCTACACAGTAGCAGGTGTAGATTGAAGTGAGCACACCCATGACACCTGTGTGATCTATCTGCTGTGAAAATGAGGGGAATATCTAGGGAACCATGCCTTTTGCCAACTGAAAATCTGCAGCATGAAGGACAAATAGAATAGAATGGAATAGAGTTGTATCAGAAAATAAAAGATTATAAATGTTTATTCGTGTGATTTTTACATTACATAACTTTTTTTTTTTTTAACAAATCTTTTGTCACAGCAGCACAAATGAGTTATTTACATAATCACAAAATTCTAGAATTTCTCTCGATATTGTAAATTGAAATAGTGGTAGAGATTATTCGTGAAATAGACACAAGGAGACCGTTATTAACGGAATAACGTAATTGCTTAGAACTTGTAAATATCACCACGAAGGGAATTTAAAGCAAAGAGCAAAGTACATGGGTGGGACAAGCAATGGTGGACAGTAATTGGTCATTGAGGAATCATATAGTGATCAGTGATTGGTCGTTGGGAAATACTGGTGATCAGTGACTAAGTTTACATGCACATTAAATTAAGTTTAAGGTCTATATATATTATATGCAATTATTGACACTTCTGTGAATTCATATGAGAAAAATATATTTGAAGTATATTCCTATTGATATTTTACTTTTTTTCTGCATTAGTACACCTGAGTGACTAGGAACAGGAAATTGTTTAACCATGACTTCATGTTTCACAGGGGTATAAATATGAGGCAACACATAGACCAAGTTAGTCATTCATAAGAATAGGTAAGACCAAGGAATATGGACAGTCATCCCTCTATTCCTATAATAAAATAGCCCAAGCATTGAAAATGCCACCATCAGGGCAATAATTAAGACGTTCCAGTCAACTGAAAATGTTATGAATCAAATCTCCAAGGATCACAGCTTACAGAAGTTAATCGTCTGAAAGTCTCCAAAACTACAATCCGAAGTCTCCTACATCACCACAAGTTGTTTGGAAGGGTTTAAAGAAAAAAGCATCTACTCTCATCCAAAAACAAACTCGAGCGTCTTCAGTTTGCCAGACACTACTGGAACTTCAAATGGGGTCAGGTTCTATGGTCAGATTAAACCAAAATAGAGCTTTTTGGTAATAAACACCAGAGGGGGTTTTGGTGCCATATGGAAAAGTACATCATGCCCACGGTTAAATATGGAGGTGGCTGGCTCTTTTTTTATATGTTTTTGGGCTGTTTTTCTGCCAGAGGACCTGAACATTTTGTTAGGATACATGGAATCATGGACTCTATCAAATATCAACAGATATTACATGAAAACCGTACTGTCTCTGCCAGAAAGCTTCAAATGGGCCGTGGTTGGATCTTCCAGCAGGACACTGATCCAAAACATACATCACAATCCACACAAAAATGGTTTACTGACCACAAAATTAAGATCCTGCCATGGCCAACCCAGTCCCCTGACCTGAACCACATAGAAAACCTGTGGGGTGAACTGAAGAGGAGAGTCCACCAGCGTGGACCTCGAAATGGTCTCAGATCCCTCGCCATGTATTCTCCAACGTCATCAGGCATTATATGAGAAGACTCAGAGCTGTTATCTTGGCAAAGGGACGTAGCACAAAGTATTGACTAAAAGGGTGCCAACAATTTTTGAACAAAAGATCAAAAGGTTAATCAATAAAGACAGCCTATTTCACAGCCTTCTTTGCTCCTATTTACAGAGGGTGCCAATATTAGCGGAGGGCACTGTATATACCGTTCAGAGCAAGGTTTTACAATCCTAAAGGTTTTCCAACTACTTATTCAAATCGGAAAACGTCTGTATGTATTGTATGTATGTATTGTATTGGGCGGCTGTGGCGCAGGTGGTAGAGCGGGTTGTCCACTAATCGTAGGGTTGGTGGTTTGATTCCCGGCCCGGGTGACTCCACATGCCGAAGTGTCCTTGGGCAAGACACTGAACCCCAAGTTGCTCCTGATGGCAAGCTAGCGCCTTGCATGGCAGCTCTGCTACCATTGGTGTGTGTGTGTGAATGGGTGAATAAGACACAGTGTAAAGCGCTTTGGATAAAAGTGCTATATAAGTGCACATTTACCATTGGATATCATACAGTGTACCAGAGACAATGGAAAATTCCAAAAAAGTCATGTTTCTTTTGTATAATACTCTTTGCCCCAATTTACTCTGTATTGCTCATCATATTTTGTATAATACTCTTTGCCCCAATTTACTCTGTATTGCTCATCATATTTTGTATAATACTCTTTGCCCCAATTTACTCTGTATTGCTCATATTTAAAATGCGGTGTTGTGTCCACTAAAGGCATAAAAAAGCTTTCAGTCTGGACTAGCAAATTGGCCACAGGAGAGTGTGCACTGGGGCATGGTTAATGAATTGTACCGAGCTGGCTCTGTATTCTCTGGCTCGGAATCCTCCGAAGAGCAGATGATAAAGTAGAAGCCGAGGATAGACCTTGTCCCGGAGGAATGTTCAATTTTTTTTTTTTTTGCTTCCGTGTGACTGAGAAACATAAGGACACGCATCTCCGGGAATTTCAGAGAAGAACAAGCACAGCATGTGGTTTTATGACTGGAGGTTCACGATGCATCAGAGCGAAATGTAGCATGCGTGTCTTTCCACCACCTCGAGCAGAAGGTGCACATCAACAAAAAAAACTGCTCGCTTTAGACCAACGTTTTTAGTGCGTATTTCTCCTTGTTTAAATCGAGAGCTACCGAGTCTGGATTTTATTTGCACCGATGCGGTCTCTGGGCAGTCGCATTCCAGAGTGCAAACGTCACAGCGAAGCATTGTGCGCGTTGGACTTGGACGTTACCTGCATGTTCATAGACATGGGAAGAATAGAAAACGTCACACAGACAGTAAACAGAGACGAACTCATTTAAACTCGTGTGTTAACATCATGTAGGAGGTACATTTCTATACTTCTAACAATATAGACTGTATTGCACTGTGTACCTGATCGCTGGGTGAAAGCGCTAATGTGAAAAATGACCACAATACACTGATTTTTTCCGTGTGGTATAGCGATTATTTTTGAAAAGCTGGATGAACTGTTCACATCCAATCACATCCTCATATCTCAGTGAGGTCATGCCTTCACCATTGAAACACTGTGACATTGTTTCAGTGAAACATCGGACGTGTAAGGCGTGACCTCGCTGTGATTTGGAAAGCCATATATACTAAGGGTTCTTTGGATAGTTAAACATCTACTAATAGGGAAAAGCTCTGTTTGTAGCCTTCTACATAAACCTTTCCCCTGAAAGACCAACTGAGCTACCTTTCAACATTTGGAAATTTAATATTTATTTATTTTTGTTGGTTGGTTGTTTTAATAAAAGTGCTTTCAGAATTGATTGTCTGGAAAAAAAAAACTTCCTCAATACCAAATAAAATATAAATGCTTCGAGAAATTGGTGCTGTTGAAATTCACACTGTGCATGACTCATGGGAGAAAATGTGATGCTTTATATTCAGGGCCTGGGGTTGCAGTGGGTCCGGTTTACACACATGGCTGGTATATAGGGCTACGCTTATTAATACATGTGTATAGTGACAATAAAGGCATTCATTCATTCGTTCATTCATTAATACATAGGAAGCGGCACCTGTACTGCTGGTACGAGTCACATTTAAATAAACATCGACAAAGTTGTTGTGGTTGTCCAACCCGTAGTTACCCAGCAAACAGGGGACATCCGCATTTGTTCCGGTTTATAACGTTCGCTGGCAGACGTTCCGAGGACGTCAGAGGATATCGAATCATAGCATTACTGAATGTGTTCATTTCAGCGAAAGTCCACGAAGCGTCCCCAATTGGCCGCTGGACGTCCTGTGAACGTCCCCTCGAACATCCGTAGGACATCAAGAGGACCCTTCACATGGACGTTCGTAGAGGTTACGTCCTGGGGACCTTTTTATGTCAGCGGGGTATTCACTTATTCTGCAGTGCCTCTGTCGCATGGCATGTTTTATTCAGCCGTGTTGTACAGGTAGAGTTAGCCCGATTTCCCCCGTCAACGTTTCACTGACACGGATGTACGTTTTGTCGTCCGCTCTCTCAGTAATAATGAAGCGTGTTGTTGTGTTGGAAGCAGATGCGGATCGCATCCGGTGTCGATTCATGCCAAGTCTTATATATAAAGAAAAGGGCTTTTTACCCTTAACTTTTCCTGCTTTTGATTAAAACGTTTAACTCCGACCTCATTTCACCTCAACTCAGTTGCTGCGTTGTATTTTAAGTGGGTAATTTGCATGTTTTAATGATGTAATTTCCCTGGACAACATGGCCGCCTCCTCCTTAAGCAAGGCCTTAACCCTCAACTGTTCAGTTGTATAAATGAGACAAATGTAAGCCGCTCTGGATTAGAGCGTCTGCCAAATGCCGTAAATGTAAATGAGTGGCTACTGGTTCTGTTCTACTGCAGTGAACTTCAAACATTCCTGCAACATTGCGGACTAAACTCGCAGCACAGCAACAACAGTCTGAGGGAGAAACGGCATTTGGTTCCAGTATATACACACTACAGTAAACAATAAAAAGCCCACTTGACTTGAACAGCGGACAATAATGAGCAGCTTAGCGGTCGGTCAATAGCGTGTAGCGTTAGCAACAAGCTAGCAGCTAACGTTGGTGATTACCTTCTCAAAACAGAAAAGCCCAACTGCTATAAACTAATTAAACAGAAGAGAAGGGGTACACTGTTTACGGTGCGAGCATGTTGGTTTGACATCGCTGCGTACCCCAATCCCGCCTAATGAGTTACCCATCTCATGATTACCTCATGCTTAAAAGCAGCTGGTAGCCAAGAGGTAATCGCAAGAGGGCATGAGCACATGCTGTTGGGAGTTCTCAGACTCATCTTCCCAAGACAAAATGCTCAAAATATATTAATGATATATATTACAGAAACTGTAAGTGAAGTTCACTTAGGTCTGGACCTGAGCTTCTTTAAGAGAGTGAAAGAAGTTCTTCACAGCAGTAGATACTGACAGCTGTTTGGTGGTGTGTGTGTGTGTGTGTGTGTGTGTTTGTTAGAGGTAAAGTGGTGTGGACATGCGAGAGGGTTTGTTAGCCATGTCAGCGGGAGTGCAGAGGCGTGAGTGTGAAGCTCTTAATTACTGATCATTTGGGCAGCTTGTGAGAATAAGTGCAGGAGCCCAAGCCACGTTGTTCTTCCTTTGTCACACTGGACACAAAGAATTAGTGACAATCACATGAGCGACAAAAGCAGTGATTACACTTCAAATTGCTTCCTGATGCCAAGAGTGATGCGCTAATGTCCTGGCAGAGATCTGTGTGTGGGTGTGTGTGTGTTCAGTTTAGTTCTCTTATTGTCTATATGGGAAATTTGGCTTGCGTCATGGCTCGACCGAAAATGGACGTTTGAGACAAACAAGAAAATCAGCGTAAATAACAATATAGAGGAAGTAAAAGTATAAAGTAGCTGCAGGAACAGTTCAAAACAATCAAATAATGATGAATGGGATTCCATTCACTCCAGATTAAATTGGAAATTAAGTTAGGAGCAAAGCTCTTAGGAACATGGTGCTATGGGAATATTATCAGAGACATCATGGTTACCTGCTTTACGTCCATTGTACTTTTTAGTTACTTTTAATGTTGTGGAATGCCCATGAAACGAGCTGTTTCCTGTTTTCTTTCCTCATTAACAGTCATTTCCTGTCCTCGTTACCCCCCCTAGAAACACGAAATCGTAACCGCCTCTGTCCTGAAGACCTAATGACTGTCTTACAAAGTGCCAACACTGGAGACTCCTTCCATAAACATTTCCTTACTTTACAGAATACTTCACCAGATCAGCAATTATTATACGTGCTTCTTTGTTAAAAATGACATCGTCTGTTTACTGTTCATCTAAACCGGAATAAAATCAAGTTTATTGCACATTTATTGCTACATGGAGATAATAATAATAATAATAATAATAATAATAATAATAATAGTAATAATAATAAAAATAAACTTTATTTTATAAAGCGCCTTTAAAGTAGCTTCTCAAAGCGCTGTAAATAAAATCACATTAGAATCAGATTCATTTTTATGTGAATACTTTACGTATGATTCATTTTCGTATGATTCATTTACATGCGATTCATTTTCATGTGAATCCTTTACGTATGATTCATTTTCGTATGATTCATTTTCGTATGTTTCATTCACATGTGATTCATTTTCACGTGATTCATTTTCATGTGATTCATTTTCACGTGATTCATTCTGAATAGTTTTCTAATTAAGGGCATCTCAAACGCGGCTTCTGTTGTTCTTAAGACAGAATGCATATGAACTCGGACTCCCTGTGGCACGCATGCGGTGAGCTCAGGTTTAAAAAGAGACGAAGGCCTGCTCTACTGGTAATGGAGAAAAATCGTTTTTGCGGTGTATATTTAAATCAAGTATTGATCTGTGTGGTCTGTGATGTGGACAAGTGTGAAGGGCAGGTGGAAAAGGGGCTAGTCATGAGCAGCGCAGTAAGCGTACAGCGCACATGGCGGCGTTTCACTGGATACATTCTTGTGGCTTTGTTGCTGTTCACAGGCCTCTGTTCTTGTGCCAGATTCCTGGAGGTTTAAAAGGCCAACCAGCTGTGTTCATGATTTGTGGCACTGTGTGCTGCGCTAATGAAAAGCATAAATGTTTAGGGGTTGCGTTGCTTCTGTCACTCCCCTACTGATAACCTCCCAGCAGCCCCCCCACTGAAGAATGTCCGAGTCAGAGGAGCCTGGCTTTCATTACGTCCGCTCACACAGCAAATCAAACAGCAGCAGAAGATCAAGTGGAGCCCAGAATCAAACATCTTTTATTAGGTTTTCGTCTGCTGGGTTAAAGTCACAACGGCCGTGCTTTCGTTTGAAAAGACACAGTATGTGACTGGGGGGAAATTCTCCTTCATTATCTACATTATGTTAGCACACGTTCCACCAAGCTTTTGAAGAAGAACCGATATTCAGCATGTTTTCTTTCTTTCTTTCTTTCTTTCTTTCTTTCTTTCTTTCATCCATCGAATCATCCATCCCCTTCCTTCCATCCTTCTTTCCTTCCCTCCTCCCTTCCCTCCCTCTCTGAACAGCTTCCTTCCTTCTTTTGCTTCTTCCACTCCCGCTTTACTTTCTTTCCTTTCCTCCCTTCATTCCTTCCTTCTCTCCCACACTCTTTCCTGCTGCCTTCCTTCTTTTGCTTCTTCCCTACTTCTTTACCTTCCTTCCTTTCTCCCTCCCTTCCAGCCTTCCTTCCCTCCTCTATTCTTTACAGCTTCCTTCCTTCTTTTGCTTCTTCCCTCCCTCTTTATTTTCCTTATTCATTTCTTCCATCCTTCCTTCCTTCCCTACTTCCTTCCTTCTCTTTTCCCTACTTCTTTACATTCTTGCCCTTTTCCCCTCCCTCGTTACTCCCATCCTTTCTTCCTTCTTTCTTTTCCTAACGCTTCCTTCCTTCTTCTATTCTTTGCTGCTTCCTTCCTTCTTTTGCTTCTTCCACTCCCGCTTTCCTTTCCTTCCTTTCCTCCCTTCATTCCTTCCTTCTCCCCCACACTCTTTCCTGCTGCCTTCCTTCTTTTGCTTCTTCCTTCCCTCTTTACTTTCCTTCCTTTCTCCTTTCCCGCCTTCCTTCCCTCCTCCACCCTTTCCTGATGCCTTTCTTCTTTTGCGTCTTCCCTACTTCTTTACTTTCCTCCCTTTCTCCCTCCCTTCCAGCCTTCCTTCCCTCCTCTATTCTTTACAGCTTCCTTCCTTCTTTTGCTTCTTCCCTCCCTCTTTATTTTCCTTATTCATTTCTTCCATCCTTCCTTCCTTCCCTACTTCCTTACTTTCTTCCTGTTTTCCCTCCCTCATTATTTCCCTCCATTCTACCTTCTTACTTTTCCTTCCTTCCTTCCTTCTTCCCTCACTCACGCACTCACTGAACTGCTGGGGTAATCATAAAGACCGTCCTGAGCTCATCCCAGCAGTCAAATTCATGTTCATACCGAACATCCCTTAAACACACTCCGTACTGCTTATCTTATCTCTTCTACACCTGTGTACTGTAGTGATTTAGAATCTGTCTAACTGTCCGGTCCAGTGTCCGTACAGGCAGAAAAGCACGTCAGTATATTAATGATGTTATTGCTGTGTAAGTATCCGTTGTAATGTGTATAATGTGGGTTGTAAGGTCTACATCTCCATCCTGTTACATTAATATACACGGAGTATATACAATAAATATGAAGCCTTTTTAAATTTGGCCTCACTTTGTTGGAGGAGCCTTTTATGTGGATCATGAAATGCGCCTTTTCTGAATTTGTGTGTTTATGAGCTTGTCGTAATGACTGCCAGCGGAATTTCTCCACGTTTTATTACATGCATTTACACAGCAGAAAGAAATTCTCCTAACTCTCTGAATCGCCTTCAACCAAGAGAAGGACCGAGTCCACGGTCATGGAGCGTGTGCTGATTGGAATGTATTTTGAAAAGGAGCTTATAACGGTTAGACTGTTATGATAGTTGTTTTTTTAATTTCTTTTTTACCAGCTACAGGCATGCAGTCTTCATAAGCACCATGGCCTCCCTCAGACGCCTCCCTGCCAGCCCAATCAACACGCATTAATCATCCCGCCGGGGTTTCAGCGCTCGAACGTGACAAACTGTCCGTCCAATATTCTGACATGGGCTGAGGTGGCTGAAACGTCAGAACTGTGTTTATTTTTATCCGGCTGGAGGGAGAACCGCCCCGGGTTTCATTCTACACACTTGCTTATGATGAGAGATTCTGATTTTTATCCCACACCGATGTTGACTTCAAAGGGGTTGATTAGGTTTCGGTAACAGCAGCTTTCACACCACTGACAGCACTTTATATTAATGCACTTCTGCTACTCCAGCATGTTATCGTTTCTGTGGTAACGACTTACAGGGACTCGTCTAGGGGTCGATCCATATAAACGGATTCCAACAGCACGAGTACTCGTTGATACGGTGCTGTTTCCTCCAAGGAGACATCCGTTTAGCATTATTGGAAAGAGTCTCCCGTGTCCGAGTCTGGTTATAGTTGTGATACCAGGAAGTAACTGGTTTCAGGGACATTCTGCAACATTCAATGGGTAGAAATGTGTGGACAAGTTAACTCCACCCCTAACTCCACCGCTAACCAATCCCATCATTAATGATTTGCCTATAACAAACTAGGGTTGTCAAAAAAGTACCGGTCCTTCGGTACCATGCCGGTACTAAAAAGAAAAAAAGTTGACGGTACCAGATTTTCATAAGTACCGGTAGAACCGTCGGGAACTTTTCATGGGTGCACCGTGCAACATGAAGACATTGGAGCTAAAGCAGCAGCAGCTCCTCCGGTCACCATGGCTACGTCCGTAACTGCATACTTACCCACTATATACCAGGCGAAATACATGTATTTCTCTCGGACGTTCGTGTTCCGCTTTCGGTGCTATTACCGCTAAGTGTGTAAAAGCCACGACCCGAAAATTTCAGTGCGGATAGATGATCCGTAGTTTCAGGAAGAGCGGCTGCTTACCCGCAGTATTTATTGGTTGCATTATGAGTGTTGTTGAATAGTTTCATTTGAGTGAATAATTGCAAGAAAACATCCTGGTTTTTGCTCACTTAATGGTTAGCATACGCTCGTTTAATGCTAATACGGTCAGCGGTCCTTATTAACCATTTACTGCTTTAACTTTTACTGGGGTAATATAAATGGGAGGAGTTGATGGGGTGTACTACTTTTACACATCAGAAGCTTTTTCATGAGCGATATATCTGAAATTTATGTGTTAGGAAATAATAGATGTGTGGCTAGCACGGTTTGTCTTTAATATCAGTCGGTCAGAAACACATTTCTACTCTTGTCTCTAGTAACATTTCTACTTGTGTCTCTACTCTTGCCTCTAGTAACATTTCTACTCTTGCCTCTAGTAACACTTCTACTCTAGATAGTAGAAAACTCTAGTATTTTAATAATGAAAAACTTGAAGAATACAGAAGATGTTTAAAAATACATTTTAAATTGATATTTAACTTTGTTAATAAAATAGTGTGTTGAATAAAATGAGCATGTTTTGCTTTGGTACCGAAATTGGTACAGAGTACCGTGGAATTTGAGTTTTATTGGTACCGTCTACTGAAATGTTGGTACCATGACAACCTTATATCAAACAAACAGATACGCACACACACACAGTCCTGTTTAATAAGCTGTTTCTGGATTAACAGTGGTGGTTGTAATACATACACACATTCGTTTTCATGGTTATTTAAAATCCATTGTGCTGTGAAATGCATCCAGTCTGATGACATATTATTCCTGAGCATATCTTCACTAATCCATTACAGTATTCCAGTCATTTCCACTCGACTTTGCTATTTCTCATTATCCCGAAGATAATGTGATCATCATGAGCAATGTTAATGTTAGGAGCGTAAGTGAGCGTGTAAAATGAATCGCAGGGGATTGGCCGAGGTGAGAGAGCTGAACGAGGAGTGTATGGTGGCATTTAGACAGCCTCTCTCTCTCTCTCTCTCTCTCTCTCTCTCTCTCTCTCTCTCTCCTTCCCTCTCTCTCTCTCTCTCTCTCTCTCTCTCTCTCTCTCTCTTTCCCTCTCTCTCTCTCTCCTTCCCTCTCTCTCTCCTTCTTCTCTCTTCTCTCTCTCCTTCCTCCTCTCTCTCTCTCCTCCCCTCTCTCTCCTCCCTCTCTCTCTCTCCTTCCCTTCTCTCTCTCTCCTTCTTTTTCTCTCTCTCTCCTTCTCTCTCCTTCCCTCTCTCTCTCTCTCTCTCTCTCTCTCTCCTCCCCTCTCTCTCTCTCTCTCTCTCTCCTTCCTCTCTCTCTCCTTCCCTCTCTCTCTCTTTCTATCCTTCCTTCTCTCTCTCTCTCTCTCTCTCCCGTCCCTCTCTCTCACTCTTCTCTCTCTCTCCTTCCCTCTCTTCTCTCTCTCACTCTCTCCTTCTCTCTCTCTCCTTCTCTCTTTTCTCTCTCTCTTCTCTCTCTCTCTTTTTCTTTCTCTCTCTCGCTCTCTTCACCGTCCGAGCACCGTCCCCAAAGAGCCAACGATGGCATTTCTTTTTCCTCTATCACTGAGCCGAAACTAAGCGCTAGCGTCAGGAGTCGCTGCTGCCTTTCATGAGCAGAAGTTAAAACCAAACGTTAGAAATTCAGCTCGGCGATTTGTTGTGATGCGCATAAAATGCCTGCCTTGTGATCCTAAGCCCTTTGACGGTGGTTACACCAGTACTCTGAAAGATTCATGAGGCGCTGTGTGTTGTGTAACACTTTAGGACTAGCGGAGGATTACTGCGTGTCAGATCACCTACAGAAACGCAGCCCACACAGATCTCAGCACAGCTGCTAATACACTGCAAGATTTCAGTGGCTCTGCTGAAAAGGGGGAAAAAACAACTAAAGCAGCCCATGTTGGCAGTTTTAGTCCTTTTAATTATTATTAATTAATAATACGTGGTTGTGATTTGCTGTGAAATTTACTTCCTGCAGATCTGAAACATGTTTACTTCAGCTAAAGATGAATTTAACTTTCTCTTTTGCGCAAATCTTCATGTTCTCAAATATTTGTATTGATCTGGCAGTTAAAAAAAAAGTCCCCGGTATGCCATAATACAGTATGGAGGCTTAACTGCTTAGAATATTCGATATATTTATATCTTGTGAAATGAAAATAAACGTTAATTGCAATATGTTGTTGCTGTTAAATTAATAACAAAACGCATGTAAAGTATAATGACCTGTATAGGAATATCTTTTAGCATTTAAACGCATTAAAATATTCGAGTTTATAGTTTTCTATCACCGGAGATAGAACGAATATTAGCATTAAATAAATAAATAAACAAACAAACAGGCAGAAACTGTAATATTTCAGACTTTATTTACATAGAGCATTATCTTTCTTTTTCTTCCCATTATTCCCATTGTTGCTGTTCTCTGTGTGTGTGTTTGTGTGTGTGTGTGTGTTTGTTTGTTTTTGTTTGTTTTTTTATTGATTTCCACCCCAGTGCAGTCTAGCCCGAATCCCAGCTGTTTATGTTTACTACACAGTTAACCTTCTAAACCCTACAGAGTGCCCTAGAGGCCCGATCGGACCCCATTTGAGATTCAGCCACAGAACTAATATAAACTCTTATAAGAGCCTTTTAGAAATAAAGCACTTAGAAGTTATATCACCTTGTAGCATACTTGCTTTGGTTTCTCTTTTATTGTTGTTTTTGTTATTGTTGTTATATGTACTAAAAAAATTGGCATATGAAGCAGTTTTGTAAGGCAAGAAGAGTCACTGAAATAAGAAGGTAAGATATTTCGTGTGTGTTATCTGAATAGTGTTTTAGGCAGCAATACTTGGGATTTAAATAGCAATGTGATATATAATTTTTTATTATTATTTTTGCCTTGAACCAAGTCAAATACAAAGCATTTCACTTTTAGCTAAGCAGAAAAATATTGCCCTGTATATAATCAGAGGATTATTTATTTAATACCGTGTAGTTATTTATATCACAGCGCTGTCGAGTTCTGCGAGCTGATTGGTCAGAATAAATCTATAACAACAGCTCTGACTACATTCCTTCCTCAAGGCAAAACCGTTAAATATCAATGCACTCGTTCTAATACGTTACCGTTTCTATAGTAACAGTTTACACGGGGGGATTACAGTTACAGCAGAAGCTCTAATTAAATAGATTTTTTTGAAATACTCAGAAGCTCACAGTATTTCTGGATGGAGTCTCCAGGTGTAACACGAAGGTTTCTGACATGAGG
Organism: Ameiurus melas; assembly: GCA_012411365.1. NCBI lineage: Eukaryota > Metazoa > Chordata > Actinopteri > Siluriformes > Ictaluridae > Ameiurus > Ameiurus melas. The sequence goes on from CM022767.1 coordinate 7,212,558, forward strand.
AAGTCTTCAAGATGGAGAACTTTGCGCTTTACGGTTTGTCGGTAGAACGATTTATTTATTTATTTTTTTGGTATTTTTCTCGTTTTTAAGTTGAGAAAGAAAGAGACTGTTTATAGCTGCTGTAAAGTAAGTGAGAACAGGAACTAACTTGTCTTGCGGATGTTCCACAACATGAAACGTAAAGGTGATTGCGAAAGGTATGATGTCATTCTTTAATAAATAAATAAAAATGATTATTTGTCACATAACTGTGGTGTAAACAGAATAAAACGATGAAAATAAACCGCTTTCAAAGCACTGACTCCATCCTTGGTGTTTAAATAGGCTCCTTTTTACCCGTATCAGTACCTTAAAAGCCGAGCGCGGTTCTCCGGTTCTCCGATTCCAGATTTAAATGCTTTAAAGATAATCAGAGCATATACTCTAGTTTATATAATACGCATTTGCTTTCATGCAGAACGATTGCCGAAGTGAATGCCACTGAGCTCGGCAGAAATCCGCTCTCTCAGCCCTGAGAAAAGGAAGAGGGAAGAGGAAGAAATCGTTGTTGTACAGCTGGTGTCTGTTTGATCGCTGATGCACCACATCACTCCAGTGGTGCTGACGAAGGAACGGAGAACACGCGCCACTTCTGTTAAAATGCACATCCAGACAAAGATTTCTGAGCACAGAAATAAATAAAAAACTATATATATAATTGAATGATCTTCTCCGGGTAAATTAGCGGTGAAGTGGGTCAGTGATGAATCCTGGCTATGTTTAAGCGGGAGAGAAAACGCAGAAGAAACCCAGAGAAGGAAATCTCCTGAGCCGAGCTCGGACTGGAACAGGTCAGACGGGTCTAAGTCTGCAGTGACGCCATGAATCCGATCTCAGGATCCGGCCAGGAAGAATGAGCCGTGACTCAGCGGAGTGAAAATCTGATCGTTACTTTGAGACACCCACGCAGTGTCATATTGGCGTTTATACCTCAGCGCTACTGGATTGGCGATACTGCTGGGGCGGAAGGTGTTGATTCATTTTCTGTTACAGCAGCTCTGAACGTCGTTCCAGATCTAATACATTATCATCCATAGTAATTCTTATTAAGGGAAGTGAGAACAGGATCTCGATCGTTTTTCGTGCATGTTCCACAACATTATTTGTACGTGTAAATGCGGACAAAAGTACGACGTGTCGTTCGTTAATAAATAAATAAAATACTGCTGTGGTATAAGAGGAATAAAACACTGCAAGAAGTGCTGTTATTGGGAGATCGTCAGCTTCAGTAACGCCGTTAGCATCAGGCCACGTCACAGCACCCTGTCCCTGATGATTTTCCTGTAACAGCACACCGTATCCTGTTTCATTCTTTACAAAGTAGATGCCAGAGATGATGCATTACGCATGGTGAATCCATTCATGAGCGTAAACCCGTTGGAAATCAGAGACTGCGTAAAGCCGAGGTTTAAACACGGCTCCGTTTTCCTCCTCCGCACTTTCATCGTTTCTCATCCGCTAACACAGAGCTGTTAAGCTATTCCTCCAGGCTTCACGGAAATACCAGCCTGCACATCATCGAGCACTTTTCAGCTGTCTGGCTTTCTAACCTAAGAACTCGCTGCACTTTTCACGTCGACTACATGCTATTCGTTTGACATGTTAGCTTGTCTTTGTAGTAGTGGAAGGCTGGAAGGTACAGTACTGCTGTAGTGCAGTGTGGTGGTGGTGGTGGTGGTGTTTTGTATAGTGTATATCCAGGGTTATTAGTGTGGGGTCAGTGAAGTATAGCGAGAGAGTCTGTGATTTTGCTACAGTGCTGGAAACCACAACCCACCATGCAGCATTTTTTTTCCCTCCTTTCATTCGTAGAGATATGAAGCTTATAGGACAAACCAGTACCGTGTTTATGAACATATTCCGGATCCTGGTCAGGGTCCTGGTGCTTTAAATTAGGCTGCTGATTTACCAATTGGGTCGGCTGTGGATCAGGTGGTAGAGCGGGTTGTCCTCTAATCGTAGGGTTGGCGGTTCGAGTCCTGGCCCACGTGACTCCACATACCGAAGTGTCCTTGGGCAAGACACTGAACCCCGAGTTGCTCCCGATGGCAAGTTAGCGCCTTGCACGGCAGCTCTTCTACCATTGGGGTGTGTGTGAATGGGTGAATGAGACACGGTGTAAAGCGCTTTGGATAAAAGCGCTATATAAATGCAGATCATACATTTTGCCTACTACTGTATATTAGATAGAAAACATTGTGGGCAAGTACAAACACAAATAATATCCGTGCAAGTGGGGTTTAAAAAAAAATCTCTAGTTCAATCTTTAGAGAGATGTAGCTGAGGTTAATCTGCCAGAGCACTACTTTCCTGTTTTGGCCACACCCACTCCCGGTTTAAATCCGAATTGAGATACAGATGTTCAGAGCACTAAACAGATCCAGACCGTGGACCGTGTCTATAAATAACGCCAATTGGATTACATTCATTACAGTTTTAATACAAATGGGTTTTAGTTGGTGGAAAGAAATAAAAACAACGCTCTGGCGTCCGAACATATCATTATGCACGTTTTTACAATGTCCCCAATGTTTAAATAGTGGGGATTAGCGTTTAGCACATTTACCTCAAACATCCGGGGTCGGGGGTTCGAATCCCACCTCCGCCCTGTGTGTGTGGAGAGTGCACGTTTTCCCCGTGCTTTGGGGGTTTCCTCCGGGTACTCCGGTTTCCTCCCGAAGTCCAGAGACAAGCGTTATAGGCTGATTGGCACGTCCAAATTGTCCGTAGTGTGTAAGTGCGTGTGCGGTGCGATTGTGCCCTGTGATGTTCCCAGGTATCCCCCACTTTGTTCCCTGAATCCCCTGAGATAGGCACCAGGCTCGCCCCTGACCCTGTGTAGAATAAATGGTACGGAAGATGGATGGATGTTTTTAATAGTTTGTTTCTAAAAGTTTTTTTTATCTCTACCGAATGGGCAGTTGGGTGGGGGGCTTTCTTTTTTTCCTCCCTTTTTTTTTTAAACAAACAGTCACTGCCTGTAAACTGTATAAACATTAGTGATCCCTGCTGTAGATATTCAGGGGTTCTGCCGTCTACTGCGAAACGGTTGTACTGTATGGTTCTATAAATAGCCGGTTTCAGCCAGAGCTGTAACCCGAAGTAGACTTTTGGACAGTTTTAATGATTGCCATTCATTCCAGAGACATTTGGAGGGAAAATAACAGCTCCCTCTTGTACTGCATTGAAAAAGCGCATTATAAACCAGGTGATTGATGGTGATTGTGATAAATAAAGCTTTACAGGTCTACTGAAGTGCAGAGGAGTGACTATCCTTATCACACACACACACAGCTTCGTGTGACTTTTGTAATAGTACGCTGCAACTACCAGCCACAATAACGTGATGATGTCACTGCAAACGTCTTCGCTGATTTGTCTTTTCTTTTACTTTTTTGTTTAAAGGAAGGTAAGTGAAAGATTTTGTGTGAGAATACAGGTTTAAACACACCAACGGTTCTACTGCGATCCAACGTTTACATTCTACACTTTTGCCAGAATTTCGAGTGACCGGTATAAAAACGGCGCGTGGTTTTGTTATCAGCGCAAATTCCCCTGACTGTAAAGCCTTCGCGGCACTAATGCCATTCCGAATCGCTTTCTTCTTCCCACAGGATCTTCTACGTGTCACACGATTCGCAAGATCTGAAAATCTTCAGTTACATTGCGCGAGATGGACAGAGCAACGTGTTCAGGTGCAACGTCTTCAAATCCAAGAAGAAGGTAAGTCGCGTTTCAGTGCCTCTATTACACTGCGCTGCATGGTTTTGATTCAAAACGTGGAACTTTTATACAATCTAGATCGATTACACGTAGGGTGAAATATTTCAAGCCTTTTTTTTTTTGTTGTAATCTCGATGATTACGGCTCAACGAAGTCAAAAATCCAGCATCTCAAAATATTCGAATAAATTCGAATTTATAATACAGAAATGTCAACCTGAGAAGAGCTCTAATCAGTGAATTAACTCAAAACACCTGCAAAGGTTTCCTGAGGCTTTAATCTCTCAGTCTGGTTCAGTACACACAACCACAATCACGGGGAAGATGACAGTAAATGGTGCATTTCATTTGGAAATCAAGGTCCCAGAGTCTGGAGGAAGAGTGGAGAGGAACAGAATCCAAGGTGCTTGAAGTCCAGTGTGAAGTTTCCACAGTCAGTGATGGTTTGGGGTGCTACGACATCTGCTGGTGTTTTTTTATATATATATATATATACAATGAAGAAGTAAACTTTTCTTACCAAGTCAAATTCTGTGTGAGTGTGCGCACTCTTGGCAATAAAGCTCTTTCTGATTCTGATCAGAGTTACTGCTGCCAAAATGGTACTTCTACAGCCTGCTGAATAATTGGTCCGTTTCGCCCTTGTGGCATCTGCACCTTGGCTGGCTTTCCAACAAGAAAATTCCAGGGAGTAAGTTATTATTATTACTTGAGTAATAAATATGCGCTAGTGGAAGGCAGTGCAAAAAACAAAAACAAAAAAACGCTTTCGAGCAAAATCTCTGATCTCCGAGGCACGTTTAGGAAAACAGCTCTCGTTGTATCTTTGCTCATCAGCAATAGAAAATCTCTCTGAAACGTGAATGTCCTCACGTATCATGAAAATAGAATCCCTAGTTCATCATACATATCTGCACGAGAGAGGCTGTACTAAACCGGACTTCCTGTAAAAGTTATGGATTGGCGTGTGTATAGATCAGGAGACGTGTCTGCCTAATAAACGCCTCTCCCCAGAGAGCTGAGCTCCAGGAACACGCTGTTTTATAGTCCACTATTAATTGGCGTGTCGTTATGAGGAGCTGTTATAGAAGGTGACACCCTGGGGGATCAATTAAAGAGCAGAAGGCACAGAGCAGACCTTGTGGATTTGAACAGACTACAAACGGCGAGAGGAGGAAAAGCTTCTGTAGCTGATCTTTCACTGGGCACGGGCGTGTTTTTACCGCCGCTGTGCGCTCCAGTCACCAGGCCTGCACCGGTTTGAAATGAGCTAAACCTGGGTTAATTAGATGTAGGTTAAGATCCCATTCTTGTTTAAAAATTGGATTTCCGCTTCGATTCGAAGTTGAGAGCTTGTTTAAAAGCTGTTTTTAAAAACTTTGACCCCCAGCATCCGTTTTGTACTTGGCTCGTTTGATTTTTTTTAGTAATGAATCTCCACTGTAGTGAACTGGAGCGGGAGCGGGTGCAGCGGGTAGGGTTGCTGCATCACAGCTCCAGAGTCCACAGTTAACAGGGGTTTCCAGCTGGTTCTCTGGTTTCATCTCGCCTCCCAATAACATACCAGTAGTGGATTAGCTATACCAGACTGCCCCTAGGTGTCAAATAGTATGTGAATGGCTGCGTATGGTGCTCTGCGGTGGACTGGTGTCCCATCTAGGGTGTATTCCCACCTCACTCCCGGTTAAAGCGTTGTGCTCATTTAACTCACTTTAACGCCTTTTTACTACAAAAGTGATGTGTATGCACACATTTCATACAAAATTAAAAGAAACGATGATAATAAAAAAAGAATTCCCAGCATAAATTTTCAGAGATGTATCGGCCAATAATTTCGAAACATCCGATGATCAGGGTCGATTATATCCAGCCGATCAAAAGAGGGCGGGAAAACGCATCGATTTGGTGCTGTGTGTAAAGAAGATGTGTCTTATGTGGAATGACGACAAGACTGCGGTTTGTAATCTCTAGTCTCTGCACTGATCAAATTTTACACCGGACGCTGCAGCAGTGAAGCGGAGTTTCAGCGTCGAGTTTATTTTTTTTCCCATTTTATGCCGCGCTGCTCGAGCTGAATTAAAGGGCCAGTACACCGTTGAAAGATTCAAGTAGACTGTACATAAATATATATATTTGTAGAATAGTGTATTTCATATCCAGTTAATGTTAATAAATAAAAAGTTGATATTATATATAACCAGTTTGATGTTTAGTGATGGAGTAGAAATGCTTGTGTTTGTGGAGAGTGAATGTGAGACTAACAGGAGTTTATTTTTTTTTAGAATTCAGTCAATGTTAATATGAATTAATAACATTCAATAAGTTAATAATCTTGCTTTAATCTTCAGAATGTAGTTCATGTGTTCATGTTAATGTGAGCAATGTGTGTTCTGTTTATGAGACCAGTTACTGTGAATCCACTTGTTGAAACGGAGAGAATAAAGTTTTTATTTGCATTTCCTTCAGAATTGTGGATTTAATTATTATTTATAAGAAGGAATTAAAGGCAGAACTCTCGGTATCGGCCGATATCGCTCTGAATAATCGGTTATCGTATCGGCTGAGAAATTTAATATCGGTGCATCTCTATTCATTTTGCGTTGATTTTCTTATTCAGATTGCCAAATCCAGAACATCTGCCTGATAAAACATTCATTAATAATACAAGGCACAAAAATGACGCGACAGGGAAATCACTGGCTTCCGCTGGTTTGTTTACAATCAGATTTAGAATTTCTGCAGAAAATGTAGATATTATGTTCTGCCTGGACAGGGGGCTGATGGGGGATCTTCTAACATGGCTCAGGCATCATCAGCAAGCAACATAATCCAGGATTCTCTACAACTGAGTAAGGCCACAGATTGGCAGCTATAAATACACCTATGATGTGAGTTATTAGTTTGGCGCTGAGCGGCTGCGTAAATGCCACGAGGAAAAGCTTGTGCTTTCTCTTCGCTTTGGTGATGAGCATGCCTGAGACAGCACACTGCACACGGTAGCTGTTTTTTCCTCGTCACTGTTGTAGAATAGGAAAATGTCCCAGAACAGGACACGCACACTATCAGCTGAGACTCGAATTCTCCTATCGCTATTCCAGAGAACATATTCAAATAGCTAACCCAAATAACATAACTTATCTTTAATGTGGTATAATCTAATGATGTAATTTTCCCACTTGCAGTTATACGGTCATGTGTATAGATATTAAACAGCAAAAGCTTTCCTGAAATTCAGTTCAGTAGTTCTAACAGAGTTCTAACTAGTCAGAGTCCATCCATCTTCTACCGCTTACCGCTTTTCAGGGTCACGGGGAACCTGGAGCCTATCCCAGGGAGCATCGGGCACAAGGCGGGGTACACCCTGGACAGGGTGCCAGTCCATCGCAGACCAGTCAGAGTCTAGGAGTGAAAATCGTATTGGATTAGTGAACTTTATGTGACCATGGAGTCAGGGCATTACGCATGAGCTGATGGTGAGGTGTGTCTTACGGAGGTGTGCTACGATTCAGACGTTAACGATCCACACTGAGACCTTTTAATATGCATGTGATGAGACCGGACTAAAAACAGTGTCATGAAATGAAAGCTAGTTCCAGGTTATGAGCTGAATAACTGAAGAAGGGAAGATTGGGGGAAAAAGATCGCTGGGTTTTGTACTTCCATTTTCAAGATTCGCTGTACACAGCAGTTTAGTCCTCAGGGTTTCGACAAAGAGACTTTCTTATTAGCTGGTAATTTTCAGAGAGAGCGAGCTCACTTTCTTGGCATCGTCTCACCTCTAAATACAAAGCAATGAATGAAAAAGATAGAGGAAGTCATTTTGGCATCCTGACGCATGCCGGTATACTCATTCTTCAAGTGAGACATTTCGGCAGCATCTATGGGTTCTTAGGGTGAAAACGTAGCCATTTTGGAACATTCCGACTCAGAAATGGTCCATTATTTTACACAGGGCTTACACAGTCAGTGATTGCTCGCTGGTTCGTTTCTTTCACCTGCGTCGCCGTTCATCACGGTAACGCACATTTTCAGTGGCGTTCAGAATCATTACCCGTCACCAGTTGTACCTGGGCTGCAATAAGCCGCCTGGAGCTGTTCAGGGAGAGAAGTGCTTACACTGCAGTGATAACATTGGCCGTACCGTTGGAGTCATTATGTCAAGCCATTTCTTTTGAGTTATTTTGGAAAATAAGCATCGTTAAATGTTGGGGTTTTTGTGCTGCCTTTCTTGTAGGAGCGAGAGCAGCACCAAGCACGCAATGTCAGGGAAAATGTGAAGGTTTTTAACTTCGTTCCTACCATTCAGATGTGTGGCACAGAGAGAAAGTATTGTTTTATCACCGCTACAGGGTCCCTGGTTTGATCCCTGATTGGCTCCCCGTGTCTGCTTGGGTTTACACCAGGTTCTCTGGTTTCCTCCCACTGTCCACAAACATGCCAGTAGGTCCATTGGCTACTCTAAGAGGGGCAATCACACTGGCGGTTTAGTCCGAAACAGAGCACAGCTACATTTGTAGTTGTCGGTAAATTTGTTGAAATTGAATGTTTACTCGTGTCAGAAGCTGATATCCGTTATTAGTATATGCAGCAAGTTAATGTCTTTTTCCTTACAATAAAACAAGCTAGGACTGGCATCCAGGGTGTACCCCGCCTTGTGCCCGATGCTCCCTGGGATAAGCTCCAGGTTCCCCGTGACCCTGAAAAGGAGTAAGCGGTAGAAGATGATGGATGGATGGATGGATAGATAAAACAAGCTAATTGCCTGTACAAAATACGATAGTATTGTACAATTACGATATAATATGTAACGATAAAGTTTACAGAGGCTTCATATGTAACAGTAAAGTTTACAGAGGCTTCATATGTAGTGATAAAGTTTACAGAGGCTTCATATGTAACTGTAAAGTTTACTGAGGTTTCAAATGTAACTGTAAAGTTTACAGAGGCTTCATATGTAACTGTAAAGTTTACTGAGTTTCATTTGGAACTGTAAAGTTTACAGGGGTTTCATTTATAAGTAAAGTTTACAGAGGCTTCATATGTAACTGCAAAGTTTACAGAGGCTTCATATGTAGCAGTAAAGTTTACAGAGGCTTCATATGTAACTGCAAAGTTTACAGAGGCTTCATGTGTATCTGTAAAGTTTACAGAGGCTTCATATGTAGCGGTAAAGTTTACAGAGGCTTCATGTGTAACTGTAAAGTTTACAGAGGCTTCATATGTAACTGTAAAGTTTACAGAGGCTTCATATGTAGCGGTTAAGTTTACAGAGGCTTCGTGTGTAACTGTAAAGTTTACAGAGACTTTGTGTGTAACTGTAAAGTTTACAGAGGCTTCGTGTGTAACTGTAAAGTTTACAGAGGCTTCGTGTGTAACTGTAAAGTTTACAGAGGCTTCGTGTGTAACTGTAAAGTTTACAGAGGCCTCATAAATTGATTAAAAAATCAAAAAAGCAAAACACACCCAATGCGCTTGCTTTGTTCTTCGTTTGCGTCGACCAAATGCACCCAACATTGTAATTACGACTTGCCAACTCATTAATACGAACTTCCCAGCAGGACTTTAATGCACAACAGGAATGGATCAAATGTACAACTTAACAGACATTGTTAGCCTTGTGCTATACTTGTGCTGTGCTATAAGAGGAAGAAAACACTTTGGCATGTGCTGTTATTGCTAAAGAACGAATGTAATGAAAACGTTTGTTATCTCTGTGTCACAGCACGCCTCATTGTGTTGTATTACTTCTACTATTTTCTAACGCTGGCTAAAGAAATAGAGAAAAACGTCATCGCTGGTTACTTCTGCTTTTTTGAGGATCTTGTGGGATCCATGTAGGATCAAGTGGCAATTAGGTTCTTGCCTGTTTGTGTCCATGTTGTCCTTCTGATAGAAGTAGCCCAGTTTCTGAAGGGACAGACTGTACAGACGTGAAACATAAACAAACGTGTACTACAAATATATGCATTTTGTGTAAACGTTCATTAACAGACTGACGAACATGTGACTTGTAGAAATCCGTTTTGAGTGTACAGGTTTTCTAGTAGGGGTCCACAATACCCCTCCGATCCATCCAGCCAATACCCCCCCACACACACACGGGGGTGTTCAGGGAAACACATTCATTTTTTTTTCCGTGGTAATGAGACATAATTAACAGACGCGGTAGACGGAGTGTGGGCAGTAAGAAGCTGGAACATTTCTCTGAGATGTTGTATGTAACTGCACTCATTTGAACTACCGAAAGCTCAGCGTGACGAGTAGCTGCTGGATTCTTTCAGACCTCTGTGCTGAAGTGTACAGGGTTCACAAAGCGTCCGTTGTTCTTTGAGACGCTCGCCGTCTCGCACACCTCGCAAACGGGAAAGGGAAGAACATGATCAGAGCTCTGCAGAGACGTATCTGCGCTGAGCTCTCGCAGGAGGAGAAAATAGCGCCGAGCGTATACTTAATTTCCAGCGCTCTTTATCTGTTCATACTGAACGTCTGTCTTTCCTCTTCTCCCTCTTTATTGTAATGATTTTACAATCTCACTATCCAGTGGCACTTAGAAGAGGATGGGTTTCCTCTCAAGGAAGGGGGGGGTCTCGCCACCGTCTCCTCTGAATTGCTCGATAGGGATCTAAATTATACATCTGGATTTCTGTATTGCTACTTCGTGACGCCGCGTCTCGTTCCAAGCGCCACAGAAGTGAAATTCTATTGAAATGAGTGTTGACGTTGAGAATGTATCAGTGAGGAAACAGCAAGAACGTGAATATAAAGTTTTTCAAGCGGTGCTCTGCACCTGCACATAGATCTTGACTCCATTTTTCGTAGAAGAGACAGGCCCAAAATGTTGCTCCTTCACACAACCTTACATCTAAAACTAATCTCTCGGTTTGACAGCACTGGCATCATCATTTTCCTGCGTTTCCACTTGTTAGCGAGCCAGCCAGTTTGTCAAGCACACACACACACACACACACACACACACATACGCACACTCAGCTCTAACATTAAACCACTCGATCGTTGTACATTTCCCAAATGACTCACTCTTTTTTTTTTTTTTTTTTTTTCCCCCGTCGCCGTTTGCAGAGCCAGGCCATGCGGATCGTGCGGACGGTGGGTCAAGCGTTCGAGGTGTGTCACAAACTCAGCCTGCAGCACACACAGCAGAACGCAGACGGCCAGGAGGACGATGACAGCCCCAAGACCTGCGCGGACTCTGGCCTACATGGTGAAACATACGCTCTGTCGCTTTCCTTTTGCCTCGGCAATACACGTCCAGTCTGAATATGAGCAGCATAAGCAGCACACACACACACACACACACACACAGAGACACACACACACAAACACGTAACACGTTCACATGACTGGAGAGCTGTGCAGATGGGAGTGTAAATATGAGGTGGATGGAACGGGATACGGTGCAGCAGCACATATGTCTCACCTTATTACTCATAAGTCAAAAGCATATAAATATCAATCGTCAGGAGGTAACGAGTCCGAATTGTGACTTTGGCCGTGCTCTCTAGGTGGGAGGGATGATGTTGCTCTGTCTCACCTGTCAATCACAGTGACACTAGCCAATCATGGGCATCTGTGAGCTCATGTATGTGGGAGAGGCTGGATAGTGCTTTGCTTGGAGTGTGTTACTATGCTTTGTGACACAGCAGGTTGTAAGGACAGGGCAGGCTTCCCATGTCTCCGAGGAGAAAACAGTACGGAATTCAGTTTGTGCCACAGTATCGACCTTTTAAGAAACGGAACAACAATATACAATGAGAGAAGAGAAACTCTGAAAGTGAAAACAACGAATCCAGTGGCGAAAATGTAACGAATAAATGGTGCAAATGTCTCGTGTGGGCGTGGTTTAACAGCCGCGTACTCTCATTGGCTAGTGAGATTTGGATCGACAGCTCCCCGACCTGGAAGTACACAGAGCCGGTTCTCTGTATAGTTCTAGTGTTTGTACGTTGTAGTGGAAATGACCTAATTTACTTAGTCAGTGTTTTAGTTCGCAATTAATATTTGAGGTGTGGGTAGCCTCGTGTCGTCGTCATGATCATCCCCATCCTCCTCCTCAGCTGGATACTGGAGCTGTCGATCGAAAACTCTCACTAGCCAATGAGAGTACGTGACTGTTAAGCCCCGCCCACACAAGAGGTTTGAGCCAGAATGCTCGGGCGTAAACGTATGTACAGCTATATTATCTAGCATTTTTATCTTTTTTTTTTTTGTTACTTGTGGGTCAAAATGAGCTAAACATAATTTTCATCAGGGATGACTGAACTAGCCACATGCCTTGTTTCACTCATATGAAAAATATCAACTGAGCAAAAAGAAGGGGGGGACGCCTAAGGAATGAGAGCTGAAATGAGAGTTGAAATTGCTTCAGTGAGTATAATTAAACCGCCCCTTCATATTCATCCCATGGGATCATAGAGAGTAAGTCTATTTCTCTTAGATTTATGCCCAGCACAGTCAGGCTTAACAACAGGGAATTAGTCAAACAGTGCTTGTGATGATCAGTGGCTCTTTCTCTTCCACTCCTCGAGCCATGAGTTCAGGCGTATTATATTATCCCGCTCTGAGCTCTTCACTCCCTCTAGAGCTTCTTCCTTTTGAAATGCATATGAGTTCCCCATCACCCACGCACCAGCACTCAGCCACACGAGAGTCGCCCAGCCCCAGCGCCAGCGTAGACATCACTGTCACAGGGATACGACACACTCCTGTTAGCATCAGCTCCAACGGAGTGTGAGACTCACTGTTTCAGGGACAATGTTAGAAGCATCGCCAGTGAGCCAGTAGTGAACATGGAAAATGCATACTCCCTGTAGTTATTTTGGTGAACACGAATCAGCCATCCATCCATCTTCTATACCAGCGGTCCCCAACCTTTTTTCCGCCACGGTTTAATATCAGACAATATTTCCACGGACCGGCCTTTAAGGTGTGGCGGATAAATACAACAAAATAAAATGATACGACCGGCATAAAAACGGGGGTATTTTTAAAATATAATAATAAACGTGAATCCAATGTGAAATCGCGACTTTATTAGCAGCGTCCTCGTAACATCACGCCAACAACATAGCATGAGTAACTTCCGCTCTACCCCTTAACGTATCACGTGACCAAGTAACATATCACGTGACCGAGACAAGCGTCTTGACTTGCGTCAAGAGCGAGTCGTAGACGGATGTAATGGAGAGAATCCGGTCATTTTTCAAAGTAAAACATCATTCAGACTCCGATAATAAATAAAACGGAAATGATGCAAGTTATTTATTCTTTTTGTGCGGCCCGGTACCAAATAACCCACGGACCGGTACCGGTTTGCAGCCCGGGGGTTGGGGACCCCTGTTCTATACCGCTTATCCTTTTCAGGGTCACAGGGAACCCAGGGAGCATTGAGGACAAGGCGGGGTACACCCTGGACAGGGGTTCCAGTCCATCGCAGGGCACAATCACATGCACACACCCATTCATACACTACGGACACTTGCTACGGACAGATGCTAGTATTTCCCCCTGTGCTGAGGATCATTATCCTGCTGAAAGGTCCACTTTCCGTTCAACTTCAACTTTCAGACAGATGGCCTCACATTATCTTAAAGCAGTCTTCGATATGATGCAGAATTCATAGTTGAATCAATGAATGCAAGCTGTCCAGACCCTGAGGAAGCGAAGTAACCCCAAACCATAACATTTCCACCACTGTGCTTCACAGTTGGTATGAGGTGCTTCTCCTGTAAAGCTATCTTATCAGCGCCAAACATGTCAGCTCTTACTGTGACCAAAGAACTCTATCTTTGATTCGTCTGTCCAGAGCACATTATTCCAAAAGGCCTGGTCTTTGCCTATATGCTCATTGGCAAACTGTAGTCCTAATTTTTCCTGGCACGCCTCCCATGTAGGTCAAATTTGTGCAATCTGTTTCTGATTGTAGAAACATGCACTTTGAGATCAACAGTTGCAAGACTTACTAGCAGATCCTGTGATGAAATTTTGGGGTTCTTAGAGACATCAGACGGTCTGCTCTTGGGCTGAATTTGCTGGGACGGCCAGTCCTGGACTAATTGTCAGTCGTTTGAAATCTGCGCCACTTGTAGATGATTTTCCTTACAGTGGAATGATGTATTTCAAATCATTTGGAGATCTTTTTAAATCCCTTGCCAGACTCATAGTCATGTGAAAAAATAAGTACACTCCATGAAAGTTGTTTGGGTTTTGTTTTGTTTTTTGTAAACATTTCGACACGCAAACATTTGATCCTCTTTGAAACAGTGTTTATTAATAAAGTTGATACACTCTATCAAATGACACATACAATTTACGTTTTGTATTAATTTTTCACAATTTTAAATGAACAAAAAACAGATCAGTCACATGGAAAAAGTAAGTACACCCCTACATTTATCACACCTTCAAATCCATCAAATTAGAATCAGGTGTTGAAGATCGGGTGCTAGTGATTAGAACCGGCTTAGCGAGTGCAGGTGGAACCGCTCTTATTTACACCCCTCTCATATCTAATGCCTGGTGTTCTCTTTGTTTTTGAAGTGTGTGGTGTCATGATTCCGAGATCTAAAGAGTTCGGTAAGGCCTTCATAAAAAAGGTTGTGGATGCCTGTACATTTTTGAGTGAAAACCGCTTTTCCTGTTCTTTTCTCAATACAAGAAAACGTGTGAATTTTATTGTGTGTAAAAATTAAAAAAAGGATACAGTTGTGGTGGATAGAGTTTAGGGTTGTTGTTTTTTTTTTTTCTGGAATATTCTTTTCTAGTAGGCGAATCATTCCGATCCGGATCGCTAACACGGACGATAACTTGTCCACAGATCGGGAGTTAACTGGAGCTGAGAAGACGCTGGCAGAAGAGACGGACATCGACGCAGAGGAGTTGCCGCTCCCTGACAGCACAGTGGACGAGTTCAGCCGAGGAGTCACTGACCTGGATGCTGCTAAGAATGACGATGAGGATCTGACCGACAAAAAGGTAAACAGTTGCACCACTCTCTGGCCCTGCTTTCCTCATCCCAGGTACGATGTGGCTAATAAGTGTGTGCAGTCTGAGATTGCATGTGTGGTTAGTGAGCGTTGTCAAAGAATAGTTGCTCAATTTGTGATAGCTGAGGAAAGTTGAGGTAAGACCTCTCAAACAAGTCTCTTGGAAAGCTGAATCGGAAGCTTGCCAGGCTGTTGCGTAATTGCGTGTCGGGTATAATGCTGATTAAAGGCAGTGAAGCATGGGGAAAGTGTTCATAATAGAGTATGAATGTGCAGAATGCTGTAGGATTGTAGGCATGTGTGTGCGTGCTTTGTTTATGGGGTATGCTAAAGAGAACGTATGCTAAATGAATATGATATTTAGGTTTGCTAACGAAAAAGTCTTTCTAGTATGTTTAAAAAAAATGCTGACTTGATTTATTTACTTATTTATTCACATTAATGTCTAAAAATAAAAAGAGAGAAAGAGGGAGGCAATGAATAATTTATATATTCAAATTCTTACATTACGTTTATTTTTTGGATTTTCCCCTAATTTTTCTGCCTAATTTAGTCAGCTCTCCCCTATCATAAAACAGCTACCAGGCGGGGAGGATGAAGGCTAACACGTGCTTCCTCCGAGACATGTGAAGACAGCCTTGACCAATTTTGCTCCCTTGGACTCAGGGATTGTCAGGAATGGAGCTTGTGATCTCTGAACCATAGAGCGAATACTTTCCTGGTGCTCCACTGGGGAGCCAATACATGACACGGTGTTCACATCTAATCTGATTGTAACTGTTCTAGTGATAACTCCAGCAGTATCAATGAAAAGTGTATTGTGACATAATCCATCACGATATTGATATCGTATCATCATATTGCCCAGCTGTAGCTGACGTCGGAGGTATGAATGTGTGACAGATATCTAATAAGAAACCGACTTAACCACAGTAATATAAAAAAAAATGCAGGTGTTCCCGTGTTTGTGTTTTTTTTTAACACAATAAGCTAGAAATTGTGTACCCAGGTCTCTTTTTGGTGTTGGGTTGTGATTTCGAGGGAGTTCTGGGGTGATGAGACGGGGATCATGTTGTCAGCTGATGAGATGCAATTTTGCTCTTCAGAAAATTGGAAAGCCATATTTTACGCGGTGAGTTGTCGCTTGTAGTATATATATTCTGTGAGATGTCAGCGTCCCAATAAAAACATGTTCCAGGATAGTGTTTGAGTAGAAATGAAAGCGCTCATGTCCATGACCCCTGTGTCACGACTCCTCTAGCTGTCGGAGAAGTACAGCTTCGACTCGGACCATTTCTGATCGAGAATCTGGATCATGTTGAGCCCATCATTTCGTTGCTTTCTGTTCATACTTATCAGAAATGTAGAAGATGTGTGTGTATCTCGATGCTTACAGTATCACAACATGGATTCGCACGCATCTACCGCTTACTCCTTTTCAAGGTCACAGGGAACCTGGAGCCGATCCATGGGGCACAAGGCGGGCTGCACCCTGGACAGGGTGCCAATCCATCGCAGAGCACAGTCTCACACACACTTTAGATACCATGCATGTCTTTGGACTGGGGGAGGAAACCGGAGTACCCGAAGGAAACCCCCACAGCACGGGGAGAACATGCAAACTCCGCACACGCATGGACCCGGCGGGACTCGAACCCCCGACTCTGGAGGTGTGAGGTGAACGTGCTAACCCCTAAACCACCGTGCGCCAAGTTCAGTCCAGTCTTGCCTTATTAATTGTCCTTATGATTGCTTGCTTGGTCAAGATGTTGTTTCTTAGTGGTGCCTTTACTAATAAACAGCTAAACATCAGAAGGAGAACTTTTCAAGTAAAGTTAGCGGTTGTCCTCGGAGCTGATGTTACAGTGCAGTTTAATATGAGGAAACTGTTTCTCCTATTTCAGGTTTCACTGCTCATTCTTAAATTCGGATTTCCAGAATCCACTGCAGCTATATGAAGCGGTTGGTAACGCTGATGATGAGCACGACGGTGTTGACCGAAGTTTTGAAGCGGACCTGTTTGACCAGTAGGGATTGGGCGGTATCTTATCGTTTATGCGCTATAGCGGTAGAAATTCTCCTCACGATATGAATTAGTCTTCTCGCGACGATAACGATAAAACCTAATCGTTGACGTATTTCTGCGTGCGGCCCGTTCGCAGCTCACGTGCAGAGCGAAAACAAGTACGGCGGACGCGACGCCGAGGAGGAGTTTGTCGCTAAACGAGGAGCCAGCGCGACAATCTGGAGCTGGTTCGGTTTTACTTTTAGATCGATGTTTTGGGTTTCCGAGCCTCTCAAGATCACAGCTAGCACTTGTAGACAAAGACAGTGGTGAATGGTACTATATTTATATCGTCACCGATATCGTTATCGCAATAAATCCCAGAAAATATCGTGATGTAGTTTTAAGTCCATATCGCCCATCCATGTTGATAGGAGAGTACTGATGATGAGGTAAGAGAGCTGGACAGACTAAAGGGTTAAAGCGCTGCTGCACCGCTTTCTTTATGTAGAGATGAAGCGAGAGCTAAATCCCACTGACGCTACTGTTAGCAGTAAGGCATTCTGGGAAATAGAGGGAAATAAAGGCTTATAGGGACAGAGTCGCTGTCAGATGCATATCTTTAAAAATACAACAACAACAAAGAGTCGCATCTTACACGTTCCACACAGTGACTGTGACGTTCTTGGCCCGGTGAATAACCAACACACTAACAAAGATACCTGACCTTTTGTTCCTCGGTTCCTTTGTTTTCACACTTCAGGCAAGGATAGATATGAGCTGCATATCAAAGGACAGGGAAATGATTCAAAGCCAATACTGACCTAACTCCATCCTAATGAATCAGAGTGGCGTTTTCACTTAAAAGGGACCTCAGGGACACTCCGTGGCTTTTCAGCAGCTTTTTAAACGTTTGAGTGCTGAGTAAATGACAGATACAGTTAGTGATTTTAAGATATTAGCTGGTTATTTTAATCAAATACAGCCCCATCCTTCAGTGTCCCGGTTAAGGCCACACCCTGAAAACGTACGGTCTCTCAATCGACAGGTCTCTGAATCCCAACCGGTTGGATGTTTTTTGTTTTTTTTTTCTTTCCCCCACCTTGACCTAAAGAGACAGGAGTTTCTCCTCTGAGCCGGAACGTCAAGAGAGCTATTATAATCGCTGACCGCTACTTTAACATCAGATGCACCTGGTGTTACTCTGTTTAATCTCCAAGCAGTAAATCGTTTCCGATTTCACAGATGTCCATCACCATCATTACAATGTCCTTTCTTTTGCTGCCGCTATGGAAGCAGAACTGAAATGAGGAACCAGCGCTTTTAGCCTGTTTTGAATCACGATAAACCATTGTATATGTAAATATTTCCTGAGATATTGGTTCATTTTATAACTCGTGCATAGATTTCCACAGCTGTAGAACTGGATTAGCTGGCCAGATGTAGTTTGTAATGCCAGGGCAGCTCACGGTATCCATTATGCCATTATGGTTATCGTCAGCAGTGCAGGGAGTCCCGTGTCACCTGAAAACCACTCCACCTCCAGCACATCAGTTCCTCTCGGCCTCGCCATTGTTTTCGCTTCAGCACAAAGCCGAGACGGAAAAGCTGCCCGTGCCCTCGCGTTTTTGTCCGTCCTGCTCTGGTGAAGCCTGGCAGCTGCTGATCATCACACAGAGGGCGGTGTAATCACACAGCGAGAGAGCCGTCTTGTTCACAGCCCCCACCCAGTTACGCATCAGTGTCACCATATGGACATCTGTACAGAAAGACGGATGGTTAGAGTAACTCTGCCAAGGACACATAAAAACGAATCTGTACTAAATAAACAGTTTTGGTTGAGGCAGTCAGGTATTTAGACATTAACGCCACAGCAGAGGACCAGGAGAAAGGACACACGCTGTGCTCATTCAGTGGAAATCTGCTCTTATGTTGGCTTTTTAAGGCGAAAGCATGTACTTTCTTCCTGGACCTGTTTGACTGGCGCTTTATACCACAGCGCTGTTGAATTCTCCGTTCTGATGGTTCAGAAGGTGTTGAGTTTTCTATAACGGCAGCTCTGACAGTACTGCCAGCCGCAGTTTAATGCACAGGTCTGTAACGCACGAGTTCTAATACGTTATGGTTTCTATAGTAACAACTAATTCACAGAGACATGTACTGTGGGGTGGGCGTTATACACAATCTAAGGCTAATGAAAAAATTAATTTAATTATATATATATATGTATTTGTTTTTTTATGGTGCTGTTTAACCACAGCATCTCTATAATCATTAATATTTAAGTATTTAAGAAAAATATATAAGCACCTTTTTGGAAATTTTCCGTAAGGAGACATTTATTTATCGTGTATTTATCATTTATGGACGGAGTCTCCAGTGGCAGGATTTTATAACAGTAAGGAAGGGTTGTTTTTTTTTTTTTTTACGCCATGGGGAAGTTTTCAGGACAGTTTGCTTTTTCCAGCGTCTCCGTAATGACACGACATGACAAGCTGCATTTTTTCAGGTTTATTAAAAAGCGAGTCAGTGAGTGAAGAACTGTTGATTAATAGCTGTTAAGTGACGTTCAGAAACGAGCTTGTCTTGCAAACCTTCCACATCATGCAGTAAGTATAAATGGATTTTAAAAAAGTACAATATGGACACTATGGTAAGTGTTAATACGCCGCTGTAATAAGAGAGAACTGAATAAAGCACATTCGCCTCACACCTCCAGGGTCGGGGGTTCGATTCCCACCGTGGCCCTGTGTGTGTGTGTGTGTGCGGAGTTTGCATGTTCTCCCCGTGCTGCGGGGGTTTCCTCCGGGTACCCCGGTTTTCCTCCCCCAGTCCAAAGACATGCATGGTAGGCTGATTGTCGTGTCCAAAGTGTCCGTAGTGTATGAATGGGTGTGTGAGTGTGTATGTGATTGTGCCCTGCGATGGATTGACACCTTGTCCAGGGTGTACCCCGCCTTGTGCCCGATGCTCACTGGGATAGGCTCCAGGTTTCCCCGTGACCCTGAAGGAATGAAAAGCGGTATAAAAGACGGATGGATGAACTTTATGGTAATAACAGTAAGTTCAATTCAATTCTATCCTATTTGTATCGCGCTTTTTACAACGGACATTGTCTCAAAGCAGCTTTACAGAAGCATATAAACACAGGATAGAGATTTTAAGTGTGTGGATTTATCCCTATTGAGCGAGCCGGTGGAGACGGTGGTGAGGAAAAACTCCCTAAGATGATCTGAGGAAGAAACCTTGAGAGGAACCATACTCAGAAGGGAACCCGTCCTCATCCGGGTAACGACAGATAGTGGCTTTATATGAAGTCTGTTTGCTGAACTAGTCCACTTCACATCAGGCTGTATCACACCACCCAGTCATTGATCATTTGCCTGGAACAGCACTCCCTAACACTAATGTTTTATTCTTTACATAACCGCCCAAATGTGGAACCCGTGACAGTTTTTATTCCTGTATGAATGCGAAACTATCAATGCTAGTAAATGCTATTTTAGGAAATGACAAAAATCCTGTGATGAGACTTTCTGTAGTTCTGTATGTTTTCACTCATATTTGATGTTCTGTCTAAGGCTCGTTTTCTCTTGTAGATCTTAGATTTATTCTTTCAGGCTTCTACAGGGATAACAAGTGTTATTCTAGTAAATTACACTGTGAGGTCATAAACCCATCTGAATGGAGCATTAATGTAACGGAACTGAGGTTTTAGATCATTTGCACCTCTACAGCGACAGATACAAAACACACGTGCGTCTTACATTGTAGTTCAATTAACATCACAGTCTCTTTTGTTTAAGGATTTATTTCACCTGGCGCTTTTTTTTTTGTGTGTGTGTGTGTGTGTGTGTGTGCTACCTGACGGAGTTCAGGGGGATGGACGGAGTTCATTACACACTCGTTTGTGTGAAGTTCGCCAAATCTGCTTATTTCACAGGCCGTGAGCAACACCGACGAAGCTGCGAAGAATCGATGGTGGCCGTAGCGATAGCTGACAGGCAGAGGCCGCGCTCGGTCTCTGAGCAGATACAGAGAACATAAGCCCAGATAAATCTAAGCAGGCGAGAGGACACAACGGAAGCGGTTGGGACAGAAGGAAGACATAAAAGCCGGACACGCTTAAAGGGCTTTGTTATGGCACGTGCCTCTCAATCCCGCAATATTTACTCCCCTTTTTATGTACTGTCATTTTTTTTTGACGTAATGTAGGGTAATAACTACGCTCCATCAAAACGCTAACTCGCTCACATAAAACTCTGAAGTATTACCGTACCGTTTAGTTCATGGTTGTTTCTTCCTTCGTTGTTGTTTTTTTTTTTTTTCTTTTTTTTTCTTATCTGTCCGTTTCTTTAGTTCAGCTAAAATTCTGTAATATTTATCTCTTTCTCCGAAGTAAAAATATCCTGCAGACATTCCGGGCTTCATTAAACCCCTAAGCCCAGGGGAAAGTGAAGGCTCGAGCCAAAGCCTCTGTTTAATGCATGAATTAGTGAGTAATTTAGATTCTGAACTAGCGGCGTGGAGTCTTGAGCGGCCTGATGGACCTTGACATATTGTATCTCATTAGCCTCTGTCCACTAACGATCATGCCATCATTTATACCAGCCACAGGTGCCTGTTGGTAATCCATAAATACGCCTCACATCAGCTTAGCATCCTGTCAAGGCACCTAGGGACTACTACACACACACACACACACAGTTTTAATCACTTTAAATATTCTCTGTGGATGTCAAAGGGATTCGAGTATTAATCAGCCTATAAAATTTTGTCACCAGGGGCGCTGATACGGCGTAGGGTGTATTTATTTTATTTATTAATCGCACGTTACGGTCTTCACAGTCGCCCGAACTTCTACACCACGTTCCTCCAGTCTGTCAGTGAACACGTGTATCTCAGTGGTCAGTGCCATCCATCTTGGTTTAGTCATGTGTCTCATTCTGCAGTGTCTCTGAATGACTGAGGACAGGACAGGCTAAGGACAAGCTTCTCGGCTTAATGACGGTGCTCCAACAATGACGGTTATCTCTCTCCCTGCTCCCCATTTCTATCTGCTCATCTATCTTCTCTGTCTCGTAGCCTGTGCTTTTGCTGGAGGCCAGTCAGCAGCTACGGATTCTTAGACTTTCCTCCCATAAGTACAAGATGATAGAAATATCAGTGCAAAGCCACACCCGCTGACCTACACACTCCATCCTCTCTCCTGGCCCATTACGCAGCAGAGCTGAAATCTTCTTCTATGTGCCGTTTCATGGCTCATGTGGGATCAGGAATCGTTTCAAAATGTTCAATTTACTGTACAGACCTTCTTTTTTCCCCATAAACAGCTAGGGAAATCCGATTTATGTCTTTTAGTGTCCACACTGCAAATTATAAGTTAAATACATTTGTTTTTGCTTGAATGTAGACATTAACCTAAAGCAGGTAAAAATGAGCTACTTAGTTAGCACTCAACACGAGGGTTTGGTGTTAGATGATGTTAAACACGAGGGTTTGGTGTGAGATGATGTTTAACACGAAGGTTTGGTGTGAGATGATGTTTAACACGACGGTTTGGTGTTAGATGATGTTAAACACGAGGGTTTGGTGTTAGATGATGTTAAACACGAGGGTTTGGTGTTAGATGATGTTAAACACGAGGGTTTGGTGTTAGATGATGTTAAACACGAGGGTTTGGTGTTAGATGATGTTAAACACGAGGGTTTGGTGTTAGATGATGTTAAAGACGAGGGTTTGGTGTTAGATGATGTTAAACACGAGGGTTTGGTGTTAGATGATGTTTAACACGACGGTTTGGTGTGAGATGATGTTAACACGACGGTTTGGTGTGTGATGATGTTTAACACGACGGTTTGGTGTGTGATGATGTTTAACACGAGGGTTTGGTGTGAGATGATGTTTAACACGACGGTTTGGTGTGAGATGATGTTAAACACGAGGGTTTGGTGTTAGATGATGTTAAACACGAGGGTTTGGTGTTAGATGATGTTAAAGACGAGGGTTTGGTGTGAGATGATGTTAAACACGAGGGTTTGGTGTTAGATGATGTTTAACACGAGGGTTTGGTGTTAGATGAGGTTAAACACGAGGGTTTGGTGTGAGATGATGTTAAACACGAGGGTTTGGTGTGAGATGATGTTTAACACGACGGTTTGGTGTGAGATGATGTTTAACACGAGGGTTTGGTGTTAGATGATGTTAAACACGAGGGTTTGGTGTTGGATGATGTTAAACACGAGGGTTTGGTGTGTGATGATGTTTAACACGACGGTTTGGTGTGAGATGATGTTAAAGACGAGGGTTTGGTGTGTGATGATGTTTAACACGACGGTTTGGTGTGAGATGATGTTAAAGACGAGGGTTTGGTGTTAGATGTTAGACACGAGGGTTTGGTGTTGGATGATGTTAAACACGAGGGTTTGGTGTGTGATGATGTTTAACACGACGGTTTGGTGTGAGATGATGTTAAAGACGAGGGTTTGGTGTGAGATGATGTTAAAGACGAGGGTTTGGTGTGAGATGATGTTAAACACGAGGGTTTGGTGTGAGATGATGTTAAACACGAGGGTTTGGTGTTGGATGATGTTTAACACGACGGTTTGGTGTGAGATGATGTTAAAGACGAGGGTTTGGTGTGTGATGATGTTTAACACGACGGTTTGGTGTTGGATGATGTTAAACACGAGGGTTTGGTCCAGTCATGGCTCTGAACGTGTTTGTCGTCGGCAGCAGTGACAAAAACTAAAACGCTTTTACACAAAGACAGAAAACACATTCATTGCTTCAGGCTCAGGTTTTTATGCACCTTCCCTGTGGTTTTTATCCGTGGTGCGTTTGACATTAAGAAACGTCGTGCACCAAAGATGAAATGTGCGTGTGACAAACTTTAAAGTCGGTTGAGGCGGCGGCAGGAACTGGCTGTACCTAAGCAGACGTTTATTAATTAACAGAACGTAAACTTAACATAAAACACTAACTTAAAGCACATGTGCGTCTCTCTCTCTCTCTCTCTCTCTCTCTGAATCTCTCTTTTTCTCTCCCTCTCTCTCTCAATCTCTCTCTCTCTTTCTCTCTCTCTCAATCTCTCTCTCTCTTTCTCTCTCTCTCAGTCTCTCTCTCTCTCTCTCTCTCCATCTCGCTGGAGCTTCCAGATACCCCCCCAGTGATTAGCCAAATCAGTGCCAGGTGTGTGTCCCTACAACCTGGCTTCTACCTCCTCCTCCTTGTCACAGCGTGTAAACATGAAATATGGAGTATAATGGAATATGTAATCAAATCCGGCAGGCCAAACCCAATTGCCAAATTGAAATAAGAAATAAGAAGATTGGATTCCTGATTGAAGCACAGCGTCTTCTCCAGCAATAAATGTCCTAGGCCTGAATGCTCAAGTCTGTACTCGGAATCAATTCTAGGGTCGGTTAGTTGAGGAACTCATCATGTGTCTCGTCTCCGTGACGCAAGTCAAAAGTGCTAATGCGAGAACAAAAACGTAATCCCGACGTCAATCAGTCATGTTCTTCGTTTCTCAACTCCGCGAATGTGTATCACTTGTGCTCCTGATTTCACCCAACGTGAAGCACAGAGGCCCCAGAACGCAGGTAGCACAGAGAGTGTGTGAAAGTGGTAATGGATCTAAATCAGTGAGTAACTCGAGGTGATTCAGGACATCCCTTCAAGGTGACTCGCAGCTGTCCACACAGCGTTTTCCTTTCAGACGGGCTAATTTTCTCCGTGAGCAGTTCTTGGCCGCGCTCTCCCGGGCTCTGGCCGTGGCTATGAAAGGCGCAGACTCAAGAAGTCGTCTGTAGGAGCAGGTGGTGTTTACAATGCGCCGTTCGCCAGGGCTGCCCAAATAAAACAGCTGTTGTGTTGTGTGTCATCACCAAAAGGATTAAAAATACGCCGGCCTCATCAGCATGCTCCTCCAGCCCCTGGCTTGGCCTGTGTTTTCCTCACCTGCATTAGTCCTATGAGGACTATGAGGAATGACATGGAGTCTGCAGAATCGTAGCTTTTAGCAGCATGTTCCAGCAGGAGGAAAAGATGAGCGTGTGTGAGAGTGTGTGTGTGTGTGTGTGAGAATGTGTGTGTTTATATGAGAGAGTTACACCTTGAAATGAAGAGTCATCCATCATGTTTGCAGAAGCATGAGACGTTTCTTTAATAGAAAGCTCTGCATAAGTAGCCTGGCTGTCATTTTGAGATGCTACTTTGTTGTTGTTGTTGTTGTTGTTGTTCTGAGGCCAGGTATTTAGTCTGTAAGATTTATAGGGCTGGAGATGTGTGGGTGGTGTTTATAAGATTTCTAGAAAACACAATCCGGCGTAGTTAACATCCCTTAGCCATTAGTGTTTGAAAGTATGATGCTCTATTGTACCGGTCCATCAGTCTCTGACGGTTACTTGTCCCGCTGTTCTAAGCGATGCGTTACGTTGCTGTCCTTGCTCGTGTCAGGATTTTGTCTGCTCCTCAGAGTCGACGTTGGTTTGGGTTTATGCACAGGTGAGCTCCCCGACACAACCCAGCACATAAAAGTACACATCTGACACCTGACATTAATTTACTCTCTGCTCAGCACCAGAAACCTAAAAGCACTCCTTCAATAACCGCCGCTGTCGCCGTGTGTCCTGTTGCACACCTGCGGCGTTTCACGCGACGATATTCCTAGCCGTAATAAGGCTGACACGAACGAGGCGCTTTGCAGAAGCCTTTTTGAAACGGAGATTATTGAGACAGTACCAGAGAGCTTCCAGTGGAGTGTTTTAATGACTGAATGCACGTCTATACAGTCTGTCCAGCATGCCGTCAGTGCTGTTTATCTCCACACTGCTTTAATCACTCAGCCGCCACAGCTGCACGGGTTCGGAACAATCTTCTTCTTTTCCTAGCGTCACGTGATATTACATCGTGGGCTATTTTTGCTGCTTGATATGATTCATTGCAAAAACATGTGTGTATTGATTCATATCTGATTGATATCTGTTGATATCTGTTAGTATGGTTAGGAGATATTACGGTATAATAATCAGTATTGTGGTATATTACGTCACAGAACGTTTTTCAGAGGTAACGTGGGTAGTTTTAGGACTTTTGTAACATGGTAAATATTAGTGGGGCACGTGGGCACGTTTGCCTCGCACTTCCGGGGTTGGGGGTTCGAAACCCGCCTCCACCCTGTGTGCCTGAGTTTGCATGGTCTCCCCGTGCTTCGGGGGTTCCCTCCAGGTACTCTGGTTTCCTCCCCCAGTCCGTGCATTGTAGGCTGAATGTGTGTGCGATTGTGCCTTGCGATGGGTTGGCTCCCATACAGAAAATGGATGGATGGGAAATATTAACCATATAGCTCCATTAACTATGACAGGCTTATTAAATGCACTACTGTTGTCCTGGCACTTTTGATAGTGAGCCTAAATATCATGATGCATATTGTGTACCAAGATATTATATTTTGCCATATTGCATATCTGTCTGACGATCAAAACAGCATGTCTTTCTGCATGTGTACATCTGTCCTGTCTATCAGTCGGTCTGTCTGTCTGCCTATTGAGATATATATGTCTGTCTGCCTACTGTCTGTCGATTGGTCGGTCTGTCTGTCTATCGACTGATCTGTCTGTCTGTCTATCGATTGATCTGTCTGTCTGTCTGTCTATCGATTGGTCGGTCTGTCTGTCTATCGACTGATCTGTCTGTCTGTCTGTCTATCGATTGGTCGGTCTGTCTGTCTATCGATTGATCTGTCTGTCTTTCTGTCTATCGATTGGTCTGTCTGTCTGTCTATCAATTTGTCTGTCTATCGATTGGTCTGTCTGTCTGTCGATTGATCTGTCTGTCTACCAATTGTCTCTCTGTCTGTCGATTGATCTGTCTGTCTACCAATTTCTCTCTGTCTGTCGATTGATCTGTCTGTCTATCGATTGGTCTGTCTGTCTATCGATTTGTCTGTCTGTCTGTCTATCGATTGATCTGTCTGTCTGTTGATTGATCTCTCTGTCTGTCTGTCGATTGATCTGTCTATCAATTTCTCTGTCTGTGGATTGATCTGTCTGTCTGTCTGTCTATTGATTGGTCTGTCTGTCTATCGATCTGTCTGTCTGTCTGTCTATCGATTGGTCTGTCTGTCTGTCGATTGATCTCTCTTTCTGTCTGTTGATTGGTCTGTCTGTCTATCAATTTCTCTGTCTGTCTGTCTGTCTGTCGATTGATCTGTCTGTCTGCCTTATATACTGCTATGGTACCATGCAGCTTCTGTATCTAAAGAAATGACATGATTTGGCAAGTACCATGTCATCCACGACTAATCTGAATGATGGACAAGATTCCAAGTTCAAAGCAGTTGACACTCCTTTGTGAGAGAACTCTTACACGACACTCCAGACGTAGAGAGTGTCTGTGTTTTAAATTGGGAAAAACGAGTGTGTTAAGAATTTTGACCAGTCACCCAAGAGGAGTTCTACGGAAGAATCGCATCTTTGAGCTTTAAGGGTACTTTAAATGCAGCATCTTTAGCATGACTCAGATGTCACAGTGTGAGGAAGCTCAACAGGTTTAAGAGGAGGTTAAGAGGATTACTGCGCAGGGTGACTGCTATGTCTATGGATCTGTAAATGATTTGAAATTCAGTGTATATTTGCTGGAAGTGGCTCACATCCGGTCCTGATCAGCATCTCTCTCTCTCTCTCTTTCTCTCTCTCTCTCTCTCTCTCTCTCTGCCTCCCTCCCTCTCTCTCTTTCGTGCTTGCTTTCCGGTATTGCAGCTTTCTGAAGACGCCTCCATACTGCTGGCTTCTCCAAAGATGCTGCTTCCATCGTGCAGCGAGTTGGCAGCCAACACGCCGCTCTCCATGCACCACCAGCTCCAACTCCTCCAGCAGCAGCTCAGCCAACAGCAGCAGCAGACCCAAGTGGCTGTAGCTCAGGTACGAGACGTCCCTACAGACAGGCCGATATTCTGCACAACGAGTGTTAGGATTGTAGTTAATAAATGAACCGATAAGTGGTTTTTACTTCGTTGTATATGTGTAATCATTTGGAAGATGACATATACTTTACCTGAAGACATCCGACATGCAGGCTTTTGAGATTTGGAAGTACGGTAGAGATGGCTACATCCATCTGCCCAGGGACATCAGCAGTCAGTAATGTAGAATATTAGCTTTGATGTCAGCTATCAAAGAGTGTCAGTTGCAGAGCTTTATTTGTTCATGTGCAGGTTTGTCCTTTGGGAAAATCCAGGATGAAAAGATGATGGGACTTTTTCTAGGTTCAGAGTTGCTCTTTGTGCATGTATGAGCATACAAGAAAAAACTTGAGAAGAATCTGATCATAATTCTCTTGAACGAAAGCTACATTAGCACGTAGTCCTGGTTAACCCACACTTATTATACATGTCTTACACTTTTCCTCAGTGTCGCTGTCTTCAGTAGTGACACTGGAGCGATCTGATTGAGGATGCCGTTCAGCGCATCGTATTCCTGCTCACATCTCGTATGT
This sequence comes from Ameiurus melas, assembly GCA_012411365.1. Classification (NCBI taxonomy): domain Eukaryota; kingdom Metazoa; phylum Chordata; class Actinopteri; order Siluriformes; family Ictaluridae; genus Ameiurus; species Ameiurus melas. Next base: position 7,240,826 of record CM022767.1, read on the forward strand.
TGATTTGTTACGCAGCAAGGTGACATTTCATAAGCAGCTCGTAATGAGACTTTCTACAATGATCTGCTAACAAAATAACCTTCGTTACGCGAGAGAACTAATTATTTGCTCTTTAACACTCAGTCAAAAACATTCACCCTTGTCCACATGAAATTACTCACGCCATTACACCAGAGAGAGCTTTTCTTTTTCAATTAGACTTCATCGAGATAGAAAAATGGCCTTTTAGCCTGTGTGTTCGATCATTTAACCTGCACTAGATTAGTAGACAGCTGCAGTACTCCTTCTAGACATGGCCAGACTACCAGATCAGAAGATCAGCTCTGTGTAAATCACACTGCTGAGAACAAAGGACACAACGTGCACTAAAATGGTGGAGGGCGTACTGAGCTCTGGATTAATATGTCGAGTAGAATGAAAACTCATTGATAAACACCATTCATAGTTCTGAGCTATTGTTTATACAGCATATAGCATCGTTTAAGAAGGATTCTCGAATCTGTCGTAGGCGTTAATACATTTTTTAGAACAGCAGCTCTGACAAAACTGCCAGCTGCAAGGTTTATATTAATGTGCTCAATCTAAAACATTGTTTCTCCACTTGCACGGGGATTGTACGGCAAACGCTCCAGTATATATACATTTACAGAACATGTCTAATCCTTGATATGGTGAGAAGTTTTCTCTGAGGAGGCATTTGTTTAACATTTATATAAGGAGTCTCCAGTCTTAATTTCTTATATCTGTTATAACATAAGTAGCTACGTTTCCATCCAAGGATTTATTTGTGGACAAGGCTTTAGCGCATTGAAACATTTACAGATAATGTGTCATGATCTCCCCTGCAGATGGCGCTGCATCACGCGACGTGCACCGAGAGCCTGAGGGCGCGCACGTGCACGAACCAGAATCGAGCACATGCTCATGGATTACGTAGGAACTGTGGGATGTTGTTTACAATGGACACGTGCACTTGTTTAGGTTTCTGTTCTGTCTCCTCCTTGTTCAGTCATTGGTCGATTTTTCGAGGGTGTGTATTAATTGGTTCAACTGTTTGCGTTCAGGTTTGATCTTGCGTGTTACTTAAGCTCCTCATGTTGCTGCGCACTTCGCGCAGTATTAAATCATAGACGCCAAGTATATGTGAGCAACCTGGATGCTAGCGGTCGTGTTTTCGTGCCATGCGTTTGTTCCATGCTTTGAACCGAGGGTCATGTACCTCGAGTACCTCGATTAAAGCTTTTCCAGTGCAGACCGCGATCCCTGTTTGTTAAGTTCTGGTTGTAAATAAACACGTTCATCTGCAATTGCTTCCGCATCAAATCTCGAATGGAAAACAAAATTTATGAAAATGTGTCAATATAATCTTTTTTTTTTTCATCTAACTTTAACTTTTGTCAGGAAAAATGGCAATTGCGCAAAAACTTAAAAAGAATTAAGGAATTCGTCAGGGGAAGAATAGGGATGTGCCTGCTGTCCAGCACATCAAAACGCCACATCCATTTGTCTTTAATAGCTGTGCACACAGCATATTCACATCGATGGATGGTTGTTTTACTAACCTCGAACGTTTCCTCCCGTACTCTGCTTGAACAGGGAAATGTTCCTGTTAATTGTCTCCATTTGGCAAAGATTTGAAGACACGCAGTACACAATTAGCGATATACACAACATTATGTATGGAAATGGCTCAAGGGCAGATTTCTTTTGCGATACACCAAAACTTTGGTTTTTTGTATTGTTAAGGATGATGTCATCACACGCGCCATTTTATCTGTAAAATGCCAATCGGATGTAAACAGGTAGGAGACAGGAAATTTTGCAAACCTTTTTTTTTAACGCACTTTCGCTTGGTCACTAACAGAAAAGCGCAAAAATAGATGGAAGCTTGGTTAGTGATAATGTCACGTAATGGAGGCTGAGACGGAAACAAGTGCAGGTATGGCAGTATAATCAAACAACACGTCCAAAGGATAACGCAGAAGACAATAATCATGGACAGGCAGAATATATCCTCTGAAGAATGTCCTCATTTGTTGTTGTGCAGTGTAGAGCGTTTATAGTGCTGAACCAGAACTAAACCATTTGCATCATGGTCATTTTTTTTCCTGTTTTTACGCATCAGCTTGATCTTGTTGTTCTTAAACTGACGTGGTGCCGTGTATACTCACACTCTGTGCTGTATCATCAATCTCTCTGGATCCCCTTCGCTTTAGGATTAAGCCTTCTATATTCCATTAAGAACAGACAGACTCTCTGATAGTCCTCACCATTGGTCATGACAGCAGATAGATTAACCTCCCATCAGTGCATCTTATCTTTAGGACGCCAGAAGGACACAACTGCATAATCATCCAGTATGGCTAGAGAGGTGTTTCCTATTACAGATGCTTACTACAGAAACCTTTTTAAATAATGGCTCTTGGCAGTGTGCTAGAGATTTGCCTTCACAGGTTAGGAGTTTAAGGTCAATAAATTTGAAATGTATGCCACACAGGAGCATGGATGGACATAACGACAGTGTGAAATTTGTGGGTCCTGAAATTTAGCTGTTCATGGATCAGTAAAACCTGGCCATGTGTTGATCGAATTGCCTTGCACTTATATATGTGGCCTTGTTCAAAATCAGCACATAAAAAACATAGTATTGTTTGCGTTTACTCCTCTACACCTATATACTGTAATAATTTATAACCCCATTATCCGGTGTCCCTCGGATGAGGACAGGTTTTCTTTTGAGCATGGTTCCTCTGAAGGTTCCAACACCCTGCGATGGATTGGCACCCTGTCCAGGGTGTACCCCGCCTTGTGCCCCATGCTCCCTGGGATCGGCTCCAGGTTCCCTTTGACCCTGAAGATGGATGGATATTTACATACTGTACATCTTTTAAGTCATAAAATACGAGTCCTTGTCAATGTCATATTCCACTCTCAGTTGAACATAACAGCTTAGTTTTTTTTAGGTTCTAAGTATCTCAAGTATATCCAGCATTATGTTTATAATAAGACTTTTCTTGAAAAGCCATAGGAGAGAACTTACTGATTTTCCACTTAAGACCATGCAACTCAATTATGACTCAATAAATTCAAGTGGGCTATTCATTAAACTTGTCTCAGAAATGATAAAACGGCACTGCAGACAATGCCTTAGAGAGTGATTCTGTCAGGTCTACGGCAAACTAAGGGGCCGTTTTCCACGATGATGGCGTTTCGGGCCTGGAAACGCAAACTTTTGAAAACGAGTTTCAAAGTGCAAGTTTTTGAAAACGATGGCGTTGTCTCCGTGTAATAGTACCAAAACGAGAATCTGTGAAAACGATGAGGTCATGTGCACGCGTATTACACGTTCGGCCTATAGGCATACGTGCGAGTACTTCAAGACTACAGGACTGTGTTTGTACCACTCAAGATTTTGAGTTTATTGACACTTCTCCAGCAAAGAGTAGATTTGCTGCATCACTGCTACGACCAGCAGAGACGCATTTGTTACATATGCCACATTATTAACCCACATCTACGCCAACAAAGGGTACTCAAAAGCTATCCAGAGGTTGTCTTTGGGAAATAGACGTATGAGTGCTTCCAGCATAGCTGCAGAGGATGAAGGGGTGGGGGGTCAGCCTGTCAGTGCTCAGACTGCATCAAATTGGTCTGCATGGCTGTCGTCCCTGAAGGAAGCCTCTTCTAAAGATGATGTACAAGAATGCCCACAAACAGTTTGCTGAAGACAAGCAGACTAAGGACATGGATTACTGAAACCATGTCCTGTGGTCTGATGAGACAAAGATAAATTTATTTGGTTCAGATGGTGTCAAGCGTGTGTGGGGGCAACCAGGTGAGGAGTACAAAGACAAGTGTGTCTTGCCTACAGTCAAGCATGGTGGTGGTAGTGTCATGGTCTTGGGCTGCATGAGTGCTACCGGTACTGGAGAGCTACAGTTCATTGAGGGAACCAAGACTGCCAACATGTACTGTGACATACTGAAGCAGTGCATGATCCAAGCATGTATTCCAGCATGATGATGACCCCAAACACACCTCCAAGACGACCACTGCCTTGCCAAAGAAGCTGAGGGTGAAGGTGATGGACTGGCCAAGCATGTCTCCAGACCCAAACGCTATTGAGCATCTGTGGGGCATCCTCAAATAGAAGGTGAATGAGCACAAGGTCTCCAACATCCACCAGCTCCGTGATGTCATCATGGAGGAGTGGAAGAGGACTCCAGGGGCAACCTGTGAAGCTCTGGTGAACTACATGCCCAAGAAGGTTAAGGCAGTGCTGGAAAATAATGGTGGCCACACAAAATATTGACACTTTGGGCCCGATTTGGACATTTTCACTTAGGGGTGTACTCACTTTTGTTTCCAGAGGTTTAGACATTAATGTCTGTGTGTTGAGTTATTTTGAGGGGACAGCAAATTTACACTGTTACACAAGCTGTACACTCACTACTTTACATTGTAGCAAAGTCCTGCTTGGTTGGAATGAAAACCTGCACCCACATCGGCCCTTTGCGGATTAGATTGGACACCCCTGGTTTAGGGTCAGTCTGTTCAAAAGAACGAAATTCTTTGAAATCCACTGATTTATAACTCTTTTATCCAATCACAGCATTTGCTCTTCAAGCATTAGGCGGACCTTATTATTCAGTTTTTTATATCGTCATACTAATGTCACCGCTGACGTCATCTGTACACGCAGAATGAAACAAAGGATTAGCAGGTGTGGGTGTGAATACAAGTTATGATTTTCGGGTTCAAGGCAAAGTCTTTTACAAGCTTTTAACGTGCCGTTAGACCCGGTTGAGTGTTTTTGGGGTTTTTTTCCATCTAACTCAACTTTTCTTATACAGTTTCTCCAACAGGTGGGGAAAAACAGGGCCTGTCCTTCTGAATTTGATCGTGCAGGTTGGAGTCAGAAATGTCTATTGAAAGCTGTCTGCAGTCTGCCCCCGCCACGGTTAAATGATTTATTGTCTCCTGGCTCCATGGGTTATCTTTAATGGAAAGTCAGACGCGCCTTTCTTCTACTGCGGGAAATTTATTGCGTTACATTTCCATAAAGAAGTGGGAGTTTTATAGGCGCTGTCATGCAGATGATGTAATGCATGTTGGTAGAACAAGCTTGGCATATAAGCATGAGATGAGACCTTTATACCCCTTCTTTATCCATTAACCTTTGAAAGCATCATTTGGATTTACTTTTAATAATACGTCATGGATCACTAAGTGTTAGAGGCGCACTGTCCGCAGTTAGGATGAAACATGACTCATACAGGAGCAATATCTACTTAAATTATTGATATTTCAATAGTGTTTTTTTTTAATATTTATAAATCCTGGAAATCCTAAAAGCTTTTTTAGTTGAATTACAGAAGGGACGTATACCCTACAATCAGTGCATTTGGTTACCCTGAGCGCTGCGACCTGTCTGAGAGGAGAAGGCACATATGCCACCATTTTATGCTTCGAATCGGCACCTGTAAATATCAACACGCGTCTTCACACCAGCCATCGTGATCTCTTGTTTTTCCTGCCTCTATGCATTTTTCCAAACAGCAGAAGGACTGTTATGTCTCTAATCAGGGCATCCTGTGATCAAGGTTGGTGGTGAATGGCTGTGCCACTGTGGCTGGTGAAAAGATACTTATTGATTATTCATTCCGTTCAGTTCAGTTTTATTTGTCTAGCACTATGGCGAGAACAAGATAAAAACTCTAAAGGGAACCCAACTGCTTGTGGGTGACATCAGATAGTGGGGATTATAAATCATTACAGTGGACAGATGTAGAAGAAGCTACGGTATCCAGATTATCCATGAAGCGTGGATAAGACATGGGCAAAAACAGTTTTTGGGAAGTGGTCATTTTTAGGACGGTCATGTGGGAAAATCCATAGCACAGGAAGTAAAGGTAAAGTCTTATTTTCTGCATCCTGTGTAAACCCCTGCCACCAGACTCGTGATGGCTCTGTTCACTACAATTTGGATCTGCTTTCCTTCAGATACTGTGATGTATAGAGTTACCATCCGATATTAGGAGGAGAAGATGTAGAATGTTGCGCTGTGTGTTGTCTCAGGTTCACCTGCTGAAGGATCAGCTCTCTGCAGAAGCGGCAGCCAGGATAGAAGCTCAGGCTCGAGTGCACCAGCTGCTGCTGCAGAATAAAGACCTTCTGCAACACATCTCACTGCTGGTCAAGCAGATCCAGGAGCTAGAGCTCAAACTGACCGGCAACGGCTCCAGTGAGTACTCTCTCTCTCTCTTTCTCTCTCGCTATCTCTTTCTCTCGCTCTCTCTCTCTCTTTCTCTCTCGCTATCTCTTTCTCTCTCGCTCTCTTTCTCTCTTGCTATCTCTTTCTCTTGTTCTCTCTCTCTTTCTCTCTCTCTCATCTCTCTCTCTTTCTCTCTTGCTATCTCTTTCTCTTGTTCTCTCTCTCTTTCTCTCTCTCTCTCTCTCTCTTTCTCTCTCGCTATCTCTTTCTCTTGTTCTCGCTATCTCTTTCTCTCTCGCTCTCTTTCTCTCTCGCTCTCTTTCTCTCTCTCTTGCTCTCTCGCTATCTTTCTCTTCTTCTATCTCTTTCTCTTTCTCTCTCGCTATCTCTTTCTCTCTCGCTATCTCTTCCTCTCTCTCCCTCTCTTTCTCTCTCGCTCTCTCTTTCTCTCTCTCTCTCTTGCTCTCTCGCTATCTTTCTCTTCTTCTCTCTCTTTCTCTCTCGCTATCTCTTTCTCTCTCGCTATCTCTCCCTCTCTCTCCCTCTCTCTTTCTCTCGTTATCTCTTCCTCTCTCTCCCTCTCTTTCTCTCTCGCTATCTCTTTCTCTTGTTCTCTCTCTCTTTCTCTCTCGTTATCTCTTTCTCTCTCGCTCTCTCTCTCTTTCTCTCTTGCTATCTCTTTCTCTCTCACTCTCTCTCTCTTTCTCTCTCGCTATCTCTTTCTCTCTCCCTATCTCTTTCTCTTGTTCTCTCTCTCTTTCTCTCTAGCTATCTCTTTCTCTCTTCCTCACGCTCTCTTTCTCTCTCTCTCACACTCTCTCTCACTCTCTTTCTCCATCTCAAACTCTGTCGATCTGTCTCACTTGCTCTCTCTTGCATTGTCTCTCTTGCTTACTTTATCTATCAATCATCTATCAGATTCTCTGTCTTACTTTCTGTCTTTCTATCTATCTTTTTCTCTTCTATCTGTCTGTCTCTCACCATTCCAGTCTCTCAAACTCTCTCTTTCTCTCTCTCTCTCTCTCTGTGTGCTATTCTCATTCTGTCACTCCCTCTGACAGTGATTCTTCTGTTTTCTCATTTGTCTCATCAATCTCGGCTATGTTAACCCACGCAGTGTTCCCAGCTCACCTGCATACCCTGTCCTGGTGTTTGTGCTCTGTTCTGTTTCATTTTCTTTTTTTAAAAAAGACACTCGCAGTATTGTCATTCAGACCAATACCTCATATTAAGTCTTATATTTAGTGTTCGCCAGTAGAAGTAAGAGCTTAAGATATCAGTGCGGTAAAACACAGAGATAAATCATGCTCACGCTTGTGGAGGAACACATGATAAATTCCTCATGTCTTTCTCAAGTCGTATCTCTTTCCTGTCTCTTCTTGTTCAATATATATTTTTTTACACTGGTCCTCCTCTACTCCCTATCCTCATCTGTTTTTCCCCCACACAAGTGCTTTTCTCTGATTACCCCTCCCCCCACCACTTTCCTGATTTGTGCTCCATCAAACCCCATCAGGCACCATTTTACACCATGTAAGAGCTAAAAACTCTCCCAGGCGAGCCAGCACATCCTGCATATTAGGCAGGAAATGATAAAGTGCATTCACCCTGTGGCTGCACGCTTTCCAATTCAGAGACGCATTATCCTCTTTGAGTGTGAACTTTAGGGACGCGTAAAGCTTCTCTACACCGGATAAAACATACCAGTGTTATGCGTTTGTAATGAAACGTAGCGGCGTGTTGGCCTGAGGTCATTTCACACCTACGGCGCTTCATTCATTTTCATGTCCAGGCTGTAATCAATGCATTTTGGAATTGAAGCTGCACTGGACCTCGCTCTGATCTTTCAGCCTAATCCATATGTTATTCCCAGTTGATCTTTAGCAAATTATTAGGGGGAAATGGTGTTAAATTTGAACAATGTGTTATGCCTAGCTATTCCCATTTTCAACATATTTTGTAGAATTGAATGGAAAAGAATTGTATAGCATTTTTATAAGTAATACTCAGCAGGGGAAGACAGTCCTCCTCTGGCAGACACTGTGAATCAGGAGTCATTATCACCATTAGATTATTATTATTATTATTATTATTATTATTATTATTGTCATGGTAGTGGCTTCTTCAGTGGTGAAAGAAGATGGCGTAAAAGATGATTATCGCCAAGAGTTTGTCATTTGGTATCCTCTGTAAGGCAGGAGTAAGATCTTGTAGGCCGTAGTGTAGGCTCCAGGCCGATGGAGAAAGTATCTGAATGGAGGCAGGATTCCACAGACCTTTAAAACGATCTTCTTTATTACAATAATAAGCATGTGTTTTTTCCAATGACTTCAGCTAAATTATCCTCCTCCCTTTCTGTATATGTACAGTGGGATCTCAGGACAGTCTACTGGAGATCACTTTCCGAGCCAACGTGCCCCCGATCATCTGTGACGTTACAACGCCACGCCCTGAAGACATGGTCCTGCCACCGCTGAACGATGGCACGCAGCTCGCCCTGCCCCTGAGCAGTCCTTTAGGTAGGGACCAAAGTCTGGCTAAGTTTGAGTGTTTCCGTTTTCTCCCTGGACCGCCTCAACAGGAGCAGAGCCCCGCCAACTCGCAGGAGGTATCGCCCTCATCCCGGGATGAGCTGCTGGGGAGCCTGGAGCTGCTCAAGTTTCGTGAGTCGGGCATCGCCTCGGAGTACGAGTCCAACACGGACGAGAGCGATGAGCGGGACAGCTGGGGGCTGCAGGACGACAGCAGTCTGCGTCTGCTCAATGTGCTCAACCGGCACGGTCCCTCTGACTGCCTGGACGATGAAATCGCTGTTTAGGCTGGGGACGCGCTAATGGCTAAAGCTAAGTGTGCTAACTGTGTCATAAACTGCTATTCTCACCGCTGATTCTCCGAGACTGAAGCAGGTGGCTGGTTTTGCGTCATGTTGTGCGTCGCAGGGCCTTTTCCCATTGCACATAACAAGGGTACCAGTTGGACAGATTTGGTTTCTTGACAGCAGCAACCAATAGTACTTGGGCGCACAGTTCATGGCTAGTTGGTTACACATAATGTGACAGCATATTATACATAAAATACACATCATAAAATATAGAGGAAGCAAAAATATTGTTGTTTGTTAGTACCAACAAAAACAACTTTGTGCTGTTTTGTTTCTCAAGAATTGTACCAGCACAAACTATTACAGCACAAATGCAGCATAGTGTTTTGTTCTTATTTGTCACACTTCCATCAGCAGTGTACTGAAATGTCATCACAGATCTGTTTATTTGTCCACTTAATGTTGAAGACATTCAGAAAAACCCTTCAATCTCATCGAGGTCATTTTGTAGTAATTTCACAGCGGGCAGTAGGAGCTGGTTCACCAAACTGCTATTCAGAAGGAAATACTACGAATCCAAGACTTCTTTAACTGCACGTCACTACATATAGTGTTGTTACTGGGACCGTTCTAGTCGTCTCTCAAACGGACACCGAACTAGAACCCCAAGTTCCTTTGGTTCCCTGTAGTTTTGGATCGTGCTGTGGAAAAACACCAGTAGGTTCAAAAACCACTTTCCCAACCATGCTAACTCGCCACATCACACCCTAAATGAGTGGTGAGAGTGAAATGTATTATAAATGCATTCTTTTAGCACCCGTGTCACCGTGTTATCTCTCTCGGTTGGGTTTTGTTTATTTTTTATTCTGTTCTATTGCAGTGAAGCGTATTCGGTATATGTGCTGGTCCAAGAAAGGCATATGTGCTTGTTGAAGCTGTATCATGTTAGTTTTCCTCCTGTGGTTTTATTCGTGCACAGATTAATGCATGTGTACACTGCTATGCACTCCACTCCCATTAGTGTTACCACTTGAACATCTGTCATATAATAACATGGAGAAGTGGAAATGAGAGAATGACGCTAAAGCTAGCGAAGATCCATTAACTGTGCGTTGAGGTTTATTCGATGCAGTACACAGAGGTTTTGGTTTGAATGAAAGGAACGGTACTTTAATTATAGAGCCAGAAGCAGGTTCAGCTAATTAAGGCCTGAAGTAAACGAGTCAGGGAATCTAATTAGCTATCTCGGAGGATTGTTGGCTCTTGTATCGTTAGCAAGTATAAATTCCAAAGGCACAGTGTAAGTGTATGGGTGATTCCGTGGCTGCGGCGCCATTTAATCTTTATAACACCCTTTTTTTTTTTTCAAAATCGGATCGGAGAAAACGTGCGTTCAACCGTTTAAATGTGTGTTAACAAATCTCAGCCATTTTTATACAAGGGTTCTTTGTTGTTAATTGCTGCGTTTTGCTCTTCAATGAGGAACACGGTTTCAACAGGTACTTTCAAAATGACGTCATCAGACAGTATCACTGGTTAAAAGAAAAAGAAAAGATCGAGCGCCACCAATCTTTTGTGCAGCGGCTCCGGGCACGTGATCTACAGCTCAAACCTAATTGCAGGACCCGTTTCGTCACGGATTGCCAGGAAACAAAATCGACACACCGGTCGGGGGGAAAAAGTGTCGCTTTGCCGTGCTGCGAGGGATCGCGCCCGGTGTGAACAGCTCCATAGGGATCTATTGTTTCGATTCAAGAGTCAAACATTCGCATTGCTTAATCGCGCTCGGTGTGAAAGGGCCTTTATGCTAAAATTAGCAAATTATGCTTAAAAGTTATCACAAATCTGGTTTTTGCTTCGTCATTATGGGGAATGGAGTGCAGATTGATGTGGAAAAAAATAACAATTTAAACAATTTAAACTCTGTAACACGGTTTATGATTATATTTAAGTTAAAGTGTAGTTATACGAGGCTAGGTCAAGCAGAAATGCTGTTTTATAAGTGCTGTTCATTTTTTTTTTGTTCTTAATCATCTGAAACATAGGTTGTTGTTGTTGTTTACCTGTATTTAAAATGTCTTTTATCTTTACTTACAAATTTGTAAGTGTAATATCAGTGGGACACAAATGGCACCTCAGTCACGGAATCACACATATAGTTTTGAGTGCTCTCCTGATAAAGAGGCTGATAAAAAAAAAAATAATAATAATAAAAAACACACATAAAACATTACCTCCTTGCTCTTAATTGGTGAAGGAGGAAAAAACTGCAACTTAATTTCTTTAACAGTTCAGTACAGAAGGCATAATTGTTACATTCCCAGAGACATCGCTGCGTTATCCACCCTATTGCCCCGAGTCACTGTAAATTGCTGTAGTTAATAACTGTTCATTTAGATGCTTATGGGAAAGGGATAATTAACATCCGCAGTGTTATTCACCGCTCCGCGTGGCTGGATGGTGGTGTGTGAGAGCAGTGAGACTGCGAGGCACTCGGAAATCCCAGGAGGCCGCAGGGCTGTGCAGGAGGAAACTCCCAGAGAGTCGTGAGATACTTTGAATTAACTCTCTGACACTGAAGAAGCGCATTTAATGCAACCTTTTTTCCCCCGACATAAACTGGAGTCATTCTAATTGCAGTGGTGGCATTTAAGTTTCAGTTATTTAACGACATCCTTTGATAAAAAAATAAATAAAAAAATAAGTGAAAAGACGATTATATAATAACTGCCTTTGATAAAAACAAGTAAGTTGAATAAAGTGGATGAAAGTTTTCTTGACATTAGCCAGGTTTCAGTGGCTGATTCTTTGCCGCTGACATTTCTGTTGGGAGCGTGATATGTTCAGTGAAGTAGAAATATATCAAGTTTAATAAGTGATGATCTCAACGTTTGAGCTGCGAGAACGTCTAGCTTGGTTGGCCCAGATATTTCTGGTGAGAGAGATGTTTGAACAGAGCTTGTCTTTTCTGCTTACTTTAATGAGTGGGTATAAAGCTGTCAGCAGTCAAGATGAGCGCAGCTCTGTGGCTGAGGCTGACGGCTGTACATCTTCATCGGCCTTCAGGAAAAGTGTGATGGATTGTTACTGTCTGATCCATAGCTGTATTTCGCGGTGTCATGCCACGGCTTTCTCACGTGTGACGTATTTGCTGTTGTTTTAATGTAGGTTTTCGTTTGGAGGGTGGAATTGTACCATCACTGATTATTCGTTTCAGTTGAAAGTGTTTCATATCTTAAAGCCACAAAAACTGATGCAGTTTGTCAGAATATGCTCAGATGCTTTAAGCACATCATCTGTGAAACCATCTGGTCAAATTACAAAAAATTAGAATATGATGTAAAATGCCTTTTTTTTTTTCTTTCTTTTTTCCAGAACTTAATTCAAGAAGTGGAGCTTTCTTATATTGTAGATTCATTACACGTAAAGTGAAATATTTCAAGCCTTTTTTGTTGTTGTTTTAATCTCGATGATTACGGCTTACAGCTCATGGAAATCAAAAATCTCAGTTTCTTAAAATATTTGAATAAAGAATTTATAATACAGAAATGTTGATCTGAGAAGAGCTCTATTCAGCGAATTAACTCAAAACACTTGCAAAGGTTTCCTGAGGCTTTAATCTCTCAGTCTGGTTCAGTACACACAACCACAATCACGGGGAAGATGACAGTAAATTGTGCATTTCATTTGGAAATCGAGGTCCCAGAGTCTGGAGGAAGAGTGGAGAGGAACAGAATTCAAGTTGCTTGAAGTCCAGTGTGAAGTTTCCACAGTCAGTGATGATTTGAGGTGCCGTGTCATCTGCTGGTGTTGGTTCGCTGTGTTTTCTCAAGTCGAGAATCGATGCATTGTCTACCAGGAGATTTTAGAGAACTTCATGCTTCTATCTGCTGACAAGTTTTATGGAGATGCTGATTTCCTTTTCCAGCAGGACTCTGGACCTTCCCACAGCGCCAAAACTACTAGTAACTGGTTCGCTGACCGTGGTATTACTGTGCTCGATTGTCCAGCCGACTCGCCTGACCCGAACCCCGTAGAGCATCTATGAGAGACACCAGACCCAACAATACAGATGATCTGAAGGCTGCTATCAAAGCAAACTGGGCTTCCAGAACACCTCAGCAGTCTGATCGCCTCCATACCACACCAAATTGATGCAGTAATTCCTGCAAAAGGAGCCCTGACAAAGTGCATAAATGAACAAACTTTTCATAAGGTTGACATTCCTGTATGATATATTCTATATTCTAATATTTTGATATACTGGATTTTTTGATTTCCATGAGCTGTAAGCCGTAATCATCGAGATTAAAACAAACAAAGCTTGAAATATTTCACTTTATGTGTGATGAATCTACAATATATGAAAGTTCCACTTTTTGAATTAAGTTATGCAAAAAAAAAGAGACATTTTCCATCATATTCAAATTTTTGAGATGCACATTTAATTTGACTTGGCATTTTCTTAACAGATACACTTACTAGTTCTTACCTGTCCAAGCTTGTATCAGCTAAGTAACTAACCTACTGATGCTTGCCCTCTAGATTAGATTTCTTATTATCAGAATTAAAGGTGTAACTCTGGTGATGAGGCCTGTGGCTAAATGTCCCAAAAACATAAATCACCTTGCACTAAAAAGACATTTTACAGACACTTTGTCCTCCATGTTTGTTTGTTGGTTGGTTGTTTATTCCATTCAGTAGATCTGATTGGCCAGGAGATAAAAAATGCACTCAAAAATGTTCTTCGCTGTCCCAGTAGAAGTGCTTGTTGGTGATGCAGTGGGTGTACAAACTATTGAATTGCTTAGATGCGTTATCCAAAACGAATGTCAAATAATATGAGTGTGTAACTGTTGTTAGCAGGCGGTTTTGACGTACTGTGTTGACTTGGAGAGAAAATGGAACCGTTGTTTGTGTTGTTCAGTAACAGGCTTTTCTGTCTGAAAGATAATCAAAGAATGGAAGTAGGGCAGATGAGAGAACTTCAGCTTGAGTAAGAAATGAAAAAGAATTTCTGATTTCCTGGAACTTTGAAAGCATAATAAGCCTTTTTGATAATTTCAGTGGTATCAGATGTCATTTGCATAAGCTTGTCCTTCCGAGTGCTGATTTTGGCCCAGTTGCATTTGAAAGATCCACTCAATGTGGGGGAAATTATTCAAGGAAATGCAGATGTTTTATGAACTTTCTTTCGTTAGGTTCTACCTTAGCCCTGCTGCACTTTAGAGAATACAACAGACGAAGGGTTTTTATTATTTGGCTGTCAACACAAATGTTCCAGAAAAAGCAAGAATAACTGCCAACACATCATATCCAAACACCCAGAGGCCTTTCCTGTTTGGTTTCAAGGAAGTGCTGCAGATTCTCTGCTTTATCCACGCTCATTTCACAGAGACGAGCTGCTAGTGGCTTCGGATTGTACATGAAAAACGATTAGAATGGAACATCTTGTTTTAGCACAGCTGCCTCTTTAGGAGGCATTTGCATTTATGGCTTTTAGCAGACAGAGGGACTTCTGAGCAATTGAGAGTTAAGGGCCTTAACCCAACCGTGGTAGCTTGGCAGTGCTGGGGTTTGAACTCCTGACCTTCTGCTCAGTAACCCAGTGCCTTTAACCACTGAGCCACCTCTGCCTCTACCCACTACTGCAACAGAGTAGAAGCTGGGAGTCAGGACTCTGTCCTAATCCTAAAGACAAAATCTCTTCAAACACACTTCTAGGGGCTCCTGAGTGGCGCAACAGTAGTACATTCGCCGCTTTAATCCAGATAACAGGAGTTCAGATCTTGATAATGCCACACAATCCGTAGCGAAGAGCCAATGGAGCAAAATTGGCCTTTCTGTCTAGGCGGGAGGAATGGCATGGTCTGTTTTCCCCTGTCAGTCACAGCAGCACTGGCCAATCATGGCTGTCTGTGAGCTCATGTATGTGGAAGAGGGTAGATATCAATATCCCTCAGAGTGTGTTATGATGCTTTGTGACACAGCATGAGTAGCAGTTAGAAAAACCGTGGAGGTTTGCTAAACATGTCTCAGAGGAAGCACGTTAGCCTTGTAGGAAGCACGTTAGCCGTGGCGACAAATCTCTAGTTAAAAAGGCTCTTTACCGTGTTGTAGTCAATCTTTATACCGAGTATGTTCCAAAGAGGATTCTACTTGGAATTGTTTGTGAAAGGTTTTATGTAGAAATGTTAAATGATCCACATCGGACAAACTAAATAAGACTGTTTTATGGAAGCAAGGGTGCTTACACACTGGGCAGTTTTGTTTTCCCCTCAACTGCAAGTGCAAGTTTTATGTGTAATGTTATGGGAAGTGGCTGGAGTGCATTTGCTTTTACAAACCGTGTTGCTTTAGTCTCAGTTCAGCTTTTCTCTTACGTTTACATTTAAGGCATTTGGCAGACGCCCTCATCCAGAGCGACTTACAAGTGAGCAGTTGAGGATTAAGGGCCTTGCTCAAGGGCCCAGCAATGGCAGCTTGGTAAATCTGGGACTTGAACTCACGACCTTCTGATCAGAAGTCCAACGTCTTAACGTCCTAATGTCTTAATATCTTAACCACAGGGCTACCGTTTCCCATTTTACGGATTGACCAGTCAGAGGGAAATAGGTATGGAGGACAAAGTGCTGGTGATTTGCAACATGCTGGATTGCAAATATCTTTGCAACATCCACCGGTACATGATGTGTTGTCCCACGTTTACCATGTCTGCGTACAGTCAAGGCACACAAGCAGCTCAAATTGTTACACCAATCTTTATTTCAGCTTTGTTATTGAAAAGAATAAACCTAAATCCGATTGTCCACATTACAATAAAACAAATCTAAGATTAATCCACTTATTTCAAGACTAATACACTAAACCAAGCCATCATGCCCATATGTGATTGTTGCACATCCAAAGTTCATTCCAAAGTTGGTTCCCCTTTGCTATTATAATAACCTCCACTAGATTTTAGAGAGTGGCTGTACTGATTTGAGCATTAGTGAAGTCAGCCACTGTTTGGTGAGGAGTCGGCGTTCTAGTTCATCCCAAAGGTGTTCAGTGGGATTGAAGTCAGGGCTTTATGCAGGTTTTTCTACGACAACCTCGGCAAACCATGTCTTCATGTTCCTCGTGTTCTGCACAGGAACATTGCCATGCTCGAACATGTTTGGTCCCCATATTCCAGTGAAGGGAAATTGTAATGCTACAGCATATAAAGACATTCTATACAATTGTGTTCATCCAACTTTGTGGCAACAGTTTGGGGAAGAACCACATAGGGGTGTGATGGTCAGGTCGGCTGTGGATCAGGTGGTAGAGCTGGTTGTCCACTAATCGTAGGGTTGGTGGTTTGATTCCTGGCCCAGGTGACTCCACATACAGAAGTGTCCTTGGGAAAGACACTGAACCCCAAGTTGCTCCTGAAGTCAAGTTAGCGCCTTGCATGGCAGCTCTGCTACCATTGATGTGTGTGTGTGTGTGTGTGTGTGTGTGTGTGTGTGTGTGTGGTGTGTGTGTGTGTGAATGAGACACAGTGGATCCACGCTATGGATAAAAGTGCTATATAAATACAGACCATTTACCATTAAAAAAAAAAAAGCTTGAAATGACCTTGCTATATTGTCAGATAATTTTGTAATTGTACAAGACAATTTCAAGCTTGAAAAATTCTATAAATAGAATTTATATGCTATTTGTTTTGCCTGTATTCAAGATATTTTCCACTTAGTAAGCTGTTATTTTTGCAGTGTAGTGTTGTCTCTGTGGCTTAACCCCTGTGGGTTCTTTGAATTCTCCTACTGGGGAAATCTTTAAAGGTTTTAGCTAGAACTCGTTCAGACCAATTCCAAGCAGAACCCTTTTAAACTCTAATACCATTAAGCAAACAGAAAAGACATTATGTTCTAGGAGTGTACTGTGTGATTTTGCACAATTGCTGGAATTATCAGGGTCTAATTGAAACAGTCGAACATTCTGCCAGTGTGAAGTAAACAGCACTTACTGCCTCGAACTGCATGATGAGCTTTGACTCACTGACATGCCAAGGGCAGATCATTTAATGAAATATTGATTTAAAGTAGGAGAGAAATGGAGGTGTACAGACTTTTCTGGCAAGCTGCAGTCTCCTGTGGGTTTGGCCAACGTAGCACTGTTTCTCAGCAAGGACCAACTCAACCAAGCTACGCCTCTACCGTTCCAGTGACCCTGTGTGTGGCACTCCTTTATGGTGGATTGCTCTCAGAAAAACATCGTTATGAGCCTCTGATTGAGCCCCACTCTGACCTTTCAACTTGTGACCCAGACTCTGCTGTGTTTCCTCTAATGCCATAGAGCAATTTCATCTCCCATCCCCCTGCACAGAAGACCTACAAGTTAAAGATTTATATCCAGGCAGAGGGTCATGATTAAATATTCATGGCTGACCCATCAGTGCACAGCTTGGTCATATGTTAGGCCAGATATGACACAGAATGGGCTACACTAATTTAGTTTCCTTTTTTTGTCAGGCAGATTATTGCATTGTCATAAGGCTTTTGAACTTTGCAGCCGTTTTAACTAATGCAAGCTCATTTCACAAAAAAAAAACCAACAAAAAAAAACTGTGGGGAAGGTGAAGAGGGTAAATGTCAAGACCGATATCACTTCACTCTGTTTGTAATTGGTGGTTATTGCTTATATATATATATATATATATATATATATATATATATATATATATATATATATATATATGCTGTTTTATTAATACGATCCCCATTAGACTATACATTGATCATTCTAAGAAACAATTTTTTCACGCTACACCTTATCATAAGGACAGATCTGGCAACACCTTCAGTCTAGCCATAGCATTTCTGATTTTTAACTTGATGCGATACAGGAGCCACCTGAAAACTATGCTTTCTGGCTTTTTTTTTTTCCAGCTAAAACAACATTCAGATCGATCACAGAGATAATTCACCTGAGAGAAAAATCGAATCACTGAAGTGGGAAATGAAACACCAACTTTATCTGGGTTCATTAGATAAAGGTGCCAAGCTTGCTAACAAGAAAGTCCTAGCAAGCATGGAGAAAACACTAGTGGGTCAGCTTTGATCTGTGAAATCACAAGCCTCTGTTCTGTGAGCCAAAAGACAAGACGGCAGAACTGTCGTGTCTTTGGTTGGTGGGAGAAAAAAGTTAGCCATTCATTTTTAAGTAGACTTTTGCATTATTTTCTTACTCTTGATTGTCTGACATCTGGCGTACAAAACTCCATGTCATCCACAGATATACTCTAGGGGTTTTGTGGTAAAATTCTGGGGGTTTCTCTCTTTCTCTCTCTCTCCCTCTCCCCCTCCCTCTTCCTCCCTCTCCCCCTCCCTCTCACCCTCCCTCTTCCTCCCTTCCCCCCTCTCCCTCTCCATCCCTCCCTCTCCCCTCTCTCTCTCTCCCCCTCCCTTCCCCCCTCCATCCCTCCCTCTCCCCTCCCTCTTCCTCCCTCTCCCCCTCCCTCTCACCCTCCCTCTTCCCTCTCCCCCTCTCCCTCCCCTCCCTCTCTCCCTCCCTTTCTCCTCCTCTCCCCCCTCTCTCTCCCCCCTCTCCCTCTCCCCCCCTCCATCCCTCTCCCTTCCCCCTCCCTCTCCCCTCTTACTCCCCCTCCCTCTCTCTCCCTCTAGTAAGATTTTCTTGTTAGCAGTATTGGCACCTCTGCGTGGAACTGGCTTCATGAAGATTTTAATGTGTGTAAATTGGTTTCTTTGCAGGTCAAACTGTATTGCTAGTTTAAGGTTGATTAAAATGAGTTGGGTTTGAGCTTTAAGACATGAATTTGATCAAAGTTAAAACGCTGAAAGGAAAAATGGCTGATTATATAAATCAGAGAGCGCTACAGTCAATGGAGCACCTGAGGCTCATGTCCTTTTGTGTAATTGAGTTCACAGAGTGGTCAGTGGAGCATGTCGGAGTGTTCTCATGAGCTCAGCAGGAACGACCCATCCTGTGGCGGATGGCGCGACGAACTCTTTACTTTTCATTCTTTCCCTCTACTGCTCCTTGTGGCCCCTTCATGTCACATCATGGATTCAGTCTATGTGAAATATCTTTCCGGTCTTCGCTACACAGAAAAATAGCGTATCTGTGGGAATGGAAATGCACTTACTGTGTAATTTGTCCTTGACCCTTGCTTTCACTTCACTAATAAAGCTTTATCTTTTCTTTCCTTTCCTTCTTTCCTCTTTTCTGCCTTGAAGGTTGAAATTTGACATTGTGGTAGGAATCAAGGCCCTGAGGAAGTTTTGAGCCAACTGCGTGGTCATCAAAGTTGGCCACTGCATGCAAAATTACTATTCAAACTTTTTGTGGCAAAGTTTGCACTTCAAGTCAGTTTCTCCAACTTGGATGTTGCATTATTTATTTATTTTTCTGACCAGACTGCATACAACTAACTACACTGCCCTCAGGTGAATTATAGGGTTCGGAATAATACTTGAAATTGTATAGTATTTTATCTTTAAGACTTATCGACTCACCCTGAAGTCCATGCATCTTCGATCTGGGCTTGTTTTCTCAGTATTCTGGTTAGATATCTGCAGCTTCAGTAGTTCCCCACTGGTTTCTCATACACAGCCAGAGATCAGATGCAGCAAGAAGCCTGTAGAAGAGAAGAACAGATTTTGCCACATGTTACTGACCCTAACTATTATACTGGCCTCCTCACTAGATATTCTGATCTTCAGTCCAGCGATGCATGCTTATTGTGCTTGTTTAACCCTGTAGAGAAACATAAGCATAGGTGATGTTGTTTTAAGAAACGCTTGGTGGCAGGATACATTCCTTGTTGGTCTGTCTCTTTCTCTACCTCGCGGTCTTCAACTGCATCCCCTTTCTTAAGTATCCTTTTCCCGCAACACTGTATCTCTGTGCATTTTGTGTGCTTCATTGTATTGTTCCTGGGAAGGAATATTACATTTGTAAACTTGGCTGACTCCCACAGATGCAGTAGATATAAAAGTGGTAGGCTTTATGTAAACAACAGCAGTAGATTAATTGCTTTGTTTAAGAATATAACCCAGTAGACCTAGAAACATGCCTCCAGAGGTCCATACCAACATCTGGATATGGAACAAACATGCACACACACACACTTTGTAACAAATAAAGTATCTTTAAATGCAGCCATAAGCGTAGACCATGGGGTCCAAGCACTATTCATATATCACAGGATCTCATTCGTTTAGTACAAACAGGTGACTCCCTAAATGATTATTAGGTTGTCCAATCAGAGTTCCTGAACTGTATTGTGTCATGATGTCACTTACCCATTTTTGTACAATTCACTGTACAAATCACTGCAAATCCTCTTAAAATAAAAGTGTTCAATATTGTGCACAAATAAAAACCAGTAGTAACTGTAGAGTTTGAGGAAAGCAACGAGATTGCGGAGGTCCAAGACGAATATCTTCTTGTAGGTAGCGCAGCTGGATTAGTGGGTGGGATTATGGGGTAACATACTTTTTCAAATAAAAAAATTCTAGATAGATTGATTTACAGTCATGCGGAAAGAAAATAAATACGCCCAGTGGAAATTTTTGGGTTTTATTGTTCCGTCTCATTTCTAGTGTCCCCTTTGTTATTGAGGTGTGTGGTGTCATCATGCCAAGATCTAAAGAGTTCTGTAAGGGCTTCAGAAAAAAAGTGGATGCCTATGAGTCTGGCAAGGGATTTATAAAAGATCTCCAAGTTATTGGAAATACATCACTGCACTGTAAGGAAAATAATCTACAAATGGCACAGATTTCAAACCAAAGTCCAAGAGCAGACAGTCTGATGCAAAAAGAAGTCTCCAAGAACCCCAACATTTCATTAAAGGATCTGTTAGAAAGTCTTGCAACTGTTGGTGTCAAAGTGCATGCTTCTACAATCAGAATGAGACTGCACAAATTTGATTTGTATCAAATTTGCATAGGAGGCGTGCCAGGAAAAAGCCTTTGCAGGACTACAGTGCAGTTTGAAAATGAGCATATAGGCAAAGACCAGGCCTTTTGGAATAATGTGCTCTGGACAGACGAATCAAAGATAGAGTTGTTTGGACGTAGAAGCAGCAGACATGTTTGGCGCAGACCAAAGACAGCTTTTTCTTAAGAAGCAGGAGAAGATGGAAATGTTATGGTTTGGGGTTGCTTTGCTGTCTCAGGGACTTGACAGCTTGCATTCATTGATTCAGCTATGAATTCTGCAACATATCAAAGACTGCTTGAAGATAATATGAGGCCATCTGTCTGAAAGTTGAAGTTGAACCGAAACTGGACATTTCAGCAGGATAATGATCCTAAGCACACGAGCAAATCCACCAAGGAATGGCTCAAAAAGAATAGATGGAGGGTTATGGAATGGCCCAGTCAGAGCCCGGATTTGAATCCCATTGAAATGCTGTGTGGAAACAGGCAGGACACGCAAGAAACCCCTCAAACATTTTACAGCTGAAAGAATATTGCATAGAAGAGTGGTCAAAAATCTCAGCAAGCCTCGTGGACAATGATGCAAAACACCTACAAGAAGTAATTTCTGCTGAAGGGGGAAATACTAGCTTCTAACGCCAAGGGTGTACTTACTTTTTCCACCGAAGAATATCATGAAATATCTATTGATATTTCTATTGAATAAATGATTGAAAAAGCTCAATTTTCTTACTCTTCAAGTATATTAAATTTATTTCTAGGCACTGTTCCAAAGAGGATCAAATGTTTACTTGTCCAAAAAGCCAACAATTTCCATGGGGTGTCATTTATTTTATTTTATTTTTTTACATATCTGTACATACCACACCATCTCATTGTGCATCATTTTCCTGTAACAGCATGGCCCACTGTTTGTTCCTTACGGAATTATATTACACGAGTATAACGCATATAAAATACTTCAATAGCTACACAACACCGTTTGCTTTATGTGGATGAATTATCATCCACTTCCCATTTCCTTCAACCATGTACACAAAGCTTTATGATCTTTTCCATCATTTGGATGTGTCTCTGCAGCTGCTCAAAAGAAGGACTCTGTATGTAAGAGTTGTTTACTGTTCGTGAATCCTACCGTCTGAAGCTTTTTATGATGCAAATATTTTTTCGAGCACATCTCGCTGGTTTGCCCATCCAAATATTTTCCCTGCATGTCGATGACTCCTCTGTCAAACATTTGCATAGTGTGATTGTACAAGCGGCTCCTCCGGTGTACGGTGCCGATACCAACGTGGCATGAGAAATGTTTGAAAGTGCTCGTTATCAGTGGGGAAAACTGGGTTAGGTTAATGAGGTTTCTCCTGCTCGGGCTCTCATCCTTCAGCCAATTCTCCAATAGTTGCTCAGGGTAACAGGCTAAAAATCACCGTGGCTGCAAATGTACCTTAAAGGCACATTAATATCCTGCTTGGCTTTCTAAAGGCAGGAAATTGTCAAAATAGGATGTTACAATTGTGGGTTTTTCAGACCGTTGCGTGGTATTATTATGGCATGTTTGTATTTTGTTTTCCGCCTCCCGTGTGGCTGCATGAGAGGAACCAGTGGCAGCTGTGTGAAGGTAACTGATTTACACTGGGAAATAAGTATCTGCATGGGGAAATATTTTGATAAGTCTATTTAACTTGTATACTGTATGTATGTGCTGTTATTAAAACACATTCTGTGTCTCCCTCAAATGCTTTCAAAGAACTATCAGGAGGTAAGAATGCATCCGAACTGTTGTGAGATGGTGTCGTTTATGCTGTGTTGCAATGGCTGAGGTTTGTGTTAAACCGTGTGGTGCATGTGTTGATGTTTTTGTTTTCGTTTTCAGACTGTCGATTTTTGCGTCTGTTTTTAAAAAACGTCACACGATGAACGGACATGGCTGGTGGGATCTGCTTTTCCCTACAAAAGCGTTATTATTTGTTCACCATTCTTCCCGAGCTTTCGTATTTTTTATATCAGCACCACAACTAAACGAAACAAACAGAAAAATAAAAAGTCGACCTGTTTTTCCCGTCTTCTCTCTGCAGTTGACCAAAGCATGTTTGAGAACTCAAGTGCAGGTGAGCAGCTGAAGCAGGGGACGAAGCCGAGCTCCGTCTCCGGCCGCCGTGACGTCTCCTCTCCAGGAGGACAAAAAAGCAGCACACACCTGAAGAACCTGGGGAAAGCCATGGGGGCCAAAGTCAATGACCTGCTGCGGCGTAAAGAGCCCGGCAGCCTGGGGGACATCGGAGTCACGGAAGTCAACAAGAACGTAGGAGCGGTGTGGTCCAGCCACAAAGTGACTGTGAACAGGTAAATAATAATAATACTTTGCACACGAAAACAAAACACACGCAAGAAAACCTTATATTTGCTGACTTTTTCCCCCACGAGTCCCAGTTCTTTGAGAAGTCATCTTTACATTTAGGGCATTTGGCAGACGCCTTTATCCAGAGCGACGTACATTTATCTCACTTATACAATTGAGCAGTTGAGGGTTAAGGGCCGTGCTCAAGGGCCAACAGTGGTAGTTTGGCAGTGCTGGGGCTTGACTTCCTGACCTTCTGATCAGTAATCCAGAGCCTTTAACCACAGACCCACCACTTCCATCCATCCATCCATCCATCTTCTATACCGCTTTATCCTTTTCAGGGTCACGGGGAACCTGGAGCCTATCCCAGGGAGCATCGGGCACAAGGTGCCAGTCCATCGCAGGGCACAATCCCACCACTTCCACAATTCATTAATCATTTGGAGTTTGTGATTTTAATGTGATTTAATAAGCATTTACTTTGAATTCAATTGGATTTACCATACCGTTATGGACTTTTCTGTGCAGTAATTGTTATATAGGCTCAGAACATGTTCCCGAACATTTTCAAGACGGGCAACTATATTACTTTTAATTCTTTTAACCTCTCGATATTTGTGTTTAATAAAGCTTTTTTTATGCAATTACTTTTTTTTATGAAATAATTTTAACACTTATAGTTAGACTGATTTTTTTTCTCCCCAGGAGGATGTGTTTAATGAAGCTGAAAGACTCAAGTGCACCCCCTATAGCCCAACGTTCATATATTCTAGGTCACATTCACAACGACCTCAACATTGAAACGTTTCATCGAACACAATGGAGAGAAAAAAAAACCCTCCAACATTTATCGTGACAGAAAGCGAGAACGCAGTATCAGGGCATATTTTCAAGCCAAGCGCTCTAAACTCCTGCACAACTGTCAATCATTCTGGATTTTGGCGCATCTCCCATTCTGATTAGGGGGAAAAACAAGACTGCTCTTTTGGCATATTTTTTCCGTTCCACTGTTAACTCCTACACAAAAATGTGTAAAAGTCTGAAATGTGGCTGGTTCTCGCTGTTCCGTATAAGGAACGGAATAGTTTCCAGCCTTAAAATAAAAATTAGCAGGGCTAATTTTGCTCTAATTTTGGCTGTGGCTTTGCTGCGATTCAAACTCTCCACACACGATGCTTAGACCGTTGCACCACTCCGGAGACCTTCATGGTCTTTCTTACGCTTAGTTTTTATGTTCAGCTGCAGAACACTGCCTTTTCATGAGAGAAGCAAGTGAGGCTGGTACATTCATTAGTTTGCTTCCTGATGTACTGTGGAGATTCATCTACTTTCCTCTGAAACACGGTAGCGTGAAAGTGGAGATGAGAGTCCTAATGCCGAGATCACAGAGAACCATTCGTTTTTTCCTCTTTACAAGCCCTGTGTGCATCACATCTGTTCGTTGAGCGAGTGTGAGCGTGGCATGGGTGAGCAAGTCTTGAATCACTGTAGCCTTGATTGGCATCTCTGAGTGGAAGAAAAAAGCCTCGAGGGGTGTATGTGGGTGTCTCGAGGATGTTTTTCACTTGCGAATTTGCAAACTTTGATGATTCTGACTTAATTGGAAGACAAACAGCCATGAAGTATATTTCCTTATATTTATGTGCCTGTAAAAAAGTATTACAAGTAAACAAATCGTTTAATGCAGACTGTTTTTTTTTAATTACTCTTAGAAGCCCTTTGAACAACTGATGAGATCTTGTAAGCCCATAGATTTACAGGTTTCGGCACTTAGGGTCTCTTCCCATGCTCGTTACATTCGATCGATTGACTAGCAGTAGGCTGTTAATGAAATTTATTTAGGCCTTAGCCTGGGACTATTACGCCTAATGTCATAAGTTCTGTAATGATGTACAGGATGGACAATATGTCTTCACAACCGTTAATAATGACTGATAAGATCACCGTAGTAGGCATTATTTAAAAGGAGCTTAAAATTCTATTTAAAGTTGCATCCATTACGAATGAAGCTTTGGCCAACAGTGTGATCCGAGCCACTGCTCGTCATTTCAGCTTCTGATCCTCGATTCTGAAACAAGACAGGCTCTTAAGCAGTGGATTATGTGAGCCAGCGTATGAGGTGTACCAGAGTTGTCTGTCTCACTGCTCCCACACCAACCACTTACTCAAATTGGGGGGGATGGGGGGACGCTATTACACTTCGATTACCTTCAGTCAATTATTTTATGTCGACAAATGACAGACTTTCTTCAAGATTTTCATTACTGGTATGTTTTGACTACACAGTTGTATAGTGTGAGATGATGCATCAGTCACAGTGTACCTTCTGTTCTTTCTTTAACAGCCACATTTCATTGGACCCCTTCCCTCGCCTGGATCCTCCACCTCCCACCAACAAGAAGCGTCTGCCTCGCGCTTTGAAGACCACTCAGGAAATGATGATCTCCTCTGACCCTGTGGTGGCCTCTCCAGAGCTCTCAGACTCCTCCTTCTTGTCCTCCCCAGAGAAGATCCACCAAACCAAAGCCCCTGCGCAACCTGAAGAGCAAGTGCAACCCTCAGGGACTGATAATGCTCCGGAGGCCCTGACAAAAGAAGAGAACAGATCAGGCCAGTTTGCTGATATGGATGGCATCCAAACAGCAGATGAAGAGAAGGAACGAGGCACTGTGGGCGAAGACCAGTCGCACATGCTGCTCTCTGTTCCCGATCTCATCCACAAGGACGGCCTAGAGCTCAAGCAGAAAACGAGCAGCTCCGAGAGTAGAATGGCGTCCACACCGCGTCCAGGCAAAGGAGACTGTCGAATCAGCATGGGCGAGGGAGAACTTCTTCAGAACGGCTCAGTGGGACACATGAGAACCTCCAGCACGGAGAACGAGGAACCACACCCAGACCTGCTTTCATTTGAATAAAGTCTCGAGCATGCTTGAGATCGATGTCATGATGATCTTCCTGATCAAGCCAGTCTTCGTCAGTCTTCTTTCTCTGCGAGACGATGGTTTAACTGAAACGGCAGTCACCGTGAACCGAGAGTCCAGGAGAACCCTTGGGGATCCAAGCAAAGTGGACTTATCATCGTGACATTTCTGTGAACCACTGTACTTCCTGTGTGTGCACTATAATGTGTTTATTATGCCTCACTTTCTTATGTATTACCACAGAAATATTCGGAATATTTTAGCCTAATTATTTTTAATAACTCAAATCACTATTTTAGATGTTTTGAAGCTTTTTCCTGCACCCGTCAGTACTTCTAGTCATTTCAGAGATTATTCTTGTTGTGCATTTTATACTAAAGCATTGAAACAGCTGGACAGTAATAGCCAAAGCGAGGACATTCGATTTGCTGTAATATTTCTAAAGCTGTGCATGTACTCCGTATCCGTGGTCACGCTGGTAGGCGATGCAGAGCCTCAATACGGCCACAGCGCCAAGCGATATGCATTTCATTCAGATTTTTTTTTCAAAAGTGCACCCGGAACAACATCCCCGCTCAGATTAGTGCTTTAGTACCACTCTTAATTAAACGTTCGCTACGTTTCCATGCAAGTGATTTCGTTTCAATTTCGCGACGTTTAAATGTAATATTTTACATATTGGCAAAACGTTCTCCTTTTTAACTTTGGTCGAAGCGTTTGCAAAAGAAATCATGTTTTTAATCAATGTTTTATTTTATCGCTTGTAATGTGCAGAATAATGCGTCGTGTCTATGAAAACTAAGCTACCAGGGTTGACATACAGAATGATCTGGGCACTAGCAAAGCTATTCATAGTGTTATGTGATGGCACAAAGGCTGGGATTTTTCTTTTTTTTTTTTTTTCTTTCGGAGATCCGATGGTGACCTGCATGGTCATGGCATTAGTAAAGCATTAGGTGTATGTCACCACTGGGGATCTGTACTACTCCAGTGCAACATTTTGTAATGATTTTCAGATCACACTCCTTTTTCCTTTTGCTTTTTAAAAAAAAAAAAAAATATATATATATATATATATATATATATATATATATATATAGGTAAATAAACTGCTGTTCAGATTTCCAGCGTCCATACACCAGATCCTTACTGACCAGTTTTAGGGGTGGTTGACTTCAGGGCACTTTAAATAACCACCTTTTCTTGGGCTTTATTACAACTTTACATTAGTCTGTATGCATTTCCCAGTTTTTTACAGGAACTGGGAGTGAAATCTCAGACTCGCTGGCTAGTTTTTGAACACCGAGTCACCGAGTCAGTCTCACGTCTCAATCGGAATAATCTCACTCCGAGATCTGTGTATCGGCAGTCAGGCGGAAGATGCTGGAAAGCTGAGAAGCATGGATAAGAATTGTAGGGGCTGAGTTAGCAGAAAAATAGCAGAGACGTTAAGGTCTTCACTCTTTTGACCTGATTAGCATGCTGATGATTATGCTAGGTGGTAGATATTTGGTAGCGATGTGTTAAGGAACGTGAAGGAACTAGAAAGTAAGACATGGGTGTATGTATAACCAAAGCAAGGTCCAGGTAGCAAGCCTGTCAGAATGCCTGGCCATCCAGGAGGGAAGATAAAGCAGGACAGAACGAGGCCCGGGAGTCTGAGTGCAGGATTCAGAGAGAGAGAGGTTCTGAAGCACGGAGCGTGTGGAGTGCTGCTGCCGGACGATCAGAGTGACGGCCTGCTCGGGGAATCGCACTAATGAGGCTCAGGCAGTGGAAAGTCGTGAGAATGGGCCTGGAGATGATAAGGATTTTCACCGTAGCGCTGTTGAATTCTCGGTTCTGATTGGACAGGAGGTGTTGATGCATGTTCTACTTTAACCGCAGCAGTAGAAGCAGACAAATCACAGCTTTCTATTCATGCTCTTGTTCCGATACATTATCCCTTCCATAGCGGGGACTTGCGCTAGCAAGGACTTGTATAGCAAGCGTTCCACATAAAAACTTAAAAAGAAAGCGTGTAATCGTTTGAAGATTTCTGTAAGGAGATCTTTATTTCTCACTTTGAAAGGCGTCTCCGCTGTCAAGACTTTGTAACGATCAGACGTAAAGCTGTGCCTTAACAGGTTCCGACACTGGAAAGTCTTCACGATGAAGGACTTTGCATTTTCTCACTAACAAATATGTTTTGGGGTTTCATTTGTTTGTTTGTTTGTTTGTTCCGTTCATTTTAAGATAGAAAAAAAAAGGACGGAACAACTGTTTATAGCTGCTATAACATTAGGAAATAACACAGGGAACTCACATATTTTCCAGATGTTCCAGAACATAAGCGGATCAAATGTACACGTTGTTGTTTAAAAAATAAACCGTTTGTAAACATCGTTGTGGTGTGGCTGTTATTGGAAAATAATCCACTTTGCCTTTGCGTCGCGCCCTACAGCCCATACCCTGTCACGGATTATTTTCCGATAACAGCAACCTTCCAGATGTTTGATCCCGAACATAAAGCTCAGCCTGACGTCAGTCTGGCTCGCATGATCCTCTAGAAGCACAGTCTTTCACATCCTCCTCTTCCACAGCCCCCAAACCCACTCGACTTTCTCCCACTCCCAGTGCATCGACGCTGGAGAATACGTTTCTGCCGTTTTATCAGGGACATCATGCAATATTTAGTCATTTCAATACGGTTAGAATGAATACAGAGATGAATCATGGATGATGCGACGAGCAATCGCAGAAAGAAAAGGTTTAGAAAAGAATGGTCGGTCAGAATGATGAAAAGCATTGCGTGGGTGTCGTGTTTGAGTGATGGACCCATTCTTCAGTTCAAACTGTCCTTCACGATAATGGACGACTGTTATAAATGGAACCTCAGTACGCGAGGACACGTTTCATGTCACCTGTGAGTCAGACTTTTGCTGTACTAATGCCGTGCGCCTGCTGCACGTGCCACTGGGTCATAAACTGTAAAGGAACATTACTGTGTGAATATTTTATGATGCTCAAATGTATATGTGCTGGGGGGGGATGGGTCGAATCAACTAAAAGCTCAAATAATATTTCTGTCTTAGTCCGATTTGAAGAGGATTTTAATCGCGATCGGAATGTATTAAAAAGAAAAGAATCGTGATTGTCATTTCTTTGCGTTTTTTAAACTGTCACATATCTTACTTTATAATGCTCACTTTATCGAGATAAATGAAGGAAGGAAAGAAAATGTTGAAGGAACGTTGTGTTTATGAAGGTTCTATGAGCGCACTAAAAGAATAATAAAAATAAATAAAGTATAAGACCTCAAATATTACAGATTTTGTATTAAAGACATTTTTCAGAATAAAGCCTCGGTGTATTTCTTCTCGACGCTGGAAGCGCTTCCGTCTGTTCGGATGACACAATCGGACAGCTACATCAAATATGTCGTCGTGTTGTTGTTTTTTTTTTTTTAAAGATTGCGACATGTTCCATCGATCAGGGTGAAACCAGGCGTTGTGTTCTGATATCGTTTAATACGTTTAATCCCACTCTCACCATCTGTGTTCTCGTTGCAGATGTGCAGCTGGTTTTAAATCGCGTTCGGCAGATGTTACGTTTATCGCGTTTGTCTCTGGAGCCAGGACGTCTGTTCTAGAACGTTGTATGAATGATTGTTCCCCGTACACTGACTGTGATGTTTCTATCTTTGGATGTGATGGGTTTGTTTGAAAACGCGTACGGCTCGGCCGTAAGACGCACAGAGGGATCGGTAGAAGGAGA
Organism: Ameiurus melas; assembly: GCA_012411365.1. Lineage (NCBI taxonomy): Eukaryota > Metazoa > Chordata > Actinopteri > Siluriformes > Ictaluridae > Ameiurus > Ameiurus melas. Next base: position 7,270,809 of record CM022767.1, read on the forward strand.
AGATGAGCGGGAGGATTGTAGCTCTGTTTTAGTTACTGCAGTCACAGAGACTGCTGAAATTCAGTATGAATTATTAAATAAGAATGAATATGGAGGCTCGTATCCGAACCCGATCTCAGCGGAATTCTGAGTCTGTAATCAAATGAGTGTGTGGGTTTTTTATAGAATTACTGTAGTGTACGAGTCTATGAACATTTTCAGAAATCGCCTCAGAACAAGATCATAAATAGAAGCTCATAACTGGAAGGCGATGAGTGACTCCAACACCGTGGGGGGGGGGGTTCACCGCGGAATGCTGAAATTTTTAGTTCTATTTCGGGTCACATCCTGTGCTTTGGCGTGTTTCCCCTCGCACATGACTATGGCGCTGCATCCTTTTAATCACTGCCAGCTAGACATCCTGTGTAGACAGAAAAGATTGACGAAGACGTTCGTAAAGACGTCCCCCTCCCGAAGAGATGTGGAGTTTAAGTAGAACACGCTACTGCGGCGTGGAGTGATCAAACGGGTACAATGTTTTTTTTTCTGATGGAGAGAGGTGTCACAGGTAATAAACCAGCCGTGAAGCGCGGGTGCAGGAGAATCCTGTATCTGTTTAAATCAGGGGGGAAATAACTGCACTGTGTGAGTGCAGACCACAACTCCTGCTGGGTGTCAGCGAGAGCATGGGCTGGAATCGGGGTCGTTTCTGCTTTATTCCAGAAGAGACATCAAACTTCATTATGGGACATGTACGCCGAGTCCTAAAAGTAGATGAAGAGAACCTAATTAAACAAAGGAGAGAAGAATATTATACTTGGTCATTTATGTATTGTTACTCAACCCAGGAGTGGAAACCAACAAAGATCCGAGAGCAAGACGTGTAATAGTCCATGAGGTCACAAAGGAACCCAGAGTAACTTCTAAGCAACTAATATCCTCTCTCACATTGGCTAATGTTAATGTTCATGAGTCCACCATCAGGAGAACACTGAACAACAATGGTGTTCATAGCAGGGTTACAAGGAAAAAGCCACTGCTCTCCAAAACATTGCTGCCTGTCTGCAGTTTGCTAAAGATCATGTGGACAAGCCAGAAGGCTAATGGAAAAATGTTTTGTGGATGGATGAGGCCAAAATAGAACTTTCTGGGTTAAATGAGTAGAGTTATGTTTGGAGGAAGGAAAACACTGTATTCCAGCATAAGAACCTTATCCCATCTGTGAGACATGCTGGTGGTAGTATCATGGTTTGAGCCTGTTTTGCTGTATCTGGACCAGGACGACTCGCCATCATTGATGGAAAAATGAATCTGAATTATACCAGTTCATTCTAAAGGAAAACAATCTCAAGAGAAAGTGGGTCATGCAGCAAGACAGTGACCCTAAACACACAATCATTCTACCAAAGAACAGTTAAAGAAGAATAAAGTTATTGTTTTGGAATGGCCAAGTCAAAGTCCTAACCTTAATCCAATAGAGATGTTGTGGAAGGACCTGAAGCAAGCAGTTCATGTGAGGAAACCCACCAACATCCCAGAGTTGAAGCTGTTCTATACTGAGGAACGGGCTAAAATGCCTCCAAGCCGATGTGCAGGACAGATCAAGACTGAAATAATCTGAAATTCTGAGCAGCAGAAAAAAAATTGAGGGAAATGTTCTTTAATCTGTATTTTGAAAAAAAAAAATCAACAATAAGGTAACGGAGTGTATCCTGGGAACAGTGGCTGTCACACACACACACACACACACACACACACACACACAATTTAGACTCAGTACTCCTCCAACCAACATGTTTTTCAAAGGTAGGCAGACAGAAAATCAAATCAACTTCAATTCTATTGTATTTGTATAGTGCTTTTAAAAATAATGAACATTGTCACATAGCAGCTTTACAGAAATGTCTATTTATATATATTCCGGATATCAGTTGTAAATTTACCCCCAATGAGCAAGCCAGAGGCAAGGAAAACTCCCTGAGATGATATGAAGGGAACAGAGCAATACTCAGTGAGGACCTTCATAAATACAATCAACACATTCTCTGGACCACGGCTACGTGTTCTTAAAGGTCGTAAACACTCTGTTCACCACGCAGCACTCGGCTACAGTGATTACTGTCGGCGTCATCGAATACCTACACATACAGGAGCTCAAATCTGCCAAACCTGCAGTGAAGAAATGGCCAGTCAAGGCCAAGTTACAACTGCAAGACTGCTCTGATTGCGAAACCTGCCCAAGGAGCTGCTGTGCCAATTGTACAGGTCTACCACAGTCCATACTGTTCTCATCAGCTACCGTCTGGTTCAGCTCTGCCACCCAACTGGACAAGCGCAAACTTCAAAAGGGTTGTAAGGCCAGCAGAGTGCCCTCGCTCCAGTACCTGTACACATGGCGCGTCGGGAAACGGGTCGGGAGAACTGGACAATCGCCGCACTGTAATATCACTTTAATGTGCCACTGTGACAACCGAGTGGGCGTTTAAATTGTGTAATGTTTGCACTCAAATCTGTCATGGGGTAGCCGCCATCAGGTTTTTGTATCAATCTCGGTCTTGTTTAAGTCCAGCACTGCAGTGTAGTGCTCGTATGACCAAAGTGTGCACTGTAGGAACACTCCACCATCCCATGGACCCTCAGGCATACGTGGTGAATAAAGCTGATTTGGATTCTGATTCAGAAACCTTGAGAGGAACCCGACTCAAAAGGGAAACCATCGTCATATGGAGTTTAAATCTATACTGTAGAGTCACGAAGTGTCAGCTGTGTTAACAGGGACTTATGAGGATGAGCATTTCTGAATTCATTATCATTTTAACTTTAAGTCTATTGTATCAAACTGAAGTTATTCACTGTTCAGTGATGGAGACTCGAGTGTTATCTGCTTGTAGTCTTTAGGCTATCCAAGGAAGAACATCCACAGAGATCTTCAGGCTTTAGGTCCATGTGGGGCATCAGGATGGATCGTACAGGAGTCAGGATCACTGGTAATTTGGGAATAGTGTGTAGTTCAAGAGAGTCAGGTCATGTTAACTGGAGGTAGCATCCCCACCTGGATGATGTGACAGCAGCCATAGTGCGCCAGAACCCCCACCACACACCAGCTATTAGTGGAGAGGAGAGAGTGATGTAGCCAATTCAGAGATGGGGATTATTAGGAGGCTGTGATGGAGAAGGGCCAATGGGGGAATTTCAGCAGGACACCGGGGTTACATCCCTACTCTTTTACCATAAGTTTCCTGGGATTTTTAATGACCTCAGTTTAATGTCTCCTCAGAAACACAGTGCTGTTTTTACAGTATAGTGTTCCCGTCACTATACTGGGGCATCAGGACAACTGAACGCCCCCTGCTGGCTTCACTAATACCACTTCCATCAGCTACCTTGGTTTTCCCCCAGGAGGTCTCCCATCCAGGTACTGACCAGGCTGAACCCCACTTAGCTTCAGTGGGAAACCAGGTGAGAACTGCAGGGAGATCTGGCCACAGCACCGTCGAAAAGTTTTAAACACATGCAAAGAAATTCTGTAATGTGATGCAAAGATGCCATCAAAATAATGAATTAAACGTTTCTGCATTTAAAAAAAAATCCGTAAAGAGCAATAAACAGTAGTAAATGAAACCAAGTCAATATTTGGTGTGACGAAAAAATAAAAATACTAGTCTCAGGTAGAGTTAGTGCAGGTTTATAAGGAAATGAGCTGTAAGTGTTATTGAGCATCCTGCAGAACCAGTCACGGTTCTTCTGGAGACTTTGCCTCTCACACTCGCTTCTTATTTTTGCAGCGAAACCCAGCAGCCTTCATTATGTTTGTTTTTGTCAGAAAAGTGTCTCTTACGTAATACGCTGCTTCCTTTACTGACCTGCAAACATTTTACTGTAACATTTCATTGTGTCCTGGAAAACTAAAGTTCGGGAATCTACAATATTTTTGTCCTGACTCGATAATGTAGAAGTCGTAAAATATAAAAAACTATAACAAAGTTTGTACTAAAAAAATAGGGTGCCCAAAAACTTTTGCACAGAACTGTGTATCCTGTCCGAACTGACACGCTGGTAAAGATTCAGTCGTATCCTGGCAGCTACGAGGTTTTGCACTTTTTCTTCTTTTCTATCGTCTCCCACTGAAACCAAAACAAAACCAATTCTCTAAAGCTCAACCACAGAATATAAAGATAATGACATTTTTAAAATGACTTGTCGGAGAAGTGAAACTTGCAGGGAGTTTAAAAAAGATGCAAAGTTCCTTGCAAAGGTCATGTGTCCTACTGATGATCAAGCACTACAACAAGCAGTTATAATAACAGTCAAAACAATCGGTTAAAGGAATGAGGTCTGTGTAATGCACATGAACTTTTACGGGGACACTCGTGTAAATATCTCTACAGAGATCACTTTTTCTGCGTGAACTGATCATAATTAATCCAGACATATGTTTATTAAGTAAATAGTTAATAACACTTGTGTGGACTCATGTGGAGTCATGAGGAGTCATGAGGAGTCATATAGAGTCATGAGGAGTCATATAGAGTCATGAGGAGTCATGTGGAGTCATGAGGAGTCATGTGGAGTCATATAGAGTCATGAGGAGTCATATAGGGTCATGAGGAGTCATGTGGAGTCATGAGGAGCCATATAGAGTCATGAGGAGTCATATAGAGTCATGAGGAGTCATGTGGAGTCATATAGAGTCATGAGGAGTCATGAGGAGTCATGTGGAGTCATGAGGAGTCATATAGAGTCATGAGGAGTCATGAGGAGTCATGTGGAGTCATGAGGAGTCATATAGAGTCATGAGGAGTCATATAGAGTCATGAGGAGTCATGTGGAGTCATATAGAGTCATGAGGAGTCATGTGGAGTCATATAGAGTCATGAGGAGTCATGAGGAGTCATGTGGAGTCATGAGGAGTCATATAGAGTCATGTGGGCCAGGAATCAAACCGTAAACCCTACAATCAGTGGACAACCCGCTCTACCACCCGAGCCACAGCCACTCAGCTATACACTCAACACAATTAGTGCTAAAAATGAAATTCTAATGCTAATGCTAAATGTCACTTTTGTACAACAATGAGCATTCCTCTTTCCCGTCTGCCCTGCTGTGGGATGTCACCTGTCAGTGGAAGCGGTGGACATTTAGAGCTGGCTGAGAGGTGGACTCCAATTAAACATATACATCTATGCAGAGGATTAAAAGAGACAGCCATTAGATTGCACGACAGAGCCAAAACACCCAGCAGGTTTCCATTCAAACCATGTTTACTGATTTCACAGCAGCTATTCTGGGACATGGATACAGCATCAAGGATATACACGTCAGCCAACTTGTGTACACACACACACACACACACACACATTGCATCCCAATTGGCATAGTTACACATTTATAATATTTGTACTAAATGTATGTACACGTCTTGTAAAGGAAGAGAACATTGTTACCTCGAACTCGGTCACTGTAAAAAAAATAATAAAACATTATTCCTCATATAATTTATATGATATAATAGAATTTTCCATTCCCTTGATTTATTTTTCCACATTTCATTTATACCTCTCTAAAATGTGTCCTTGAATCGAACTGTCACAGAACTCCTCCTCCTCCTTCGCGCAAGGAGTTGTGAGCAATTGAGCAATATTAGCAGGATTCTCATTTCAACATACTACGATGTGGAACACACTCATTCTAATCTCGTTTACTATTTACGACGAATAGTAGGCCAATTGGGTCGCACACTTGGCCTTACCCCAACAGGCCCCGCCCACTCTGTTGAACCAACGTATGAATTGCCCATCCATCCATCTTCTATACCGCTTATCCTTCTCCCAGGGTCACGGGGAACCTGGAGCCTATCCCAGGAGCATCGGGCACAAGGTGGGGTACACCCTGGACAGGGTGCCAGTCCAGCGCAGGGCACAATCACATACACACTCACACACATATTCATACACTACGGACACTTTGAACACACCAATCAGCCTACCATGCATGTCTTTGGACTGGGGGAGGAAACCGGAGTACCCGGAGGAAACCCCCTCAGCAGGGGGAGAACACACTCCGCACACACAGGGCCACGGTGGGAATCGATGTTTTACTGTTAGAACAACGTCAACACGGGGCCAAAAATCCAGATTAACCGCATTGGTGTTTTTCTAGGAGGGAAATACTGTGTCTGAAAAAACACTCCAAAATACAAATCAAATGAAAACCTTTGCGTTGCATAAAATTAGACTTTTTCCCCCAAAATTAGGAGGGCTTTCACACTGGCAGAATAATTTGAAACAGAGCACGGTTTACATGAAAAGCTGTTGTGAGGTCCGGGAAGCGCACGGCGGTGCCGAACCCGAGACTACCTGTAAGAGGTGGTCTGAGTTCGGTTGCACTGGAACTGTGGTACGATTCCTGTGACTGTAAAATCAACTTGTACTCAGGTCCACACCTGTTCAGGAAGAGAAGTAAACCATGTGTGTGTTTTAGCCGATGATGACAATATCATTAGTTTCCGCAACGCACGTGTATCAGGAGTTTCAGGGGAACGTTGTGGGACACAGAAGTTTGTGATGACGTAAGATGAACGCAAATGCGATGGGGTTTGATCGAATCAAGTGAGTCTGAAACCAGATCAACGCTACGGGGGGCACCAGGAGCGAACGTACCCGGTGTGAAAGCCACCTATTTCTCGAACAGTTAAATGGACTCAACTGGCACCCTGTCCAGGGTGTACCCCGCCTTGTGCCCGATGCTCCCTGGGATAGGCTCCAGGTTCCCCGTGACCCTGAAAAGGAGTAGGCAGTAGAAGATGGATGGATGCAAAGGGACTCAACATTTGAATGATTCTTGCCTATGAAGCTCTGTACGGTGGCCTGCAGCATAGTAGAGCACATCCAAACACAAACCAGCATTCCAGACAAGAAGTCAGTTTTCCAAACAAGATTTCTCAGCGACTTAATACACGTTTGCGACTTTAATTTGTCTGTTGTATCTTACAGATTATTTATACAGGTAAATCATTTTAAAAAAAATAATTTTTGCACCTTTAAAAGCGGAACATAAATGAGAATTGAATCGAATTGTTTTCTAAAGGAATCCAGATACTTGTTAAGTGCTGAAACACAACCAAATATAGACTATCTAGAAAAATTATACACTTTAATAATAATAATAATAATAATAATAATAATAATAATAATAATAATAATAATAATAATAATAATAATAATAATGTTTTCATTCGACTCATCCCTGTAATCAGGCCAAACCCAGTACACCAAACCCAATAATATGTATGTAAAGGTGTGAGAACTTTGTCCCACCTGACTCCTGTGCAATTATATTTGGGTTCACGCCCTTAATGTTTAGTTAACTGTTTGATTTAAAATGAATGAATGAGTTATGATCAGTAGTGCTGTCTAAACCTGCTTTACAGCCAATACTCTCAAACAAACATGGCCACCAAACAAGTCATTCACACACTTTCTTTTTTCGGTTTTCTTTTTTTAAGTGTTAAGCTTCACAAAGCACAACATTGCATCATAAATTTCAGCATTTAGCTCATTAATTAGCAGGTGCATTTAAAGAACCAAACCATTAGCCTGTGCTCATTTTGTTATGAAATTTCCCAAATAACCAGCTCACTCTCGAGGAAGGGGACGAGGTCCCAAAAGAACGTACAATTGAAACTAAATGTTGGACCTTTGCCAAACCTGAGTCTTTTTTGTTTCTCACGCTTTATTTATTTATTTATTTATTTACAAAAAGCATTAACGAAACAAAAACTGTTACATACAAGTAGATTCAAACAAGCAAAAACGAAACAAAACACAAATCACTGAAGTAACTGGAATTACTAGCGACTTCTAAATCATCTGAATTTAATTAGGATGTGTCCTATTAGATATAATGGCCTTCATCCATCCATCCATCCATCCTCTACCGCTTACTCCTTTTCAGGGTCACAGGGGAACCTGGAGCCTATCCCAGGGAGCATCGGGTACAATTCGGGGTACACCCTGGACAGGGTACCAGTCCATCTCAGGGCACAATCACACATACATTCACACCCCCATTCATACACTACGGAGACTTTAGACACACCAATCAGCCTACCATGCATGTCTTAAGACTGGGGCAGGAAACCAGAGTACCCGGAGGAAACCCCCGCACCACGTATGCTGGCCTTGTTATCTTTTATTTTTTTTAATTAAAGTTGTATATAAATGTTTTTGTCACAAATAAATTCTTTTGTACCCAGCGTGATACATGAGGCCCATTGTATGTTTGAGATCTCCCAGATCTCTAAAATCAGGAAAACCACGAATTACATTTCAAATTCCACAATATTAGCACAAACTAATGTAATCTCTCATGAAGAAAAGCCCTCGGTTTAATGTGTAAAGGATAAAACATAACTGGGAAAACGTTTATCGGAAAATAATCATCACAGGTTGGTGTAACACGAAGCACAGTTACGGTTACTACTCTAAAGCGGATTATTTTCCGTTTACATTTGACATTTATTCGTTTAGTAGAGGCTTTTATCCAAAGAAACCAGAAAGTGCAAATGTGAACACGTTCCTGTGTCAGAGAACTTGAATAACATGTATTTTAATCTGTTTTTTTTTTTATTCATCTCAGGTTGTCTGTGAATGAGTAGTTACTATAGAAACGATATTAGCACATACTCTGCGTTAAAATGCGTACGTTAACATAAACCTGTGATATGAATCGCACGCAGCTGCACTACAGTCAGAGTCGCTATGATAGAACATTACTCCACATCTTCTGACTAATCAGATTCAAGAATGAATCATCTGTGAGGTATAGCTTAACAGAAAAGCAAACTGTAACCATGCAGGAGATTTATTTCACTTTCCGTTTCTTAAATCCAGATGGAACGAGTTAGGAATGAGCTTAAATGCAGTCATTTAACTTTTGGATAGTGTCGTTATCCACGCTTCTACAGTTCAGAGTGAACAATTAGCCACTCGAGCCCACCTGAGTCACGGCCCCGGTGCGAGTGCACTAGCTGGCATTTAGTGGAACTCATTGTTATGGCTGAGGATTAAAAATCCACCCCAGTACTGAGGAAGACATTTCAGCACATCATGCACAAATACCTCAATCTTTGAATAATTTTTTATTTTTTATTTATAATTTTTTTTTAAGTGTGCTCTCAAAATGTGTGAGTGTATCATTAGAAAACATTTCATATTTTTATACTGGGACAGAGCAGAAACGGAATCGATATTCATTTCACTCGGAATTTCGTTCATTATTTCCTCTAGCGAACGAGGTGTGAACATGCTGCGTTCCAAAATTCCAGAAAATGTGCGAGAGATGAGAGGCACCTGCGCTCCACGACACCGGCTTTCAAAGGAATCGAATGGCTTTACCGATCAGTCCCTCTTTAATGACCTTTTCTGTGAATAACAGTGAGATAATGAAAGCTCCAATAGGTTCTGCTGTTGATTGTTTGTCTTGTTTATTAAAAATGGACGTATTAGAACAGGGACTTGTGAAAAAATTCCTTTTCGGGGAAAGTTTTATTCTTGTTAATAAAGCTGAAGATTGCAAACTCCGGGGTGGCCGAGATTTAGTGTTTTGATAATTGGGCAATGGTGGCTTGGTGGTTAGGGCTCTGGGTTACTGATCAGAAGGTTGGGGGTTCAAGCCCCAGCACTGCCAAGCTACCACTGTTGGGACCTTGAGCAAGGCCCTTAACTCTCTCTGCACCAGGGGGCGCTGTATCTCTGTGTGTGATCAATAAAGACTCATTATCAATAACTGAGAGGAAATAACGTAGAGGAAATTACATCAACGTATTCAAACCATTTCTCGTTAAAGCCTTGCTACCTGTGAATTTTTGAAGAAACCACAAGAAGCATCACGGTTTCGCCGGTGTGTTTATGGACACATTCAGTTTGTCTTTCTGCAGATATTTCTAAAGCATGGGCTTGCCTTTTAGTTCTTAAATTATAATTAGAGGTTAGCATGTTTGCCTCGCACCTCCGGGGTTGGGGATCCGAATCCCACCTCCGCCCTGTGTGTGTGGAGGGTGCATGGAGAGTGCACCACCCCGTGCTTCAGGGGTTTCCTCGGGGTACTCCGGTTTCCTCCCCGAGGCCGAAGACATGCTTTGTAGGCTAGTTGGCATGTCCAAATTGTCTGTAGTGTGTGAATGTGTGTGCGATTGTCCCCTGCGATGGATTGGCACCTTGTCTAGGGTGTCCCCCGCCTTGTGCCACGTGTTCCCTGGGCTCACCTCGAACCTGTGTAGGAAGATGGATGGATGCATGCGGTATGGAAGATGGATGGATGGATAGATATACACTAGATATACATTATTTATTTATATATATATATATATATATATATAGATAGATAGATAGATAGATAGATAGATAGATAGATAGATAGATAGATAGATAGATAGATAGATAGATATAGATATATATATAGAGAGAGAGAGAGAGAGATTTTTTAACTAATGATTTAAACCACTGTATTACCTTAAGCAGGATAAGGTTGTTACTGAAGATGAATGAATGCTGCAAATGCATTATGCATCCAGTCCACTCCCATGTTAATGAACGTTGTCTTTCTTTGTCCTGCGAGCTTCGTATCTGACCGCGCGCCCACAAGGCTTCCTTGTTCGTCTGATGCAAACCTGAGGCTTCCAGCAAGCCTGTATGCAGCGCAGAGAATCCGACACTGATAAACAGGTGGATAGTATGCCAGGGATGGACCCCAAATCTGATAACTCCTAACTTAATAAAAGATTGAAGCCCTGCAGATATGAGCATGCACACCTCAGCCCTTCAGCCTGTAATAATCAGTGATGCTCTGACCTCTCGAGCTTGATGGTGTGAGTCAGATTTATTGATCATTATGTGCAATCTGTTGAAGGTTCCTAACATTTTCAAGTGCTTTTAATAAAGCATCTATCTGTAGAGTGTGACTGGACTGTAATGTACTGCATCTCTCCGCGTCTGGCTGATGTAATGTGCACGAGTGTGTATGAGAGACTCTGGAAGCTATTTTATCTTCTGTTTCATCGCCATCATGAGGAACACTGCAGATTTTGGGAGAGAGAATTCTCCCCACATTCCTGTGTGGTCACATGACAAACACACTCCCACATACACTATGTGGCCAAAGTTTGTGGACACCTGTGCTCGTTGAACATCCTGCTTCAGATTTATTCCGCCTTCGCCGTTATAATAAGCTCCAGTCTTCTAGGAAGGGTTTCTGCTAGATTTTCGGGCGTGGCTGGGGGATTTGTGTTCATTCGGCTAAAAGAACATTAATGAGATCGGGGACTGATGTTGGGTGAAGAGGCCTGGAAAGCAGTTGACGTTCCAGTTCATACCAATGGTGTTCAGTGGGGTTGAGGTCAGGGCTCTGTGAAGGACGCTCTGTGAAAGTTTTTGTACACCAAACTTCACACACCATGTCTTCATGGAGCTCGCTTTGTACACAGGGGCATGGTCATGCTGGAACAGGTTTGGGCCTCTCACTTCCAGGGAAGGGAAATTGTAATGCTACAGCATACAATACAGAGACATTCTATACAACTGTGTGCTTCAACGTTATGGCAACAGTTTGGGGAAGAACCACATAGGTGTGTTGGTCGTGCGTCCACATACTTTTGGTCTGGTAGATTCCCTCAGACATCATCCTTACAGCTAGAGTATATAGGTTATGTTTAGCCAATGAGGTAAAAAAATTTATTTAAAAAATACACATACAGCAACATGTCCATGACGGAAGCGACTTAGCTAAATATGATGTTGTGGAGGGCCAACTGGGACAATGAACGCTAGAATGTTTTTCAGCTCGTAATGATTTATGTTCCACTCCCACTTTGAATATTTAATTGAGAATTATTCGATAACAGGAACCTAGAGATACAGGTTGCCTTTCCCAATGAAATTCTTACCTTGCGTCGTCTTCGAAAGAGAAACGCAGCCTTACAAAACGATGACATCCGGGTGCTCACGTTAAGACAGGTATACAGTGAGCTTGAGAGTGACTGACATTGTTGTTGTTTTCTGGTGGTTTAGTGGTTAGCACGTTCGCCTCACACCTCCAGGGTCGGGGGTTCGAGTCCCACCCTGTGTGTGCGGAGTTTGCATGTTCTCCCCGTGCTGCGGGGGTTTCCTCCCCCAGTCATTTGAAAGCTGCCAATAGTTCTGGAGTTGACCTTGCATAATAAACTCATATTGTATGAATATGCCAAAGACTTCTGTAACAGTTAGCTTTAGCTGCATCATGTATACGATCAGAACTTTCTGAACTCGCAGTTGTTGTCATTTCTGCCATGTGAATATTATTTTAAATGATATCTAATAACTCCTACAAGCTTAAATCATTCAAGACACTTTAAAATTCCTGGGGGGAAAAAAAACAAAGTCAATTCTTTTCTGCTGCATGGCCAAGAATCGATGTCGGTGTATCCCGTCACAGTAAGCAGTGTCTGGGCTTAGATTCAGCTCAGCATCAGCTCCTTCACCCTGACAATTAATCGAGAACACTTTAAAAGGAATACAAGTAGAAGGCCGTAGCAGGTGGTTAGTTTGTGTGAGAATGTGTGTGTGTGTGTGTGAGAGAGAGAGAGACAGATTAAAGAACGCAGTCAGTGGTCTGATGTGTAGTCATGTGTTTCCACTGCGTTTAAGTGAACACTATTAGACCAACACTGCGTTTGTCTGAGTACATGGACAGAAGTGTATGTTCTTACCCATGATTCTGCTTGTGCACACACATACATGCAGATACATCTATGTACAGGGTGAGATTACAGGTACAACCATCGGACTGTTTTATCAAGGTGTGTGTATTTCTGGTCGTCGCAGTCGTCCGGTGGTTATTCAATAACAGGCAGTCTGCAAACTGAACTACACACGTACTACAGTGAATACAAACAACATTCTCCTCCATCAAGTCTGCAGTCTCGCTCGTAGATCATTTAATGACAAAAGCACACCACAGGATTAAGCAAAGATGTCAACAACAGTGGACCTCGTCTGCATTGTTATACATGCAAGTGGTCCATTAGAGTGGAAAAAGAAAACAGCTCTGAAAAATACATTATAAAAGTCATTATACAAAATTATATTCTACTGTGTGACTGTCTGTCTGTCTGTCTGTCTGTCTCTCTCTCTCTCTCTCTCTCTCTCTCTCTCTCACACACACACACACACACAACTATCTATACACACACACATACATGTTCCATTGAGTATTATGCCTACAACTGCCATTATTCGTCTTTTGCATGTTAGTGCTGCCCCCAAGTGGTCGTTAGAACACAGTGCAGTTTGTTGCCTAATGACGAACAAATAAAGTACAAATAAATAAGCAAATCAAAGTATCCAAATTCAGGCGAAGGTGCTCGAGTATACACTTCAATTTACGTATGAAAGTACAAGACAACTTTACAAAAATGCAACGCCTGCCACCCTCGAATCCCACACTGATTTTAGTTTCTGAGGGTAAATTTGACCATGCTAATCACGGTGAGGTTGTCTGATGCTTGAAGCTGTCTGATGCGAAGAAGTCGCCTTATGACTATATGACAAAAGGTTATGATTAGCGAGAAATCTTGTGTTTTTGAAATGGAGAAAGTAAAGGGGTTTAGATGTACAGATTTTTTTTTAAATCAGACTGTATGTAAATTTCCACCTCCACTCAGAAGTTGCCTATTCGTTCAAGTTGGTTCCGCTTGACCCAGTCTGCACTCTCTCATCAGCAAGGCCACAGAACTGACACCCGCTGAACGATTATTGGTCTATTATCTGTTAGGAGTCTGCTGTCTGTAATCCAAGGACAGCAAAGAAAGAGCCGCTTCTGAAATATTCTAACCATCTGGTCGTGCAGGAACATGGTCAAAGCCACGGAAATAACAATGTGATTTATCTTGCAAGAGTTGCTATTGCTCAACATTAAAATAAAATAAAGTTAAATGACCCAACTCCTTCTGATTGACTGGTGTATTAAACAGCACTGAGGTATAAAGTGGTTACCCCGGGTTCCCTTATGACCTTGCAGGTATTACACGTCTTGCTCTTGGAGTGATCTTTGCTGGTCTCCACTCCTGCGGAGAGTAAGAATGATCTTGATTTTTCTCCATTTGTACACAATCTGTCTGACTGTAGATTGGTGGAGTCTTTAGAGATGGTTTTGTAACCTTTTCCAGCCTGATGAGCGTCAACAACTCTTTTTCTGAGGTCCTCGGAAATCTACTTTGTTCCCGCCAGGATACACTTTCCACAATCGTGTTGTGAAGATCAGACTCTGGTAGATCGGTGTTCTTTAAATAAAACAGGGCTCTTACTCACACCTGATTATCATCCCATTGATTGAAAACACCTGACACTAATTTCACCTTTAAATCCTAGAGGTTCACATACTTTTGCCACTCACAGATATGTAATATTGGAACATTTTCCTCAGTAAATAAATGATAAAGTATGATATTTCTGTCTCTTTGTTTAATTGGGTTCTCTTCATCTACTTTTAGGACTTCTGATGAAAAAAATCTGGTGATGTTTTAGGTCATATTGATGCAGATATAGAGAAAATGATAAACTTTCAAGCACCGCAAGATCATACTCGAAGGCAAAGGGAAACTCTCCATGGCTCCAGGTGAACTTTCAGAATAGTCACAATATGTCTGACGTTTAAGGATGCTAAATATTTTTTTATTGTGGCACAAAGGTTAATTATACCAACAACCCCACCCCACCCCCGACATTTGGTGTTTACATAAGTATTCACTCTGTGGGTCACAATACTTCAGTCATTGTACTTTGCTTCTGTACTTAAGTTCTGTTTGCTAGCTGTGTACTTTACTCAAGTGTTACTGAAATTGGACACTTGTACTCTTACCCTACTTCCACCAGTAAAAACTGGAGAGCTGATGTCAGCACACGCTGAAGTTATTCTCAACGGATTGCGCTTCATTTATTGAGGAAATGAAGAGCAAGCTTGTTGATCAAGTATGATGAGCAGCGCTGCTCTAAAACGAAACAAGGATTCACTGTAGGGAACGATGACCGAATGAAAATGACTCCGTTGCATACAGGGCTTCATAAATGCACATGTATGACTCATCATACAATTCTGAAAAAGTTGGGACAGTAGGGAAAGTGGTAATAAAAACAAAGAGGAGTGATTTGTGAATGTACTTTGACTTGTATTTACAAAAAAAAGAAAATAAATAAATGAACGTATAAAGACAAGGTATTTGATGTTTTATCTAATCAACGGCGTTTATTTTGAAACTGAAGCGCATGGTTGCGTACGCAGGTTCGAGCATGGCCTGCTGCAGTCCTGACCTGTCTCCCATTGAGAATGTGTGGCGCATTATGAAGCGCAAAATAATTCGACGAAGACTTGTACAGTTGCACAGCAGAAGAAATGCATCATGGATGAATGGTGGAAAATTCCGCTTGGTAAACTTAACCAACTGGTGTCTTCACTCAGCGCCAAAACATTTAATAAGTGTTATTAAAAGAAAAGGTGATGTTACACAGCGGTAAACAATCGACTGTCCCAATTTTTGGAGTGTGTTGCAGTCATCAGATTTGACATGAGTGTATATTTTCAAAAATAAATGTACACACAAAGTAAAACATCAAATAATGTGTTTTCAATATAATACAGGGTGAACGTTCAAAGGACTCTTTTTAAATGATTTATTGATTTATTTATTTTGCATTTTCCTGTCCCAACCTTTTCAGAACTGGAGTTGTAAATGATTCGCTGATTATACACTCCAGTAAACACGCAACAACGTGAGGATAACTTGTGACATTTTATTGTGAGAAACATGAGCACCACTCATTCAATACACAGTCCTGGACACACAACAGCACGAGTGAAGTACCTGCTTATGGTGCAAGTGTCCCCAAATACACTGTAGCTTCAAGCAAGGTATATGACAGTAAAGGGAATATCACACAAAAGCTTTCTCTAATATGAATCTGAAGCTACACTGCTTTCAGGAATCCAGGACATGAAAAGTCCAAACAACATACCTTCACATTCATAATCTCACTCAGTAACAGCTCCAGACTCCAGGTCCTCACCCCACACAGCAGTGTATGGAGTAAGGTGGTCTACAGAGCAGGGTGAGATCATGATTGTCGAAACACACAGAAGCTTTAGGACTCACCAAAGGACTGTGATTTGCATGATTTTAACAATAATGGATGTACGGTTAAAAGTCTTTAGAGTTTTTGTCACTGTGCCTGTCACTTGAGTATATCGGAAATCACAATCGCATTTCATTTCGGTAATTGCATTCGTAAAGAAATACTTATCCAGGGTATCTGTAGTTAGTGTGTGTGTGTGTGTGATTACCCCAGATAAGAATGCACATGCGTTTTCCTGAAAAAAGACCAGAAAATCTCACCGATTCTAGAAGTCCAAGGACAGTTGATGGTGCGTCAATAAACTTTTACGTGAAACATAACGTCTATCTGTAGAACATGTATCATTTAGGAAGCTCTAAATCTCTATAATCTGCCCTTTCAGAGACGCCAGTCTTTCCGAGTGAAGATTTTGTGGTTATGCGTTCGCAGTGTCGTTTTATTGACCTAATCATGCATGGACACTGCAACATGTTCGGAATACACGAAGAGCTGGCTTGAATTTTTTCACATTATTTATTTATTTGTTACTGTTCTGCTCCAAGGAAGCTGGATAAAACTCCAGAGGAACAGCATTGTTAAGACGTTCTCTCGTACTTGGATTTAGATCATTAGAGTTCAAATCATCAGTTCAGAATTTTCCCACACATATTCCAACTGATGTAGAATTCTTAGCTAGAATCATTAGAGTTCTAAACGTTATATTTAGAATCCTTTCATTTAAAATCATTAGAGATTGAATCTTTAGGTGGAATCTTCAGGATTATTAGATTAAGAGTCGTTATATAGAAATAATCATCAGGAGTCCAAACACAGAAGGTCAGAACCCTATTGTTCAATAGCAGAAGGTTTTATGTTTTGGTAAACGTTCGTACTTCATGAACCCGAAGTCCTACAAAGAAACTCTTTTCTCCACTGATTCCTTGGGATCTCGAAATCTATTTGGGGTGGGGTGGTGTACTCCTACTCACGGTAGTGGAAACCTCAACCACGATCAGAAACATGCTGACACTTGTAAACAATATGACTGTCACACGCCAATCAAAATTTATGAAGCAGAGCTTAAACATTTACTCAATGTGTAATGACAAAATTCTGAGGTCACATGCAAAGTTTCAGGAGTGGCCATACATAGGGGGTGGGGCTAAATTCGAATAACTCTTTCTTAGGAACCGTACATCGTATTGAGCTGAAGTTTGGTATATAGTGCATTTCTGTAAGTGTACCTTTGATGATGACCCGGTTACTTTAAAACGTTACGGCTGCCTAGAGCCAATCAGATTTCCGCGTGCATTTAACGGGGTTCACCCTTGACCTATTGGCATGAAACTTGAATGCTAGGTTCCTGTAGGGACGCACTAGTCAAGTCAGGCAAATTACCCACTGGGGGAAGTATTTGTGTCTGTTTACAGTGCTTGGCCCCCGGTGATCGCCTCTTATGGCTATACTTAAGAGTTCTAATCGTTAGAAGCACGTTAGAGTTAGAATATATATTCAAGATCATTGGTTATTATATAATCGTTAGAATTAGAACATGATATAATTGTTTAGTTCGAATTTGATAGAATCGGTGGATTTTAGAATTGTTGGAATGTAACGGATGTGGTTGTGAATTTGGGTTAACTCGGTCACAATGAGTATTTGCAGAAACGTGTGTAAATGAGAGTCTTTGGTACACACACGTACACACACGGGCTCAGATCAGGTTAAAACTACTGGAGTATTTCATTTCATTTTATATTAGATTTCATTTCCATCTGTGTGAAAGTTTGTATCAGTCAGTGTTTTCACTATTCCTTTGTAATGTCATAGCTGTGTATAAATCATTACCTTCTGGTAACTAACGTATCCTTGGAGGAAAATATAAACTGCAACTATTATAAAAAATAAAACATTAAAAATGACACATTTTTGCGAGACCTGTGCGCCTCTATGTAATAAAATGAACAGACCATTTACACAATTTTTTTTTTTAGCCATTTGCACTGAGTGACTGCTGGTACAATCGCAATAATCAGCTCGCTCGTTAAGAAGGAATAAACTCAACCTCACAGCAAGAGTCTCTCTCTGTGTGATGTCTGATCAAACATTAACAAAAGTTCAGATTCCTACGGTTTTACCGGTCTCATATATTCACACGCTCTGCACAGCGGGGTCCAAACGTCTGAGACCGATCGTGCGAGTGTTTCTATTTTGCGTTTATTTATTTAATCGAATGCAACGTTTTCATTACAAATGATCTTACCAGCAACGACTTGAGTGAAGTTCATCGTGTTTTGCTTTAACAGCAGTGTGCACTCGAGCTGGCCTGGACTCCACACGTTGGTGTGAAACCTGACGATCCACGTTAGAACAAATCCATCGGAGGGACGTCTGAACGCGTGCTTCAAACGAAGGGATAAGGCGCAAGGAAAATTCGATCTTTTGCATAATGAAATGCTCACGGTCAAGATCACCCATGTGCTTACATTTAAATAGTGGCATAGACAGAATCCTGAATACTGAAGATATTTTCTAGATTTTTCTGAATCTAGAAGAAAAAAAAAATTCTAAAAAAGTTCTAAAGCTTTTCTTTTATATATATATATAGAAAAACAAACTAACTAAATAAATAAATCACAGCCAAAGGTCTCAGACATTGGACCCCAGTGTATTTATGGCGTAGCTGCATTGTCCATAAGTAATTATTTAGATGTAGTAAGAGTTCATCGAAATGAGGTTTCCAGAGAAACGGTATTATGGACAAAAAATACAACAAAATCATCAGCTATCTAAATGAAGTGCTCCTAAAGCTGCAGGAGAAACCGTCTGAAAGCAGTTACATGCTGTTTCTCTAGAAAATTCGCTGATGATTCACTACATCCACATCAATTCACGCACATAGTTCAACCTTATCTAAATTTCCTGCTATCTATAAAAACAGGAATCTGTTCATTCTAAACAATTCTACTGCAAACTGTGCCACTGCGTTCAATTAAAAAGTGTCAGTGTTCAGCGGAAGAAAAGTTTTAATCCTTGCACCGTAGGCCATCGACCGAACACCTCTAGCCTTCTCGTTTGGATTAAATCCATGTCTCGAGCATCTGACTGTCTGTGATGATGTAAAACCCACTAATCATCACATTCAACGGATCGTTTATAATCGATTACGACGGCCGATGTGTAACAGCACTTCGCTGTCCCTTCTGTACAATTCCAAAAATATAGACGCGAGCTCGTTTAGCTAAACCCAGAAAGAAGATGGCCGCTGTCGAAGGGGACTGGGAGCTCTGTCAGTAAAAGATGTTTCTATTCCTCCGACTGGGTGGACGTCCTCACCCTCACCCTGTGCTGCTCCTGTCCCACAAAGTCGAATCGGCCTTTCGTGTTCGTTCGTGAGAAAGAAGTAAGTTTGTGTTACAGACAGGCACTGTTCCTCAGCTGTATTTGTATTACTAAGCCCTGTGAGGTAACTCCGACGTACATACACACACACAGAGCAAACTTCACAGCAACCTTGGGTCGTTCTGTTTTGTTGCCTTTTTTTTTTTGACTCTGATCATCAGTTCGGGTCGGATTTTTGGCACGTTTGTCACGGCTGAGAGCGCAATTCTTACACAGTGTGGAAGTTCTCCAAGAAGGCGAATGTGTATATTTGTGCTTTTTGATCCTGAAAGACTTGGGCTGCAGTGGGAGCTTCGATAAAAGCAAATATATATATATTTTGCGCTGCCATGACTAATTAGCTCGGCATATTTTATTTAGCATCAAGACTTGTTATAAATGTAGAATACAGAATCCCAATCACGGTACTGGACGACAACATGAAAGTCAGGATTTTCGACTTCCTGCTTGGGGGCGAATAGTTCTGCTGAACAAACGAGCATGTAATGAGAAAGCCGCTTCCCGGATTTCTCACGCTGCCCCTATTTCTCACACATGCACAGATTGGCTGGTAGTCCACTCGACGCCATGACATGCGATGATAACCTTATCTCTAATGTATATCTCGATTATCTCTTAATGAGGTGCTGGTGTGTGATTACTGAGAACTTAAGGCTGTTCCAGAGAACTGGCGAGCTCATTTCCTCCTTCACGTACTTGAAACGAGAAAGGTGAATGTGAGGAATGCCTCGAGGAAGAACAAGGACGGTGCAACAAGGAAACAGTAAACACATTGGGGGATGGTGCTCTAGGAAAATCTTCAAAGAAAATCCGCCATGGTGGGCGATGCAGCCAGACACAAAAGCATGTACTACTTAAGTCTTCATGTACTCGAGTGTTTTGTTCCTCTTGCACCAGAGCAATTTGCCAATTTGGATTCATTAAAGAACACCACGGCATACTTTTTAATCTGCTTATCGTCACATTTAATATCGTGGAACATCTTCGCGACAAGTTCCGGTTATTGCTTCTTAATATGTTACTGAACAATCTCACAACATATCGTCCTCCGTCATGAAGGACTTCCCCACGGCGGAAAACGTGAAGTTGCAGCTTTTACTTTTGACTGCTACAAAAAGCGCTGACACTGGAGACTCCTTCCATAAACGTTCAATGAATATCACCTCACAGAAAAACGTCACCACATCGACTTTTACGTTACGTACAGCATCTGTCCTACACGTCAGCGTGTGCGTTGATATATTATAGAGGTGTATTAGGACGAGTGCATTGATAGAACCCTTGCAATGGGAACTGCTGCTGTGCTACAAAATGAATCAACACCTTCTGACCAATCAGAACTGATCAGCAAAAATATTGTGTGTTTACTATACAGGGTATGAATCACGATATTTTGTTTCATTAAAGTGCCAATAAATGACAAATCCATTTTTGGACCACTTAGTAGTCAATAATAGAGTTTAAGATTTTAATTTTATTATATAAAATAGCACCCAGCACTGTGAGGGACCTAGCACCTGCCTGTCTGCTAATGTAATGCCTTTAACCAATGCTCAGCTCACCTGACTCATCAAACAGCGAACGTTCATTATTGCAGTCTTCTAAAACTTTCAAATCTCTTCAACAGCTTAAATACCTAGCGTGGTGGGATTAGACACCGATATGCTCCGGTGCACTGCATCCTACTCACTCTTTCGAACCAAGCCCCAAAACTACACTGACTCATTCAGTCATTCATACGTGCTTTCAAATAAATGAAAAAAAAAATCAGAGACATTCCAGAGCCGTGCGAGATGACGCTCAGCAACAGGACACACTCGGCACACCTTTCGGTATCTTCTATAATCAGCATGATTTATTTTTGGAAAGCTTTTGTCATAACAATTGGTGTGGCAATCTCACGCAAACCAAAACCGAGCCTCAACGTCTTTCCTTTGTACGTGTCGTGTGATAAATGATAAATGAGATCGCCGCTCGGTAACCCGGTCTGACCACCTGTCCCGCCTTGCATAGCAGAAATAGCCAGGCTGATCAGATCAGATCAAAGGTGTTTACATGCTCCGGTTGACAAAGCTTTACAAATCCTTTTCTAAATTTAAACCACCATTAATGGATCACACGCTAAGGACTTCGCCAGTATATTATATTCGTCTGACAGTGATGCATCGCTGTCTGATACTTACTCATCATGTGCTTGTTTCAATCGTTAAAACATTCAGCAGGGTGTGTAGAGTGGAAACGATTACACTACAGGGGCGGGGGGGGAGAATTTAATCCGGAAAGATCCGGTGTGTGTGCGGGGTTTTCATTCCAACCGAGCAGAAGCCACACCTGAGTCTATCGAAAGACAAGATCAACTGATTAAACAGGTGGAATCAGGTGTGCCTCCTGCATGGTTGGAATGGAAACCTGCACCCACACCTGCCCTTTCCGGGTAAGATTGCCCACCCCTGATCTAGAGTCACAGTGTTTTTAACGTTTGTTCTTGTTCAGTTAGCTCAGGGATTTGTTTGGTACATTAATAGGCATACAGTCGCTCCAGGATTTTGCGATTGAGAAAAAAAAAATGACACGCACACACACAAAAAAAAAAAAGATCTTTTAAAACTACTGTAGATTTGGGCCGAAACACGCCACGTGACGTCATCACCGAAGCGCTCTTCGATTCACGCGAGTCGAACACGCTGAAAGGTCTCGTGCAGAACTATTTTGTGCGGTTGCAATTTCGACGCAGCGATATCGAGCATTTTAATCCGCAACAATCACAAAAAATACATTTTAAACCTCTGCGAGATCCTGTACGGACCAGTCATCAGGAAAACGGTGGACAAATCAGTAGCCTAGGACAAAGGCATTTTGTGTCCGAACTAATCGGGGGTTGTTGGTTTTTTTTATTAATTGCTATTATTATTTATAAATTCTTACTGGAAAACAACCAGGAAGACTTTCGCAATACTAAAACTTTCACACGGTCACATAGTTTTTTGTTTGTAGATGTAGATAAACATGTTACTCTTGTAATTAAAAAACAAAAAAGCCATTCTTCTTGAATTCCCATCACTAATTAGTTTAAATATACCGAAATAATTAGCGTGCTCCGATGAGCAAAAGCAAACCTGTAACAATACACAGCCACTTAAACACAAGAATTATACACAGCCACTTAGTGATGAAAAGAAATCGAGTCAGTGTCATTGTCTGTTGTGTGTAATGCGAGGAGTTAACGCCATAAAATGATGATGATGATTACTATTATTTTAAACATGGTGTGCTACAGGAAGGCTCAGCAATTAAAGCTTTGGGCTACTGATCAGAAGAGTTTAAATCTCAGCAGCCTTGGACGGGTCCTTGAGCACGACCCTTAAGTCTTGTCCTGCCCCTATCGTATTCTGAATTCTGAATCGAGCTAAACTGTAACTGTAAAATGATCACACGCTGTATTAACGTATTCATGTCTGTATTAATGCACTTAACGAGTTAACTAGCACTCCAAACACTACTACATCGCGTTAGCTACCACTTTAGCCAGCTCGGATGATTACATTTGTTAGCTCCGAGAACAAATCATGCAGCTCATGTAATGCAGAACTCGCTAAAAAAAAAGATTAAAAAAAAAAAACCCAAAAAGCTTCCATCGGTACCCTGTCCATCCCGCAGTACGGCACAGTATCACACTCCGGTCAGTAGTAATGTGCAACCTTAAAGCCTAACCCCCCACCACCACCACCACCACACACACACAACACACACACACACACACACAAACACAACACACACACCGTCTTCCTTAATTATAAACCCTGAAAAGGAACGCCTGGAAGACTAAACAACTTTATCTCGATCTGAAAGCAACGGCAAACACTCAGGGTCAAAGTCAACTGCAAAAGCTTACGGAGTAGAGCTCTGAACAGCTTCGATAAAGCCATGCAAACTTTTATAGCTAGTATAGAGGGAAAGAAATCTCACACTCCGGAATTTGCAACGCTGTCCCCCCATCATAAAACATTTTCTTAACACGCCAGACCAGACGAGTCCATGCTCTATCTCCAGCACGAATAGAAACTAACAACATTGTTCGAAAAAGTCTCCAACTACGATCAGAGTAAACTGTCGTTATTTCGTTTAAAGATCTTGTTTATTTTGTTTCCCATTTAGTACCGCCCTTCCTTTGCTACACAAGATGTTTCCCGGAAGACAAAATAATAACAATTTACACCGATCGTCCTGTTCTAAAAGTTTACACCCCCCCGGCTCTTAACGTATCGTGTTGCCTTCTCGAGGATCAGTGAATGTTTGCACCTTTTGGAATAGTCGTGCACGAGTCCCTCAGTCCTACACTTATAAAGATGCCGTGTGTATAGCCGCTGTTGGAAAGCGGTTAAACACGCAGAAGATGCTGGAACAGTAAAGAATGTGCAGGACCTGGAGGAAGAACAGCGGGTGGTTTAACTGCTCAGGACGAACACGGGACTCATGAAGGACTATAACAAAACATAAAACACACTTATTGGTCACCCAGGTCACGACACACGGTGTTAAGAATCGAGCGTGTGTAAACTTTTGAACTGGTTCATTTGTGTAAATTCTGTTATTATTGTGTCTTGTGGACTAGATGTAAACATCTGTGATGTGAAATAGCTTCTTCAGGGCAGAACTAATTAAAAAACTAAATGCAATTTTTATGATCCTTTAAAAAAAATAAAAAAAAGAACATTTTGCAGATTCTGCAAGGCGTATGTAAACTTATGACTGCAGCTGTACTTGAAAAGATAAACAATGGACACGAAAGACTTCTTATTTTAGTTCAGCGCCAGAGCGACCCATCTGCTATTCTGAAAATCCCTGATTGTGCCTTTTGTTAATGCTTTTAAGTACCAATAAGAGTACAAGTCCAAGGGGGGGGGGGCACACGACCCAAATTCTAATGAACAAAAACCAGACATACACTGTTTTGGGGTTTTGTTTTGTTTTTAAAGAAAAAAAGGAAAAAAAATAAACGTTATGCGACGGCAGTGAAGCGTCATTGTGAATACAGCAGCAGGGAGGAGAAGATCAAAGCACCATAGTGATGAGCGCTGCGAAAAGAGCAGAACAAATCCACATGAGGCTGAGAAGCTTTCACAGGTTCAGTGCGACGCTCATGGCGACTCGCTTAAAGTAACCCGTGTGGCGGCCTGGGAAAACCCTTCACGCGGTGAAATTTGAGCGTGTCCTACTGAACGCTGTAGAATTTCCTGAACTGAAATACGTATCGCAATCGGAAGAGAAAATTGCATTTAAAAGGCACATTTTTGACGGCAAGGTATATCTCAATTACAGGAATGAATTAGGCTCATGTTCATTTCTCGACCGCGTGTAGCCATCCTACGACTTGATCGAAGCGCGACATCAGTTCCTGTGTGAGGAAATCGCACTTAACTGGCGAGGTTCTAGACATCGTTAGGCAGAACGACGGTTTTTACCATCGCACTGGTTCAGACGGATCCTCAACCGACACGATCTTTGCTGGAAGATTTACAAGTAAATAAAACATTCTGCATCAGTGGAATATATTTATGGTTTCGAACAGTTGAGGTTTTGGAAGAGAAAATAAATAAATAATAAATTGGCGTAAATCTGTTGCGTTCTCCCCCCCAGGCTACTCAGGCACACCACCATTCCCAGTCCGGTTTTCCCAGATCGCCTCACGTATTTTCTTTTTACGGAACGAGCCTGAAAAGATTTTACCCGAGACCTCAGACTCATAAGCAAACTTCTGTGTGAGTTCTACACCACTCGGCACTGAAGTGTTTCACGCCAAATCAACATTTAAATTATATAAAATTCAAGTTCTACAATGAAAACACTTCTTCAAAACCCTAGTAGAAGGAGATAACATCAACTACGTTATCCCCTTGTTTGTGCTCTCAACTGAAGTAACATCTCCGTCTCTTTTCACTTCAAAGAGTAGACTCGAAATGTTCAGACTTCTACACCGTGCAAACAGTAGTATGCAATAATTATGATTTTTTTTGCATAAAATATGTGCAGCCTTACAGAACACATAGATTTTAGGTAATCACCGAAAAGAAGAAAAAGAAAGGAGGAAGGAGTTCCACGCATATCAGGATGAGATCTGGATAGAGATGATGAGGAGCATGAAAACAAAAGCGGAAACGCAGATTCGCTCTCCAAACCATAATGAGCCCGTCCGAGAGGTGACGCACGTGCTCCGTAAAAGCCGCCGTCGACGTGTCGTGGAAATAAAAACAACGGTGTTCGAATGGAATGAGCTGATTTGCATATTCAACGTGCAAATCCGACGGACAGATTCCAGCGAGGCCATCCCGAGGCGAGTTTAAAGTGTAAACGGATACGGGCGGAATCTTACCAGGACAAGATCCAGAACGCGCGTGTGATTCGACTCGGTGGATTTCTGAAACAGCACGAAATCCGAGGAATATCTCACATCGCCGACGTGTGGCGGGAGTCACGAGGGATCTTTCTCTAAAGCATCACAGTTCCTTATTGCACTATATAAGCAAGCCGTGGAAGAAGACACATTTGTGCAGCAATACGTATCCACACTATACGTGTAATTGTAAAGATGAGCCGAGATACTCGTGAGAACGTGATGGGCTTCGCGACTAAGCACTCTTCATGCTGGAACGGATTGTGCAGGCGTGGTATTGTACGTGTAGACCCTTACTGCACGGTCTGATACAGATAACCTCTCTTATAGGCACTCAGCGGGTAGAAAGTGGCCACCACGAATTTGCCATCAAAAGTGCGGCCTGTCAGGAGCCTCTGGGCTTCTTTGGAGTCTCCGGCGTTCGCGTACTCGACGAAGACCTGCGAGTAGGAAGCGACAGTCTTATCTCAGAGCTCACGTACACTCGGGACACATACTTGAACCCGCTTTTAAATGAATCCCACATTCCTTACCTGGCCTTTACCGGGGTTCTCTTTCGGAATCAACAGTGATAAGACTGATCCATATTTCTGACATTCTTCTCTCATGTCCTCGAGAATATCTAGGGAGGACAAAAAATATATATATAAAATAGGCACGTTAATTAAGATGGCAGACTTCTCTTAAAGATATCGAGCGAAGTTAAAAAAGGGACCAGTGGAATCCTAGCACACGTGACCATGACGACGGTTTAGCGGGAGTGTTTAGGAGTTTTGGTCCCTTGCTACAGTGATACCGGAGACACCTGAGGAGTTTACATCTACACGTACTTTCTTCAAATTCGAGGACAAATATTACACAGCGGAGTCTTTTTCCACTCAAGCACATGGTGTTTACTGTAAAACCCTGCATAAACACCACCTTTCAAAAGTTTAGACACCCTCATTCTTTCTTTATTTTAATTATGAATTTTTTTTCTCGCCGCCTGCTAGTATGATCCTGTTAGCGATGTTGGCGTCTTTGGGATAATTTACTCATCCCTGTACGTACGCCCTATAAAGCTCGTGTAAAACCATTACAGGCTTCACTAGTCTGGATTCCCACAACTTGGCAGAAGATCTACGTGGAACACTCACCTTCATATTCGTCATCGTTGTGTAAATGACTGTCATCGATCACGTTGAGCAGTCTGAGGACGGGCGTAGGCAGCAGAACCAAGTCGTCGATGTGCGGAGCTGAGGACGAAGCAGTCGTATTATTCACATAAGTCTGGGTTTCTGGGTCAAGCCAGCTACGCACTGTACAACAGATCATGCTGAAACGGTTGGAGATCTACACGGATTCATATAAGCGCACCACGATGAGCTTACGTACGTGAAACACGTCGACTACGTAATGAAATTTTTCGAGAGTTAAAAGGTTTATATTAATACAGTAACCTTTCTGTAGGGACTCGTGTGACCGACGTGGCACGTAAACGATTTGTAAAACCTGTGTGTGAACTTTTCTCCAAGGAGATGATCGTTTAACGCTTTTGGAAGGAGTCTCCAGACGCAGCGGTTTGTAATAATCAGAGATAACGCTCGAACTACGTTTCCCGTCATGGGAAAGTCTTCCGGTGAAGAAATATGTCGTTTCTCAGTCTCGTGTGAAGAGAGACAAAGAGGAAGCTGGTGAGGGAACGACTGTTTATAGCTGCTAAAAACGTAAGTGATAGCAGGAACTAACTTGTTTTTCAGGGATTACACGGGACTACGAATGGAGAAATGCTATATAGTACGACGTACCGTTCTTTCATTTCTGTAGTTAGAGGAGTAAAACACTTCAGGGCGTAACGAAAAGTATCAATTAACGATGCTTGTAAGAGTTTTATTACTTACTCCTGCCAAAAACTTTTGGTTTCTGCTGGTCACAGCAGCCTGACAAATAAACAGGTGCGTATACTGTTGCTATAGCAACCAGCCTGGCATACAATACGCTCTCTTTGCAACAATTTGTTAACGTTGCACAAAATACCAGAAAATCAGTTCCTGATTGACGAAAGGTGCGACTCTGTTTCATTCGAGAAGGTTCAAGCCCGCTAATCGGGCATCTCCACTCCCCTCACACGGAGATCTGAAGTCTAATCCGCAACACTGATGAGTAACAGACAGATCGAGGTCCATCACCAGACCGTGTACGCGTTCTACGATGCGTCACTGCTTTATAAGGCTTACATTAAACTTTCATACCAAAAGGAATACTGAAGAAGGGGCTGATCAGTGCAGCTTCGGCTGTGCTTCTGCGGTTTGGGTTGTGGTGAAGCATGCTGATGAGAGCAAAGGAGAGAAGACACAGACGTCACATCGCACAGCTATAGGCGGTTTATAGATATGGGGTCTTTTGAGGCGTCGCCTACCTTTTGATGAGATCTCTCAGGTGGTATACGGGGATAGCAGGGTACACCACAGAATTGCTCGAGAAGATATGATCCACGACTGCAGCACTGTTGTCCTGCAGAAGAACGGGGAGTTCTTGTGTCAAAATAGCACCTACACTAATCTGTACTCATTATATATATATAATAATAATAATAATAATAATAATAATAATAATAATATTTCGATCATAATTTACATGTATCCGAACCACTGAGCATGGTCTATAAAAGTTATTTCCTTCCTATTAGCTCATAATCTGCATCTTAAGGAAAAGAGGCGGAGCTGAAAGTTTCGGACTGGGGGCGGAGTTTGCTTCCGAGTCCGGAAAAATACAAACACGTCGTGCCTTAAAATCGATTTCATGCCAAGCTCGCAAATCACACGAATGTTTCTCCACACGTTTTCTTGACGTCATCGAACGACTTTAGGTCAACAAACATTACAGATGGCACCTTTAAAAATCGTGACTTGATTTTTCAAAAGTTTAAAAAAATAAATAAAGGCACATCAGCATACCGACCCCGACTCACCTTCCATTCCTGAGACTTGACAGTGTCTTTGAGTTTGATTCCTGAGAACATTTCCAGAAGAATGATGCCCAGACTCCACAGATCCACAGCAGTGGTACAGCCCGAGCCTCCCTCCAGTCCTGCCTGAGCCAGCGAGTTCTGCACCTCAGCCTCAGGGGCTCGGTACCCATCTGTCTGGATGTACTTCACATCCTGCATGAAAGAATTTATATATGGTTTTTGTTTTTTTTAAATACAGCTGGAAAGCAGCTCACAGAAAGTAGTGCTTCTTGTCGGTAGTGAAAAAATGACACTACAGATCTATTTGATTCTGGTCCTGACATTCGGTCTTTCCTGTGACTTAAAAAATCTAATAATAATCTAATTGGAAATGAATATTCTTTGGGTTTCATCGCAAGCAAGCATAACTAATGATATTCAAATGATGGGGGCCTGGTTTAAACACATCTTTTTCAACTTTAGTATTTTTTTGTTTTGTTTTGGCCAGTCCTGATTATTTAAGAATAATAAACCCTATAGTGATTCAAATACGACAAAGAAATGATTATCTATCGTTCAAATCGAAACCAGAAATCCAGCAACGGAAGGAGAAATCGCTAAAGTTCAAAACAAAATGAAATCAGAGTGATAAAACGATAGCCGTTCCGGATAAAACTGACGAAGTCGAACGAACGACGCGTAAAAACTCAAAGCATGAACGAGCTCTGTATGAAAACCTCAGCGGAGTGAGGTGACGGTAGTCGGGTGCTTTGATACACACCCCGAGGTGTCCGGTGTGGTTATGATGAATTAAGAGATCAGATTATACTTAAATATGGGAGGGAAAAAAAGGAACCTACAGAAGAACCTTCATTACATAAAAGTGTATGTATACACGGTCTTTGCTAAACCTGATTCAGTCTTCAAGATGACCGCGTTTCAAGGCACCAGCGCGACTAAACACACTGTAGTTGCTGTTACCGGAGTTTAAATCACTTGAATACACAAAGATCTCAAAGTAGCATTCACAACATGATTTGCAGTCGGAGATCTTTAGTCCTACTTAGTGCTACACTGTCCCCATTCTCCCAATTATCTGCTTTCACACCCTCTAACTGGAGTTCTTCTCGGCCCTGTACAGTGTCACATGGTACAGTAAGTGCTGAATAGGTACTACAGGCTGGACATGTCAATAGGTAGACTACAGGAAAATGTTCAACCAGTGTAAGTTAATAAGACGAGGGGAATATTCGGACTTTCTTTTCCTGGAAAGGAAAGGGACTTCCTGAAAGAGAGAACAGGAACGAAAGCCGATAACTCGCTGCGGTAGACTAAATAAAATTAAATAAAGTTTTACAGTGTAGTATGAGTACATGTCTTATATAGTATTTGGTTCCTAAATGACATTATATTTACACGTATTCAATTAAAAGCGTAAGGCTTTCTCTAGAAAACAGGACAGAACAGCAATTTAAGCTCTGTTACAAAAGCTGCATTCGCGACATGTCGTAATTACGTGATTCCGACGTGTAAAAAGCGGCCACGTCCTCGTAGAACTCGTAATTACGAACTGAGAGCTCTGACTGCTGCGGCGTCATGCGGAAACCCTCGAAACGGCGGCGGCTTCGGCAGTTAAATAGTTCTCTCGGGATATTTCTGCGCAACAATTGTGAGAAAATCGACCATTGTTCACGTCTTAATAATGCAAGATTCACCTGGGAATAAACGAAAAGACATACGGTACAGTTTACCATCACGCATTTCGCAGATGTCAACATCGTCACCTCACACCGATTCATTTCGCCGTAGAGGAACACGGAATTCCGAGTCCGAGGCTACGAGACAGAATGTCCGAGACGTTATCTGGTGATTACGGAGATTCTGACATGGCGCGATGCGGAAAAACAGCAGGAGGAGAGCTCGGCTCACATCCGCCTCCTCACCTGGTGCCCCTCCTTAAAGCTGAGCCCGAAGTCGATGAGCTTGAAGCACTCGTCATCGGGGCTCCAGAGAACGTTGCGAGGCTTGAGGTCGGCGTGCACGTATCCCTCTCGGTGCAGGAAACACAGCGCCTCCAGGACATCACGGGCGCAGTGCTGGATCAGCCACATGGAGTGGCCCTGACTGCTGCCTCTCACCAGCAACTCCGACACGCTCACATCCAGAAGCTCCAGCAACAAGCAGCGGCTCGCTACTCCGAGCGGGTTGTGATTGGTGAACACGCCATACAGCGTCACTGCGGATAAAAGCAGAGAATATGAACATGAATGAATTCCTGCCTGCGCACTGCATAAGTATCCATCCGTCGTTTGCCGCTTACTCCTTTTCAGGGTCACGGGGAACCTGGAGCCTATCCCAGGGAGCATCGGGCACAGGGCAGGGTACACCCTGGACAGGGTGCCAGTCCATCAAAGGGCACAATCACATACACACTCACACACCCATTCATACACTACGAACACTTTAGACACGCCAATCAGCCTACCATGCATGTCTTTGGACTGGGGGAGGAAACCGGAGTACCCGGAGGAAACCCCCGCAGCATGAGGCGAACGCTCAGCACGTCCTTCACCTGAATATTTGTACATAACGTATATATTTACCTCCGCATTATTCTTACAATAATGCCGCAGGAACACTTTCATTTCTCCACGATGGATCGAGGGACATTTATCTCATCTTATCTAAAAGAAAGGCAGTGTGTCGGTATCACGTATAGAGTGTCCGACCCACTTCCTGATCCGATCTACCGGTTGTATCCCGCGATCACATCCTGCGAACACACTACAGACAAACGCAAGAGCTGGTGCTTCGCCCAACCGAGCACATGAACGTTGATTGAAAACTGTCTTACCGATATTCTTGTGGCCCTGGATGTCCTCTAGCACGGACCTTTCTTTGAGAAAGCCGTAATCTCCACCCTGCGCGTCCAACAGAAACTCTTTGACAGCAGCAGAGCTGGACCTGGCAGAACTCACACGGTACACAGAGGCAGAACCTCCCTGTCCTAACCGAGCCTGCACCTTCCACATCTCCCCAAAGATCTCAAACAGAACCGGCTGCATGACCTGATCCACCTTCTCTCCGCTCCCAGCTGCCGCTGGGTTCGGGTTCGGACTGGACATGTTTTCACGCTCACTGATCTGCAGGCGGCTCGCATTTAGTGGTGCTCAGAAGACAGGATAGCCAGCAGGCTGTGGTATGAGAAGTGGTTGCTCGGTTCGTTACATCCAAAGCACTAGGATCTGACTAAAACGGTCTCGTGCTTTGCATTATGTGCAGCCGGTTCCGGTCCAGATAGCATCTGCTGTGGCTAAGCTACCAGTAGAGTTAGCAGACTAAGTTCGCGGTTTCGCGTTTCATAAATAAATACCACGCAGTAACCGAGGATAATTATTCACGGCATACTTCCCAAAACGCCTGGAAGACTAAATAAACAGCCGGACTCTATATTTTAGGAACAGAGTTAAATCCACGAGTCCGTGGATTGTAAATACTCTTGCCATTGTTTTGGCGGCCATTGTTCCGGAAATCTGCTTCTTCTTCTTTTTGATTTAATGGCGGTTGGCAAACCAGCTAAAGGTGCATTACCGCCACCTACAGGACTGGAGTATGGGCAGTGGATTGGCAGAAAAAATAAAATGTCTAATAATAATAATAATAATAATAATAATAATAATACATAAATAAAAGAAAAAAGAGATAAACAACTATGAACTAGATATTCCTACTAGTTTACTAAAGTCTCTCACTTATCCCAGCATTTTTTATATAGTTAATTAGGGGGCGGTGCATTTCCCCAGATGTTTTCCCCAGCAAGTTCTCCAGTGTCATGTTTTTTTTTTCCAATCTGCATCTCTAACTCAGTTCTTTCCTCCTCATACCTTTTGCAGTCTAACAGAATGTGTTTCACCGTCTCTTGTTCTGGAAATGAGATCAGCTGTCGTAGTTAAACTACTTCCGTAGCACCCTGCACAACAGCTTCTTGAAATATTTCAAGAATGAACTCATCCTTTGAAGTGGAACATAACAATGAATATAGTGAAACTTGTTACCTTTACACACTTGATGCTTAAGCATGACTAACAGGCTCTGTAACTCAGGTGTGGCATGTACAACAAGATGTTAATAAAACTCTAGTAAAAATGAGGATTTATACCAATGTTGTGTCATTATAAAGTGCTTCATATTCTAATCTAAACCCCAGTAATATTAATATCAATAATATCAACTTAAATCTAAATACTGTTTTATAGTTTTAATAAAACCAGGTAACGTGAAGTAAAAACATGTTTGGATTATGAGCGCGCATCACATACATGTGTTGAGATAACTAACAAACTAACTAACTAGTCAACTAACCTAACCAATCAACTAACTACCTAACCAATCAACTAACTAACCACCCGAATAATTACTGTAACCAACTAAATAAATAAATAAACAATGAACAACAATAACAACAGCAATAATAATAATATAATAATAATAATAATAATAATAATAATAATAATACATAGATACATAGAGCATAATATGCCTTACAATTAATTTTCTTTCATCTCTTCATCTCTATGAGAATACTGAGCAGCAACAAACATATATGTTTGCTGGAAAATAATAATACTAGTAGCAAAATCCATCCATCCATTTGCTGTACCGCTTATCCTACACAGAGTCAAAGGGGAGCCTTGAGTCTATCCCAGGGAACTCGGGGTACAAGGCAGGGGACACCCGGGATGGGGTGCCAACCCATCGCAGGGCACAACTGCATACATGTATTCACATACTACAGAGATGCAAAACAGCCTACAACGCTGTGTGGGGGAGAAAAACGGAGTACCTAGAGGAAGCGTGGGGAGGACATGCAAACTCTGCGCACGCAGGGCGGAGGCAGGAAACAAAACCCAAACCCTGGAGGTGCGAGGAAAATGAGTGATTAAGAGAACAAAACACCTAAATAGAGAAACAAATTTGATCTAAAACAATTAATAGATCAAATGTTAGGGTTAATAATATTATTAACAGAAATTACAATTCATCCATCCATCTTCTACCACTTACTCCTTTTCAGGGTCGCGGGGAACCTGGAGCCTATCCCAGGGAGCATGGGGCACAAGGCGGGGTACACCCTGGACAGGGTGCCAGTCCATCGCAGGACACAATCACATACACATTCATACACTACGGACACTTTAGACATCAGCCTACCATGCATGTCTTTGGACTGGGGGAGGAAACCAGAGTACCCGGAGGAAACCCCCACAGTACGCGGAGAACATGCAAACTCCGCACACACAGGGCCACGGTGGGAATCGAACCCCTGATAAATCCCCGATAAATTTAGCTTAATCCCTTATGATAAATCCAGAGGCGACAATGTCACTGAAAAACTCCCCGATACGACATGAAGACGATACCTTAAGAGGAACCAGACTCAAATGTGAACCCATCTTCTTGTGCACTTACAAATCCTTAATCTTTTACAGACGAATACTAGAGAGTCGAGATGTATACCATACTCAACAGTTCTGCGTGAAACAGTCAGGTATTGCACACTTCAAGCGCAACCAGTACTGAAGGTCTTCCCAGAATATTTTGGATTATATGCATGAAGAATGTGCAAGTATTCGACTCTGTATTAAATCTACATGAGTCTTAAATTGCACTGCATGGACAAATGTCATTTATTTATCATTTTGAAATGTACTCCCTTCTCTGCACTGCCTTGGGTAAAAAAGGACATTAAAGATATCCCGTTATATGAACTTATGAACTAAGATAAGGTTTTCATTCTCATTCGGTGGATAGATCTGATATCTTTATTAATACTTATAAGTAATAAATTATTATTAAAGGTGTAAGCAGAAATTGTGCCATTTTCTATTATATATGTCTGCTTCCTTCTGCGGTGTTATTGGCTGGTAGTGTCCCTCCCTCCATGCTGTGATTGGATAATATTTCACACTCGATTTTATCAGCCAATCACAGTACAGGAGGCGGGATTTGCTGGCATTTCGGGTGGCGGCGCTGAAGGTTTCCTGGATGCTTCTTCGGTGCCACGTCAAGTGACGGAAACGGGAGGCGAGGCGGATTGGGCTCGGGCTCGGTCGCGAGGGCGGGGGAGCTGTAGTAAAGCGACGTAACCCGGACTCTGTCGTTAGAAAGAGAAACGAGAGAGAGGAGAGAGAGAGAGAGAGAGAACGACCGACCGACAGCTGCAACTATACATGAGGTAAGAATATTATTAATGTGTGTGTGTGTGTGTGTGTGTGTGTGTGTGTGTGTGAGAGAGAGAGAGAGATTTAGCTTGTAAAATAATTTCTTTGCTTTGAGAGCACATGGTTCACACACACACACACACACACACACACACACACACAGAGTATTGTTTACTTGGAGCATAATCTAAGAACCCGGAAAACTGAAATATAACCCATCACATAAACTTGTGCTCTCTGTCTGTCTATCTATCTGTCTATCTATCTATCTATCTATCTATCTATCTATCTATCTATCTATCTATCCCTCACTAATCTATCTATCTATCTATCTATCCCTCACTACATCTATCTATCTATCTATCTATCTATCTATCTATCTATCTATCTATCTATCTATCTATCTATCTATCTATCTATCTATCTATCTATCTATCTATCTATCTATCTATCTATCTATCTATCCCTCACTACATCTCATCTATCTATCTATCTATCTATCTATCTATCTATCTATCTATCTATCTATCTAACTACATCTATCTATCTATCCATCTTATCTATCTATCTATCTATCTATCTATCTATCTATCTATCTCACTACATCTCTCTCTCTCTCCATCTCTATCTATCTATCTATCTATCTCTCTACATATCTGTCTCTCACTACATATTATCTATCTCTCTCTCTCTCTCTCTCTATCTATCTATCTATCTATCTATCTATCTATCTATCTATCTATCTATCTATCTATCTATCTATCTATCTATCCCTCACTACATCTCATCGATCTATCTATCTATCCCTCACTACATCTATCTATCTATCTATCTATCTATCTATCTATCTATCTATCTATCTATCTATCTATCTATCTATCTCACTACATCTCTCTCTCTCCATCTCTATCTATCTATCTATCTATCTCTCTCTACATATCTGTCTCTCACTACATATTATCTATCTATCTATCTATCTATCTATCTATCTATCTATCTATCTATCTCTCTCTCTCTCTCTCTCTCTCTCTCTCTCTCTTTCATTGCCGTTTCTTCCATATTAGGATGCTGTTTTATTTCTGTTTGGAATCACACCCTTCTGCACCAGTCAGGTTAATTAATGTTTTATTAGTAAAGATGTAAACGCCACTTGTTCAGTGTTAAAGCCGCCACACCAGTTTGTCTATCTAATGTATTCCTTGATCTGTGGTCACCTAGTCAACAGGCCACGCCCCCGACATCAGTGTTATTAGAATGCCTACGTTTGACCACGCCCCTCGATACCAGTGTTCTTTAATTAGCTCATGCCGTTGGCAGCAGTGTTCACTGAAAACCACTGAGTGCCAGTTTTAGTTCCATTTCTTTCGTTGTCATAATATAATTGTAATAAAATCTAGGCTTCATATTAGATTTAGACACACCGTGTCTTTGTACCTGTTTAATTCTCAAATCTGATTGGTCAGCAGTATAGCTCAGACAGTACATATACATTTATTCATTTAGCAGACACTTTTATCCAAAGCGACCTACAAATGAGGAAATACAGGCGATGCAGTAGTAGCTGTGATTCTGATCACATGTTGATGTCTATGCGCTGGTTCTGATATGAAACCACGTGTTTAAAAGAATTTTTTTGGGGGGCGCTTATATAAACCCCCCCCCCCCTTTTTTTTTTTTTTTTTTTTTTCCTTTCTGCTCGGGGCGCCCCCCCCCCCCCCCCGCCGCGGGATGAGGCGGGGGTACACCCTGGACAGGGGTGCCAGTCCGTCGCAGGGCACCCTAAGTCTCATATTATAAAAAAAAAAAAAAACAAACAAGAAAAGCGTATAATTGTTCATGATGAAACTTTCTGTAAGTCTCTAGTGTGTTATTAGTTAGTGCTTTGTGCTCTCTCTCATGCGTGCTCTCTTACACTCAGGTGATCTCTCTCCCTCTCTCTCTCAAGCGCTCTCTGTGTCTCCCTTACTCTCAGGTGCTCTCTGTCTCTCTCTCTCTCTCTCTCTCAGGCGCTCTCTCTCAGGTGATCTCTCTATCTCTCAGGTTCTCTCGCTCTCAGGCACTTTCTCTCAGGTGATCTCTCTATCTCAGGTTCTCTATCTCTCAGGCACTCTCTCTCAGGTGATCTCTCTCTCTCTCTCTCTCTCTCTCTCTCTCTCTCTCTCAGCTCACCTGTGGCTCAGGTGGTAGAGCAGGTCGTCCACTATTCGTAGGGCTGGTGGTTCGACTTTATAGAACCGCTAAGGTTAAGAAGCGCTTTATAAGTGCCGACCATTTACCAATGTGTTCGGGACTGAGGACTTTCCAGTTTCTCTGTAACAAGTTGTGTTTTTTTTTTGTTTGTTTGTTTTTGTTTTTTTTCTTACTAAATTGAAAGAGGAGGAAAAAGAAACGAGGCTTGGGAAGGAACGACTGTTTTATAGCGACTGTATTGTAAGGGATAATAGGAACTAGCTTGTTGCATTAAATGTAGATATAAATGGGGAAAAACATGACATTTTGTTAAGAAATGTAAAAAAAAAAGTAATCGATGGAAAACTGCTGTCGTATAAGAGGAATAAACCCCTTCGGAACGTGCTGTTAGAGGAAAGTAATCAACTTTGGGGTGGGAACAGTAACTGTTTTATTATTATTATTATTATTATTATTATTGTACTATAGCAGCATAGTGCATATTTTATTCCTAAGTTAACGTTTTAACGATTAATAGTGAGTTCTGGTCAAAATGATTGCCTCCTAATTTCCTTATGGACCTACATGACTGTATACATGTGAAAATCTTGCTATGACTGATTGTCTTATTGAAGGTCTAAATAATCTTCTGCCTCGCTAGTAGTTTCCTTAAACAGCACATAAACACAGTACTTGATTCTCATAAAATCCAGGGACTCAACATCGTTTAACCTTCTCAGTACTCGTGCCTTCATCTCCTGTATAAAGATATTCATATCTGTAGTTATGTCTGCATGTGTTCTACTTTATTCTTGCAGATTTCACCCTGCGAACATGGAGACTGTTAAACTGAGTCTAGATGAGGCTGGCCAGTCTCATCTGCTGCAGTTCTGGGACCAGCTGAGTCCGGACACACAAGAAGAGCTGATTCAAGAGCTCAAGGCTATGAACTTCCAGGAGATCAACACCTTCTTTAAGAAAGCCATGGAGACGTCTGGTCAGACCAAGCAAGAGAAGGTGGACAGCAGGATGGAGGCAGTGCCGCGTGATGTTCTGGGCAGCGTGACCCGTGATCACGAGTCGATCAAAGCGTGGGGAGACGAAGGTTAGACTGTGAAGAGTTTGCGATTCCTTGATCAGCAGCATCTTTTAGTAATGAAGGATTTAGGACCAGTATTTATTTATTTATTTATTTATTTATTTATTTATTAATAAATCTAGCGGGCTGGTCCTGTAACTGATGAGTCTTTGCTGAAGGGTGGAAAAAAACTGACTTACTAGGATTACTCCTGATCCATCTTTCAGTTTGGACAGCACATTCGGGACGAGAAACATCTGGTCCTAGTTAGAACTGACGCAACTGGTGTCCTCCTCTTGTTTTTATGAGGTCGTTCGGCATTGTCGGGACTTAATCACCCAATATTTTTACGAAAGTTCAGAGTCTAGAGTCAGCCCGACAGTTTCCATTTCCCACCCAACATGATCACCCAACTATTGTGTGTGTGTGTCGACAATAAGGGAGGATAAACTAGGAGCTCGAATGTATGCTAGAGGTTGAATATGGCCAGATTCTGATAAACCTAACTGCAGTTTATATAAGATAAGTGCGTGCCATGTTATCAGGGCGTGTCTTCCTACAATTCATGACGGTTAGTTTATAGTAGTAATAAGGTGATTTATGAATCCAATGAATGCAAGCTCCTTATTTCCACGTACAATTGTATTTACTGGATAAATGAATTCCTAAACTCTATGATGTGTTTAAATTAAGCCTTACTTAGACCTAAAGATAAGATTAAGGCTTCTTCAGAGATTATCAGCTAAAAAATTTTGACGTGTACTAAAGACAAGCTCTACAAAACCCCATCCTTGTAAAGTTATAACTTGGCGAAGGTAATACCGTCCCCTCCTCTCAAACCCAAATGTCTTTTACAGCAAAAACAAATTAATCGGCCTTGCCGTTCCAATAGTTTCGGATGGGACTGTGTTCATTATCTCGTCCCTGTTGGTGAACGAACGCATCTTTGCGGGGTTTATCATTCTTTAATGATACTTTGGAGCAGAAATGGTGAAAACTAACCTGAGCTCTCGCTCGTGTCCGCAGGTCTGCGATGTATATCTCAGAATAAAGTGGCAGTTCTGCTCCTGGCTGGAGGTCAGGGAACCAGACTCGGGGTCGTGTACCCTAAAGGCATGTATGACGTCGGCCTGCCCTCACACAAAACCCTGTTTCAGATCCAGGCCGAGCGCATCATCAGACTGGAGCAGCTCGCGAAGCAGGAGTATGGCACCGAGTGCTGCATCCCATGGTGAGGACCGTATTCAACATTTCAGTGTAGTTAGTCTAGAAAAGTCACTTTATGATTTCAGTTTAAAATGGACAGCCCCAAACACAACACTACTGTAAAGCAAAGAAAAGCATTGCCAGTAAGTGTTAACATTTTGAATCACCCTGTAGATTGTGGGCTCAGTGAATTAAAACAATTTAGTTTGTCTTTTGTCAAAAGACTAATATAGTTTTATAATATAAGCTTACAGTGCTTTGCAAAAGTATTCACAAAACAAACAAGCTCCTTGGTCTTCGTGGTGCCCGTTGCTCAGTGGCAGACTCCGGGGCCTTTCAGATCAAGTGTATATACGTTGAGATCATGTGACTCTTAGATTGCACACCGGTGGACTTTATTAAACAAAGTATGTGACCTATGAAGGCAATTACACCAGATTTACACCAGGGGGGAGTATTAAAAACGCAAGTTATTTATTTTTTTTTTCACTTCACCAATTTTATTATTTATGATTATTTTGTGTGTGTCCATTACATGAAATCCAAATGAAAATTTACAGGTTGTAAAGCAACCAAACAGGAAACATGCCAAGGGGGTGGATACTTTTGCACGGCACTGCATATCGAATTTTCTATCTCGCTGCATTAAAATGACTTTAAAACCTCGTCCGATTTCGAAAATTCTAAAGGGTTCACAAACTTTCAAGCAGCACTGTCGATCGCTGCTGTTGCAGGAAATGAATCGACGCCTTCTGGCAAATCAAAATGTAGCGTTCCACAGAGACGATAAACGAAATGAGTTACAAAATAAATCTCTACTGTAGTTCTAACGGTTTGTAGCTGGCTGGAGAAAGTTTTAAGGGGGGGGGATCCCGTAAATAGCATGCGTCATTGATTGCGCCAGCGATTATTCTCATTTTTCTTCTTCTTAAAAACTCCTCAGCAGGAAGGCTGTGAGAGATGTAGTAGAGGTAGAAATGAAGCTAACGTGCTAGCAGCACACCGTCCTGAAGGAAGTAGGCCGGACCTGCTTTATCGGTCTTTCCCCTGATGATTTCTGAACAGCCCCAGTTAAAACCTGATCACGTGTACATGATAACATATCACACAAAATGACCCTGTTAAGGAAATAAAACCATTCACTCGTGTGTTCGAAATAATGAAGCCGTCCAGGTATGCTTTGAACGAAGAAATCTGTTTAGTAGCATGTAGGCTAATGATTTGTTTTCATTATCAGTCACGTACTTCATGTAGAGGTTTGAAATGCCTTTCCTCTGTGATTGTTGCACACACACACTCTCTAAATTGTATATCGACTACGTGTAGGAATTGACCGTTTCCGGCTTGATTCTTCATGTTAGGTACATTATGACGAGCGGCAGAACAATAGAGGCCACTGAAGAGTTCTTTTCCAAGCACAAGTACTTTGGCCTGAAGAAAGAGAACATCATATTCTTCCAGCAAGGCATGCTTCCTGCCATGGACTTCAGCGGCAAGATCATACTCGAAGGCAAAGGCAAAGTCTCCATGGCTCCAGGTGAAGTTTCAGAATAGTATTTACAATAGAACTCTAGTATTTACGGTGCTTTACATAAGTTTACGCACACCCTGAACTTTTCAACACCTTGTTGTGTTTCAACCTGGAATTGAAGCATAGGGTATTTTACCATTTGTTGTACACAATATGTCTGACGTTTAAGGATGCTAAATATTTTTTTTATTGTGGCACAAAGGTTAATTATACCAACAACCCCACCCCCGACATTTGGTGTTTGCATAAGTATTCACTCTGTGGGTCACAATACTTCAGTCATTGTACTTTGCTTCTGTACTTATAAGTACTGTTTGCTAGCTGTGTACTTTACTCAAGTGTTATTGAAATTGGACACTTGTACTCTTCCTCTGACAACTTTGAGCCAGCCGTGTCCGGTATGCAAATTCTTCCAGGACTGTGCTCCCCAGAAACCTACAGTATTTACAGAACCTGCTTGGCCGCTACATGCTAAACTGAGGTTTATAGTAAGATTATAGTGGTATATTTCTGTTTTGGCAACTGCATTCTCAGTAATCGGTTATTTAACAAACTGTGACTCAGACACTGAAATATGACAGTATGATCAATTCAAGCTGGTTTAATAGCAGCTAAGTAGCCAGTTAGTTCAGTAGGATGGCAAGAGGCCAAATCGTCAGCCATCTGAGATGAAAGCTTGCGCTTGATTCGGATTAGTGGCCTGTGTAACTAGGATTTTTGATGGTATTGTATTTTGGGACATTATTAGATTAACCAAGATCTCAAATGATGCTTCAAGGGGTTTCTCCCAAATTCAACTGAAAATGCAACTTCTGACTCCTCCAGTTTCAAAATTATTCAATCATTTCATGGCGAGCATCTTTAGTACTTACTAGAGCACCCTTGTGCTGTTATGACCTTCTGCAACCGAGAAGCAGAGCTTCTGGTAACGTTCCTGAGGGATCTCAGCCCGTTCCTCATGAGCAATGGCCTCCAGTTCAGTAATGTTCTTGGGTTTGTGTGCTGCAACCAACTTCTTCAAATCCCACCGGAGATTTTCTATGGGGTCCAAGTCTGGTGACTGTGATGGCCCTGGAGAATCTTCCAGGATTTCTTCTCCAGCCAAGCCTTGGTGGAATTTGAGGCATGCTTCGGATTATTGTCCTGTTGGAAGGTCCAATGACGCCTAAGCTTCAGCTTCCTCACAGATGGCATGACGTTTTCTGCAAGGATTTCTTGATACTTCAGTGAATCCATCTTACCTTCTACACGCTGCAGGATTCCAGTGCCAGATGATGCAAAGCAGCCCCAGAGCATCACCGATCCACCACCATGCTTGACTGTAGACATCGTGTCCTTTCTCCAGAAATACCGCTGATCCATCATGTCGAAAAGTTCCAGTTTTGATTCATCACTCCACAGAACAGAATCCCAAAACTTCCGTTTCTTATTTTTATGATTTTGAGCGACTTTTCTCGTGCTTTTGGGTCAGTAGTGGTGTACGTCTTGGAGTTCTGCATGGAAACCTTTTGCGTTTTGTACGCACCTTACTGTGCTCACTGAAACCTCAGTGCCTGTTACCACAAGGTCTCACTACAGGTCTTTTGCTGTCACTCAAGGCTTCTTCACAACCTGCCTTCTCAGAAATCTGGTTACAGCCATTGCTGGCTTCCTTCCTTCCCTTCCATCTAGGTATTTTAGAAATTTTCTGCCCCTAGCCAGCACAGTTATTTCATGTGTTCCAGCTCAAGCACACCTGGTGCAAATAATGAAGCCGTTGATTAGTTGTATCAGGTGTGTTTGAGACCACACCTGTTCATGTATGTGCTGTTGTGAGGGATTCTATACAGGGGGTTGAATCATTTTGAAACTAGAGAAATCATTATACGTTGCATTTTCAGTTGAATTTGAGGAAACCACTTGAAGCATTCATCGTGTTGAACTGTTTCGATTGCTTTTGTTCATTGCAAACAGCTGGAAGTCTGTGAATCTTGACAATAAACCTGATTTGCACTTGATTTGAACTGTATAGGTTTCTGTGTGTGCTTTTGTTGTATTAAGTAATTTATTTAGAACTATTTGTTCAACGGTAAAGATGTTGGAATACTGATCGGAAGGTTGTGCAATCCCAGCACTGAGAAGCTGGTACTGCTGGGCCCATGAACAAAGCCCTTAACCCTCAACTGCTCAGTTGTATAAACAAGCTAAATATAAGTTGCTCTGAATAAGGGCGTCTGCCAAATGCCGTAAATGTAAATGATCGCTTGAGTTCAGTGAAGGGAGCCAAGTGACTTTTCATCTTATTGCCAAGTTCTTACATGTTGAACTGGATGTCTTCGAGCACAATAGACATTAATCTCCGGTTCTGCCACCCTCCCAGATTTAGCATGACTGCCAAATTATTTTCTAATTTAATTGTATAAAAATATTCACTTCTCGTTGATTCAGATGGCAATGGAGGACTTTACAGAGCGCTGGGTGTGTATAAGATCGTGGAGGACATGGAGAGAAGAGGAATCGGCTACATCCACATCTACTGCGTGGACAACATCCTGGTGAAGGTGGCCGATCCTGCGTTCATTGGGTTTTGTGTGCATAAGGGAGCGGACTGTGGTGCCAAGGTGAGCGATGATCAACTCTCACACAGGTCGTGCGAGTTCTCCAGGTCTACTTGATTTATAACTGCAATAATACATGACGGTATGAATGCAGACTTTCTGTTCTTGTATAGTCACAATCTGTGACCTTCCCACGCTGTTCAGTTTTCAGTGTATGAACGCACAACACTTAAAACCTTGACTAGGACGGTCTACAACAGCAGAAGACCACGTGCATGTCTGTCCGCCAAGGCCAGGTATCTGACTCTACAGTGGGCACGGGCTCACCCAAACTAGACCGATGAAGATTAGAAAAAGACCAGTTTATGGTTTTCCACCATGTCGACTGTAGACACAGATTCCTGTTCTTGGCTGAGAGGAGTGGAAATCGATGTTGTCTTCTAC
Source organism: Ameiurus melas (assembly GCA_012411365.1). Lineage (NCBI taxonomy): Eukaryota > Metazoa > Chordata > Actinopteri > Siluriformes > Ictaluridae > Ameiurus > Ameiurus melas. The sequence goes on from CM022767.1 coordinate 7,314,835, forward strand.
TGTTGTAATCCATCTGCCTCAAGCTTCGGCATGTTCTGAGATGCTTTTCTGCTGACCATGGTCGTAAAGAGTGCTTATTTACGTCACCAAAGACTTCCTGTTCGCTCAAACCGTTCTGGTCATTCTCCTCTGACCTCTCTCCTCAACAAAGCGCTTCCACCCGCACAACCACAACTCACTAGATGGTTGTTTGCACCATTTTGTTGTGTGTGTGTGTGTGTGTGAAAATCCCAGAAGATCAACAGTTTCTGAAATACTCACACCAGCCCATCTGACACCAACAACCATGCCATAGTCTAGGTTCCTAGTTTTTTCTCGGCACTGTGTTTTCATTATTCCTGTGAGATGTTAGCAATTGTCTGCTGTGCTTATGTCAGAGGAGGACGTTGCTAGTGCTGTTACAATGGTGTTTAATATGAGAGAAATTTCAGCTACCTCAAACATGAGTTCTCACGGTCAGCTGTTACTGTAAAACCAAAAAGCAGTAGCTTTTGAAGCTCTGGAGCTTCCCCCTCCCCCGCTCACCGTTTTCCAGCGATGTTCAACGTCGTGTTGATGATAATTTAAGCGTAGAGTTGGTTGAGACGTTTGGTGCAAATGTTGGACTCAAAATGCAATGCAGCACTACAACGGAGTTGCACTGGCAGAGACACAGCTCGGCTAGTTAGTGATCTGTAAGATGATTAGCATGGAATTTTAAAGCCTTGGGGGCTGATCTGTTTGAGCAGAGTGTACAGGTGAGGAGCTGAAACAAGTGCTAAATCCAACAGGTGTCGCTATCGGAAAGTATGTAGGAAACTACACATTTTGGACGCCACTGGAGATGTTCATTATAAAGCTGTTCAGGGTAGACCAGGTAGTTACTTACCAGTTTTTCCAGGTATCTAGCTAACCAGGTAATGTAACCAAATTAGTTACACAGTAAGTGCACTGCGCTAGTGATTTACAACCCTGCTTTTCTACTAGACACTGTTGTGGTTCACAGAAAGGGATCGTTTTACTGAGGATGTTCAATGGACTGAAGTACATCCATACAGGGTGTATTCAGTTCATTTTTGTTTGTATAGCACGTTTAACAATGGACGTGGTCACAGCAGCTTTACAGAAATCTGGATACGAACAATTTTCTATTGAATTATAAATGGCCAGTCTTTCCAGGATTTGCTCCAGATCCACCACTACTCTGAGCTAGTGGTGAATCATAATGAATGATGATGAGTGGGCGAAGATGAATGAGCGAGCGAATGAATTCATTGGTCGTAGTTATTTGTATGCTCACTCCAATCTGGCAACCCTGATTTTATAGAACCACCTCTATTTATTCAAAGTAAAATATTGCTGAGCTTTATTTAAAAAATAAACAGTACTAACTGTACCATGAAAATGTACTGTACTTTTTTTTAATGGAATAAACATTAATGTACATCATCTATTAATAAATATTAAAGTAAATAAAAGATGCGCATGCAACCTGAACCAAAAATGGAAACAAAAAATAGAGAAATCAAAGAACACTTCAAATAGCGCAACAAAATTTGCCATTGATTATTTTTTTTATTCCGCTTCTCGAGTCCGTTCTCGTGCTGTATAATGACGGCGGATCCTTCTCAGACGCTCCCGCGGCGGACGCATCCCGGGAAAAACTGAAGATTTTTGCAGATAACCGATAGTTCCAGCAATCGGTTATCGTGCCGATTAACCTACCTCTACCCTCCTCCACCCAAAAAATCAAAATATGCATCTGTCTTAATTAAAAGCAAGTTTTCTGCTTTAACTAATGATCCACCATTTGTATAAAATCCTGTTTCCATTTATCAAGCTTGCTAGTGAACCTGAAGCCTGGTCTGGTCTAAAAAGAAAGACTCCAAGAACCCTGCATCCTTTCTGAGGCTCACTAGATGGGGCAATTTCTTACTAAAATGAGTTTTTGTGAAGACCAAGTTGTTTTTGTAATTGCTAGGGTTCCTCTGTATTTTTTAATTTTTTTAAACTGTTAGTCTCATCTACTAGCTCTGCAAGGTCACGTCGCGCTTCTCCTCAGTCAGATTAAGTTTAGCACGCAATGTGAATGATAAATGGTTTCTAGAAAGACGGTTCATTTAACCTGTATCCTTCTACATTTTTGACACCTTAGAAAGAAGTACTAGGTAACCTATAACTGATCCCAAAGATAAAGCTATTTACTGAATAGGACATGACGATAGTCCTACTGGAGAGGGTTTCAGCACAAAAATCAAGATTAGCCCATGATGATATTTTACTTTTCATTTCTCGAGCCAGTTAATCACCGCTTCCGCTGCTTGGATATGGACCCAAGATGTCTGATATTTAACAAATTCTCACCGAGTGGTGAACATCTGCTAGCCAAAGCCTCAAGTTATTGACAGAACATCTGGAATAGAAACGAACATCAGGGTCCTTGCTTATATTTTGAATGGCATAGATCTTTGGAGAGGTTAAGACCATGTCTATAGGAACAGGAGATGTTTCTCTTTGTGATTTTGAATGAAGGAAAACGTTTCCAGATGACTTCTCTGACCACAACTCCTGATGAGATTACTCGAATTAAGCCTTCATTAGTTTCTACACCCCAGTCATTTTCACATTCCCTTTCACCACATCTCTCCTTGTTTGTCCTTTAGCTGTGTCTTGTGAAAGCATTCGCCACGTCATTGAAGAACGTCGTAAAACACTTGGCCAGATTTTGGCTCCGCGAGAGACAAATCTGTGTTTTCTTTCTCTGTGGTTGGCGCAGATGCTTCTAGGTCATTCTTGTATATCGCAGAAAAGCAGGCAGGAAAATTGTCCTGACTTGTGAAATATGAAGATGTCTTTTTAATATCTATTATAATGTCCAGTGAAAAGCTTGGAAAACGACTGACTAGTGGAGACGTTCTTATCGTGGGAGCCTTTGGTGGTTTATAAGCACAGTTTGTTTTTGTTTTTCTTCTTCTGTCGCTTTAATGGATTTTGTTAAAGTTCAAGAAAATACTCTGCTCTCATGGATATTAAACAATTGTAAACACTACACAGGTTTATCAAATAATTAAACATAGGTGTGGAAGATTTATTGGCACCACTATGAATTCATATATGAGAGAAATTATTATTATATATAATTTATATATTTTTTTTAAAGAGAAAGTATATTCCCATTGATGTTTTACTTTTTTTTAGTACACCTGGGTGACTTGGAACAGGAAATTGTTCAGCCATAAATTCCTGTTTCACAGGAGTTTAAATATGAGTTAACACGCAGGCCAAATTCCCTTAGTCATTCATAACAAAGGGTAAGACCAAGGAATATAGCTGTGATGTGCGGCAAAAGGTTGTTGAGCTTCAACATAATGGAAAGTGTCTATAAGAAAATGGCAGAAGCATTGAAAATGCCCATTTTAACCATCAGGGCAATAATTAAGAAGTTCCAGTCAACTGGAAATGTTATGAATCAACCTGGAATTGGACGTGTGTCTATATCGTCTCAACGCACTGTGAAGAGAACGGTTTGAGTGGCCAAAAAACCTCCAAGGATCACAGCTGGAGAATTGCAGAAGTTAACTGCATCTTGGGGTCAGAAAGTCTCCAAAACTACAATCCGAAGTCACATCACCACAGGTTATTTGGAAGGGTTTCAAGAAAAAGCCTCTACTCTCATCCAGAAACAAACTCCAGCATCTTCAGTTTGCCAGACACTACTGGAACTTCAAATGGGATCGGGTTCTATGGTCAGATGAAACCAAAATAGAACTTTTTGGTAATAAACACCAGAAGGGGTTTTGGCGCACACGGAGAGGTAGCCATATGGAAAAGTACCTCATGCCCACAGTTAAATATGGAGGTGGATCTTTTAGTATTTTGAGACAGTTTTTCTGCCAGAGGACCTGGACATTTTGTTAGGATACATGGAATCATGGACTCTATCAAATATCAACAGATATTACATGAAAACCTTACTGTCTCTGCCAGAAAGATTCAAATGGGCCGTGGTTGGATCTTCCAGCAGGACAATGATCCGAAACATACATCAAAATCAACACAAAAATGGTTTACTGACCACAAAATCAAGGTCCTGCCATGAGCATCCCAGTCCCATGACCTGAAACCCATAAAAAACCTGTGGGGTGAACTGAAGAGGAGATTCCACCAGCATGGACCTTGAAATTGAAAGGATCTGGGGGGATTCTGTATGGATCAATGGTCTCAGATCCCTCACCATGTGTTCTCCAACATCAGGCATTATAGGAGAAGACTCCGAGCCGTTATCCTGGCAAAGGGAGGTAGCACAGAGTATTGACTAAAAGGGTGCCAATTATTGTCACACACCTATATTTAACAAAGATTATTTCTTTTGATAAACCTGTGTATTTTTATGATTTTTTTTTTAAACTATTAAAATAAAAATATTTGGATATTCCCTGACTATTCTGCACAAACGCAGACTATTTCTTTGTGAACCAAATCAGATTTCTTTTCCGTTTTAGTAGTACAGTGAAAATCTTCAAATGTACAAAACATATAAAGTCTGAAAAGCTTTTTAAAGTGCTTTGAAAATCTGGGAAAAGTCTTTAAAAAAAAAAAAAGTCTGTAGGGTTTTTATGAGGAAAGAGCACAAACCCTGGTGGCCATTATTGTTGACCATTATGTCCTGATTTCTGGGGAATAAAAACATGAATGGCTGTGAAAGTATGCACAGAAAAGTTTCAAATGTTTATGACTCCTGGGTTCAGACTTGCACTAGTAATTAAACAGGCACTTTATGACTCGAACCCACCCACCCTTTGTAATTTGTAAACCATGCAGTTAGCATGACTTTAGCTCGATGTCTCCTCTTCCGATGCTAACCCATCATCAACCGAGAACTTGTAATTTGTTACTCCCAGAAGGATTGTGTTGGGTTCCCCCCCCTTCTACCCTTGTTTTAATTTAATGCAGATTCCAGGCATGGAGAGAAGTAGATGGAATTTCTAGTCAAAGACGCACTTTGGCCTCAATAAATGTGGCCTCAGTATGGTTGTAGAGGAAGAATACCCTTGTGTGTTTCCCAACAATGGTTGGAATAATGTGTATTAGCTGAGAACTAATTACAATTCTACTTCCTCATGTTTAAGGCTGCTTTCATGTATATTTAGTCATAATTTAGTCCATTCGAATGGTGTGTTTTTTCTTATTCGGTGCCAAAAAGAACTCTAAACACACTCCGGTGTCGACCAAAGCAGCTGGTCTGGGTCCGCTTCCAAGAGAAAGCTTCTGAATATAGTGAGAAAACGATTCAACTCGATTGCAGGAAGTGAAAAAATGTACCATGTGTTTTGGTTTGCTGCATTTGTTTGTTTGTTTGTTTGTTTTTTATTTTAGACCTATGGAAATGCGTGTATTGTGAATATTTGGACGGAAAAACAAGAAGAGAATAAACACAATGTTTTAAACTAGTCGGTGATGTAATTAGCGAATCATTTATTTAACACACTCAATGTTTGCCATAGTAATCATAAAAATCACCTGAAAATGGAAAAGTTGTTTGTTTGTTTTTTTATCTCCTTTTCATTATTTCTTTATTTCTGAAATCTAGGAATCGATAATTTTTTTATTATTATTTTTTTGCTTCTATGTTCATTTAAGTATGTACGGTGTAAAACATAACCAAAGCAACCAGCTAACGAAACAAAAGCATCAGTTTTGCTGTTGGGAAACGAATAAGATCAGTTTAAATTTGAGAGAGCGAGAGAGAGAGAGAGAGAGTGTTCAGTGTGATGCTCGCTCTACCATTTAACCCACTTTGTGCCGTGATGCTTTTTCAAAGCTCATCCGTGGATGTTTCTTCATCCGCAGGTGGTGGAGAAAACCAATCCGACCGAGGCGGTGGGTGTGGTCTGTAAGGTCGATGGGCGGTACCAAGTAGTAGAGTACAGCGAGATCACGATGGCGACAGCCGAGAAGCGCGGCGCCGACGGTCGACTCATGTTTAACGCCGGCAACGTGGCCAATCATTTCTTCACCCTTTCCTTCCTCAGAGACGTCGTCAAGTGAGTGAATTGTCCGTTGTTTCTGCACAGTATGCTGCAGAGTTCAGAATGTACATTGTTGCTAGGCAACATATCTCTTTACCGTGTTCAAACCGGAGTTTTATAAGCTGTTTCCAGTCAGTTTGCCATCTTGTAAATATTAAGCAGGACGGAATGGACTGAAACTATGAGGTAAAGGCGAGAAAGAAACATCTGCACTTTTAGTCTGGTGTTTTAAACCCGCAATGATTTTGCCAGACCTGCTCTCCCACTGTAACGTTTGTATGAGCTTCTAATATGAAGAACATGTTTCTCTTTTCCCATATTTGTCTTTCTCTTTTGCCTTTTCGTCACTCTGTCTTTTCAGTACCCATGAGCCTCAGCTACAGCACCATGTGGCTCGGAAGAAAATCCCCTACGTGGACACACGAGGCGAGCGGGTCGACCCCGACAAACCCAACGGGATCAAGATGGAAAAATTTGTGTTTGACATCTTCCAGTTTGCCAAGTTAGTGCCTGCTTTTTTTTTTTTTTATTCTTTTTTTTTGTTCCATCAGTTTTTTTTCTTTCTGCTGTACCCTGTCTGAGTGAAGTAAAAAGCTGGGGGAGTTGAAATACTGTAGGAAAATATAACACGCATGTCCTTCACTGTCCTTCATGCACTGATTTTAGTAATGCATTACCTTTACATCGAAGCATTAAGCAATACGTTCTTCACATGAAAATGAATCGCTTGAAAATTAATAAATAAATTAAAGACGAGAAACACTTTCTGGTGCTGGAAACGAAAGCAGTCGTAATATTGCGTCCATACCACTCACGACCATCTTTCACATACTTCTGAAAATGTTTGTGTATTTGAAATGTATTTCTGTGTGTGTGTGTGTGTGTGTGTGTGTTAGGAGGTTTGTGGTGTACGAGGTGCTGAGAGAGGATGAGTTTTCTCCGCTGAAGAATGCAGACAGTCAGGATGGGAAAGACAATCCCACAACTGCACGCTATGCCCTCATGTCCCTGCACCACCGCTGGATCCTCAAAGCAGGCGGTCACTTCATAGATGAGAACGGAACCCCCGTGCCTGCTATACCCAGGTGAGCAACATGTTTTATTTATCTAAATAAAATCTACATTTACCTCCTGCTTCTCTCTCTCTCTCTCTCTCTCTCTCTCTCTCTCTCTTACACACACACACACACACACACATTTATTTTGCTTATCTTTTGTATTATAATGTAGCATTACACACTGATATTAACGGTATGACTAATTCAGATGAATTTATGTGATCTCATACTTGACCATTTCTCTCCCAGGAGAACTGGTTAAGAATATAGGATTCAATATTCGATATTGATGGGACAGATAGATGGTAGTTATGATTATGTTCCCAGGTGTGGTATTTTAAGGGGGTCTATATATATATATATATATATATATATATATATATATATATATATATATATATATATAAATATGCTGCTAAATATTTTTAAAAGGATTGTGCGTTTTAAACAACAAACAAGCACTGTGGGTATTTGTACATTGTTTTGATCAGCTGATTAATCATATTTGTCCTTGTGCGTGTGTATCGTGCTTCGTTCTGTCCGCATTGGAGTGTTTGCGTGGATCTGAGGTTTGCTTTATGGTTAAATACAGCTCTCGTTTGGGGTCTGATATAAAATTACTTTGTAGCGATGTCCTTAAACCAAATCATTTAACATGGTTACATAATGCATAATATCAATATTAATCCCATCATCCACTGAGATTTTAGCCACGCTATAATTATAATAATAATAATAATAATAATAATAATTATTATTATTATTATTATTTTATAGCACCTTTCTCAAACTCCAGGTTGTTTTACAGTCAAACAGCAAGCAAGTAACCAGTCATCAAATACAAAACATGCAAATATTACACCGTATCATCACTTACAAACATTTTGTACAACAGGGAAACGGCGTATCGTGTGTGTGTGTGTGTGTGTGTGTGTGGCGCTGAGGTTAATAAAAGCGCTATATAAATCCAGACCGTTATGTTGTACAAATGCAAGCATCTTGTACAACAAATAAACAAATACTCTTATTTGTTGTAAAATAGGTTCGTATCTTATACAACAAATTCAAACCGCTTGGACAAAAGATAAACAAATTCAGACGTGTTGTACAACAGATAAGCCTCACAGTTCCACAGGGTCATGTGTTGTACTCTGAGGTCATGACCGAGTAAAGAGAAATGTGGCATTAAAAATCTGTCTTCACTGTATGTCCAGTGTTTTACAGCATTTTTATTTTATTTATTTATTTATTTTTACCCTTTTCACATTTTTTTTTATTTCCTGTGTAACATTTCTAGACCTGGACCAGCAGGGGCACGCACACGTGATGGCAGCCAGAAGTAACTATTTCTGTGGTTCTATGGTAGTGCATGGTGATGGGGCTTTTCGCTTCTCTCCCTTACTAGTTTAACAGCCAGTAGGTGATAGAGAATCCAGCTCAGGAGGTGGCGAGAGCTCGGCTCTCCTGACGTGCGGTAAAGGTTGGTATTCTCAACCTACTGCCCGTGACTTGTTCTCATGCAGACCGTAGATGCTAACAGGCAGAATGGTGCATGCTGGGAAGAGGGCGCTAGGCATGTTTTGCAGTCGGTGTTGGCACGGCTCATTCGCTCGATCGCTACCATAACAGAACGGTGCTATCTTGCTAGCTCTTAATCAAGATCTCTTTCCTACTCTCTTAACCGCTTAGTGGTGGCAAGTGAAAGTTGTTACTCGTCGGTAGAGTGGATGTCTGGAAATCATGTGAAATCATTGTTCTTGTGTTTATCTCTCACGGGTGGACAAATCACTAGCCTGCGCTGGGACAAGCAGGTTGAATAGGCTGCGTTTTATAGCCGTCACCAGAGAAAGATGAAATCTACTCCTTAATGACCTTCACCAAGCGTAACTCCCTTTTGATCTGCATGTTTATATGTAACACGCTCCAGTTGGTTCATAAAGTTCAGTGGAGCAAATGCTGTGGAACCTACTACATCCCTGTAAACGTTCAAGCTATACACGTCGACCAAGGAGGCAGTCTAGTTGGTCGGAACCGTTGTTACTAGACGTGTCGATTTGCACGTGTATTCATAGACGGAATCTTTTCAGAATGAGGAATACGAAGAGATGTAGGAACAAATTCATTCGAATTCAGGACAAAGACCGTTCTAGAACTCCAATGCCAGAACAACATGCATTCAAACACTTTAAAAAAAGTGGAGTAAAAAACGACGATTGGACATCACATAGGATAGAGTGGCACATTGGTGCTTCCGCATGCCAAATGGGCTAGGTAATGAATGATTTGTCCACCCTTGATACTGATACACGACCATTCGCTCAGTCATGAGTGCAGTGGTCTTTCCAATAACCAATGAATCCTTTCCTACACAGCGTGCTCAGATCTTTGTGATTGCTCCTCCTATTGACAGACTTTTTATTTATTTATTTATTTATTTATTTATTTATTTATTTATTTTACTTAAATTTTCTTTCTTTTTATTTTAAAGTTGAAAAGATTTTAACCCTGTGTATTTTACAGTCTGAAGGATGGCACGGACCTTCCAATCAAATGCGAGATCTCCCCGCTCGTGTCCTATGGAGGAGAGGTAAGAAAAATCCTCCGACTTCATTCATAAACAAAAGTGCTGCACGGGACTGTTCACTACTTGTAAGCAACATTTAGTGTTCGGTGGGGCGCACGGTGGCTTAGTGGTTCTCCTCACACCTCCAGGGTCGGGGGTTCGATTCCCGTCATTGCCCTGTGTGTGTGTGTGTGCGGAGTTTGCATGTTCTCCCCGTGCTTTCGGGGTTTCCTCCGGGTACTCCGGTTTCCTCCCCCAGTCCAAAGACATGCATGCTAGGCTGATTGGCGTATCCGTAGTGTATGAACGTGTATTTGATTGTACCCTACGATGGATTGGTACAGTCCAGTGCGTACCCGCCTTGTGCCCCATGCTCCCTGTGATCGGCTCCGGGTTCCCCGTGACTCAGTAGGATAACATTTACATTTATTCACTTAGCAGACGCTTTTATCCAAAGCGACTTACAAATAAGCAAAGCGATATATCAAGCAGGGAACAATACAAGTAGTGCTACTATAAGCGGATAAGCGGTATAGAAGGTGGATGGATGGATTTAGTGTTTGGCAAGCGATGCTGCTTCTGAGGCATGGGTTTGGTGTGAATTGGCCTTTTCTTAACCCCAGGCATATTATTTACTTAATTAATTCTAATACTAATGAGATAATATTTAGTTAACTTGACGCACATTATTCAGTAACTACCGTGACACTGGTGTATGGTGTGCAGTGACCGATGAGAAATGTATCGTGAGCGTTTAAGGGTTTCAAACCTTTGCAAGAAACTAACGGGACATTTTTGTCGATGCACAGGGACTGGAGAAACTGGTGCAGGGTAAACAATTCCACCCAGCGCTGATCATCGACGAGACTGGAATCCACGAACATGTGAAAAACGGACTGTGAGCTGCGAACTCGACATCCGAAGACCACACGCAAGCCATCACCCCCCACCCCTCCTTCCTCGCTCTTCCTAATCAGGCTGGGAGTAAATGTGACATTCTAGTGCAATAAGATGAAGGAATAAGGTCTTCAGGGGCCTCATGTAATCCAAATCAATCTATTTATTTTTCAAAACATATTTTTATATAAATGCTTGTTTTTGTCTTAGAATAGGAACATGCATGGTAATTAATTTATATGAATGTGTTTCCTAGAAGAATGAATGTAATGTTATATAATGTAATTAGAACGGTACATGGGTTAATCTGTGTGATGATCAGGACCAGGGTTTTTTTTTTGTTTGTTTTTTTTCGTTCATGCCACCAAACACGTAGACATTCCTCAGGACACTGAGAAACTGAAATTCAATAGCGGATGCTCTCTATACCACATTCTACACCGTCACTGCACCACACACATTGCACAGTATACTTACTTTACGTTATACAATGAAGAGCAGATCGTAAGGAATAGCAGTAAGCCCATTATGAAGACTTTACTTGAAGAACATGATCATGAACAAATCGAACAGAACGGAGAAGAATCGATTTCTAAGATACTGTAATGTCAATATTTTCAACAACAAAAAAATTGAAGAAGAAAATAAATACTTTCTAAATTGTTTATGAAAAGAGGTGACTTCCTGTCTTCTTTTATGGTTGTTTGGGGGGGGGGGTGTAAACATAGCGTTAATTAGCTGTATCAATAATAATGTCATAGAAAGACTTCACAAGGTTTCTAAGACAAGTGTGTGCGCACGCACATGGGTGTTTGAACACGGATCAATGGAATATGATTTTCCAGCTTGGGTTTATGAGGGATGTTATGACTGTAACCACCACCACACTACAGCCATTTTGGAAATGTGCACCCATAGACTCTCCAAGTCTGTAAAAAAAAAACACGATAATAACAATCTTTCTTTTATCAAATTTCCATATTCTGAGTAATTTGTAGCTATACTTTACAGAATGATTGAAGTTGAATAATTCAATCCAAACTCTGTTGAATTCTTGATTCTGATTGGTCAAAAAGTGTGGATTAATTTCCTATAACAGCATCCCTGATGGTAGTTTTGGCTGTAATTCAAATCACAGGTTTATATCACTGTACTAGTTCTAATACTTGATTGTTCCAGCCTAGGCTCCAGTGTCGATGCTTTGTAACATTCAGAGGTAAAGCTGTGACTTTGTTTTCCGACTCAAGAAAGTCTTCAGGATGGAGGACTTTGTCGTTTCTCAGTAACCCGACAAGTCGTTTAATTTTGTCTTATTAACTTCATGAGCGAGTCAAAAGAGAGACTGTTATACTTATACATTATACTTCCTGTAAGTGATAACCGGAGCAATTGTTTCCAAATGGCCCACAACATTAAATGTATTTATAAATGTAACTGGATGAAACGTTAGCACATTCCTCACACCTCCAGGGTCGGGGGTTCGATTCCCACCGTGGCCCTGTGTGTGTGTGTGTGTGTGTGTGTGTGTGTGTGTGGAGTTTGCATGTTCTCCCCATGCTGCAGGGGTTTCCTCCGGGTACTCCGGTTTCCTCCCCCAGTCCAAAGACATGCATGGTAGGCTGATTGGCGTGTCTAAATTGTCCGTAGTGTATGAACGGGTGTGTGAGTGTGTATGTGATTGTGCCCTGCGATGGATTGGCACCCTGTCCAGGGTGTACCCCACCTTGTGCCCCATGCTCCCTGGGATAGGCTCCAGGTTCCCCACGACCCTGAAAAGGAGTAAGCGGTATAGAAGATGGAGGGATGGGTGGAAAAAACTTCAGGACATCCAGTTATTGGAAAGACTTCATGGTGGAAACAGGAACTCCGCTTCACAGCAGGCTGCATCGCACCACAACATCATTCATTATTTTCCAAAATGTTTTATTCCTTACTTTATTCCTTAAATTTTCTTTACCCAACTTTTAGAGTGTGAATCTAATTTCGGGGGAAATGACTTCAGTCCAAAAACAAAAATATTTTCCATATAAATAGACAGCTGAACCCCTTCTGGAAGATAAAACTCCTTTACTATGCAAAGGCACAAATTGAGTGAGCTCATATTCAAATAAGAGCTGACAATTTACAAGTAAAATCACTTCCTGTTTCTTGCACCTTTGATTAAAAAAGACTCTACAGTGACTTTACATTGTCCATCTTAATACTTTCAAATGCTTAAAAACGTCAGTGATGGCTCGTGGTTTAAACCGTGAATGTAAAAAAATTGATGTTTTCTAAGGCTAATACGTGTGTCCTCCAAGACACGTGAAGCCAACCAACCGCATCCTTTTGAATTTTTACTCATACTGTATCACAGGCCAGCATAACACACTCTGATTAAAGTGCTATCTGCTCTCTTCTGCATACATGAACTTACAGATGCCCATGATTGGTTAGTTTCACTCACTGTGATTGACAGAGGAGAGAGAAAAACAGGTTAGTTCATGTTTTCACTCCTCTGTTCTGGAGACTTTCCCATGGTGGAAAACCTACAGTCTTTTACAAAGCACTGACACTGGAGACTCCTTCCATAGATAATCGTAACAGATTTTAAAGTCGGGCAAGGAGGAGGCGGGAATCGACTGAGCACAAAGTTTAATAATAAACCAAACTTGAACAACCAAACCGAACTCACTCACTCTCTCTCTCTCTTTATCTCACTCTCTCCCACTGGTTAGCTAAATCAGTGCCAGCTGTGCATCCTCACAACCTGGCTTCTCCCTCTACCTCGTCACACTCCTCCGCCGCCAGATTCAGGTCCCACCCTTTCGGGTGTGTGCTGCTGCCCTCTCGTCTATGTCTTTTGGTCAGCTGGCCCCGCATCCTGGGAAAGAAAGGAGAGACGAGGGGAGAAGGAGAGAAGGAGCAAGCAGGAGAGACAGCGTAGGGAGAGAGGGAGAAAAAACACTCCAGTCCCCATACACGCTGTCATCCCCCACGACTCAGCGGGCGTGGCAATGGAATTCCTAACGGACGGCTGCGGCTCCTCCCGTCGCAGAAAACCTCATCGTATCAACAATGATACTTTTTTGATTTCCTCAACATTATACTTTTCATTTATTATTAAGCTTAGATTGTTGTCAAATTGCTATTTTATAAGAGGAATACAATGCTGCTAGCTAAATAATCAACTTCCTTGTAGTATTACCGCTTGGTGTCAGGGTGCATCACACCAGCCACACCAGCTGTGGATTATTTTGCTATAACAGCATGCCCGCAAGTGTTTATTCCTCATTTTTAGTGTGGGATTTTCACACACAACAGTTTGTAGAGTTTACATAGAGTGGTGCGAGAAACAAAAAACATCCAGCGATGTTTGGGTGAGATGGTAGGGTCAGTCTTGGGTGTTAACAGCATGAATGAATCTATGGACCCAATCTGCATCATGTCAACAGTTCAGGCTGCTGGTGGTGGTGTAATGATGTGGGGAATGTTTTCTTGGGTCCTTTAGGTCAGCGGAGTATGGTCAGACTGTTTTAAGCTGATCGGAAAACTACGGTAACTTAAACGGTAACTCTTTACAACCGTGGTGAGTAGAAAAGCATTTCAGAAAGGACAACACATTAAACCTTGAGGCTAATGGGCTAAATCAGCAGAGGAGCACATCTGGTTTCACTCCTGTCAGCCAAAAACAGGAATCTGAGGCTACAGTGGGCACAGGATCACTGAAACTGGACAGCTGAAGACTGGAATAATGTCTGATACATGGGTGCACGGTGACTTAGTGGTTAGCATGTTCGCCTCACACCTCCAGGGTCCGAGGTTCGATTCCCGCCGGGTCCATGCATGTGCAGAGTTTGCAGGTTCTCCCCGTGCTGTGGGGGTTTCCTCCGGGTACTCCGGTTTCCTCCCTCAGTCCAAAGCATGCATGGTAGGCTGATTGGCGTGTCTAAAGTGTCCGTAGTGTATGAATGGGTGTGTGAGTGTTTATATGATTGTGCCCTGCGATGGATTGGCACCCTGTCCAGGGTGTACCCCGCCTTGTGCATGATGCTCCCTGGGATAGACTCCAGGTTCCCCGTGACCCTGAAGATGGATGGTCTGATACATCTTGATTTGTGCTGCACCATGCAGATGGAAGTGTCTGAATTTGGCATCAACTGCATCAACATCATGTCTTGTGTAAACAATTCAGGCTGGTGGTGGTGTAATGCTGTGGGGAAGGTCTTTGTGTCCCTTCCTCATTTGCATGCCACAGCCTATCCGAGTATTGTCACCAGGTCTGCAAGAATTACTGCATATGATACGATCACACCAATATGGACCAGGAAATCAAAGGAATGTTTCCAACACCATGTCATATCGATGCCATGAAGAATTTGAGGCTGTTCTGAGAACAAAAAGAAGTCCTACCCAGTATTACTATGGTGTTATTGGCTGGTAAAACGGCTGGTGAGTGTGCACCTGATTCAACTTTTCAATTCCGTTCACTTTTATCTGCAAAGTGCCTTTTTTGTTGTTGTTTTTGTTTTTAAAAGACGTCCCAAAGCAAATGTTCAGAAATGTGGATTTCGATCCCATTTTATGACGCTGAATATTTGTGGTGTTGGATAAGATTATTGATAGAAATAAAACACAAGGGTAATAAAATATGGAGAATGAAGATTTAGTGAGAATATAGGAAAGAACAGAATCACGCTCCCTTCCTTATAGACAATGTCTCTTAAAAAAGTTAATTATAGCAAGGCTATAATTAAAAAAAAGGAAGGAATAATTAAAAAAGAGGAAGTGCAACACACACAGCACACATACCCAAGAGCATGAACTCACTCACACACAGATCCAGAGTAATCAGAATAACAAAGTAATGGCTAATGATAATTTGACAAAATCATAAAGTACATATGCTAATAACAATGCAGAAAAAGCATATAGGTACCATGATAAAGGAGGAATAAGCACACAGGTGATAAATGACCTCACTCAAAGTCAGCTCAGAAATGCCATAGAAAGCAACAACAAAAAGGAGAACTGATAGAGTAAGTGCAAACTCAACAGGTTTCAAGAAGTCTGAGGCAAAAATAGCAGGATTGAAAAGAACATAAAAATGCATTACATCACCCATACATCACCCAGACATCACATGTAATGGTATTTTGGGCAAACCAGGGGTGTGTCAACGCTATAAAAGGGGAGCCCCATTTCAGGGGACTTTGGAGATCACTTTTTGAGACGTCCCAAACTGTTTGGATCTCATGTAACGAATTAAATAAATTGGACCTTCACCTTTTCTCACTCACTGGTTCCGTGTGGTGATTTAGACTTTGAGTATCTCAGCTGATGAAAGCTATTGTAAGTACATTCAATATTTTCTAAATTGTTATATTGGTAATAAGAAAGTAGGCAAAAATTTGACCTACAGTGGCCCAATTATTCAATAGTAATTTATGAATTCAAAGCAGATATGGAACATTTAGTTTGTTTGTTTGTTTGTTTAATTATTTTATTTTTTTTGCACTGAATCCATCTCCTGTATAAGAAGAAGCACTTCTAAGCTTCCACAGGATAGCGGCGACTACTGAGAGTTAGATGAAACTGGGGGGTGGATCACAGATCTTCTCACAGCCCTCTATAAATACTTGGTGCATTGAGACTTATGATCTTTTCAGTATTTGCTTAAAGCATCAAAAAAAAAATAATACATTCACCAAAAAAAAAAAATAAAGTTCTCTGATTGGCCACTGGACTTAATTGAAACCTTCTGTATGGCATATGGAATTCTGGGACTTTGGCGTGTACCCAAGAATCCTCAGAATGTTAGTCTCTCCCTCTCTCTCTCTCTCTCTCTCTCTCTCTCTCTCTCTCTCTCCAGAGTTGTCTTACATCAGCTCAGTGTGCCTGGATATGAGGTCTAAGTGAGTATAGAGAAAAAGGAACAGTCTGGATTTTACTTTGGTTTTCTTTCTCACTGGTTGGAATTAACATCTCACTGGACAAATGGTTTAAGAGAAGAAGGATTCAAACAGTAAGTTTGCGTTAAGTCTTGCAAAAGACTTTGAGATGTTTATTTTTATTGCTCGAAATTGGCCTTTTGCCTGCATGTGATTTAGGGCAACAAAGAAGGAATTTTAGGTTGGGGTTTTTTTTCCCCCCACCTGTATATATATGACCACTGAGATTCTTTTTTGCTTTGATTTTCTTTGTGCGTTTCTTTCATGCTGAGCCGTGTCTCTGGAAGAAGTGCTGATTGCATGGCAGGCTAAAATAGTGGATAACAGAGTAATCTCATACTCGATCCACACTGCATCCTTAGCAAATATGGAGACCATCTATGGGAACGTTTGATCTTTTCAAACCGTTTGGAATGAAGTATTTCATTTTGCTTTTGGTCGCTTTTCTTTATATTCTTTTTTATCTTTTATTATTGTTCATGGAAAGTATCAGGTGCTCAGGTATCAATATTTGTCATGCTCAATAATCTTCAACAAAGACAGTAAATATAACTTTTTTTTAAAGATAATAATCAGCAATTCCTTATTTACCTTGTATTTGATTAATTCATTAAAAACATTTTGCTCTTAAATGTGGTCCAAAAACATACTTCTGGGTGTGATTATGCTTATTTTTCGATTTAATCCCAGATTATTCCGAAAAGGTACACAATTCACAGGTCAAATCTAGAACGCTTAAGGATTTTTCAGTTGTCCCTCTGACAGAACCCTTGAAAGTATCTATCAGAAAAGGTTCCAAACTACAATACTTGTAGGACAATAAGTACCCTGAACTATACAAAAGATCTTTTGAAGAACCCTATTTTAAACGTTTTTGTTCCATATTACAAACTGCATGCTGTATAGGAAATGAGTGAAAATATCAAATAAATCTAAATCTAAAATAAATAACTAGAACTTTTTTTTAGTTTTGGAAATCAGTGGAATCAGTTTCCAGATGAAACTGCTTTCGTGACCGAGATTTTCATGAGCGGTTTTCATTTATTCTTAAATTTTAGCGCCACCTAGTTTTGCAAAGACACAACATTTATATTTGACCTTCAGGGCGTGGTCTTAAACCTACAGTACCTACCAACGCAAGACATCACTGAAATACCGGCGCATGTCGTTCTTGATGTCTTTGCCATCGTCGATTTTCTTAACTAATTACTGACAAATTCTTATACATGTATTTTTTTTAAAAATTGGGACAGTGTCAAATCCATATTCCAAATTGTATTAAAAACATGAGTGAATGGTTCTATGGGTTGCCATAGATGTCCATTAAGCAAGTGTTATAATAAGAAGAATAATAAGAAACCCAACAGGGCTACTGTATTTTCAGTGCTTGGACCCCTAAATATGGTTCTTGTATCTGTATTACAACACACTTTCTTTTGTACAGAGCGCCGATAAACACATTTTTTTTTTTTAGCTGTGTTTAAGGAAATGGCTCGAACTATGCAACTTATTACATAAAACCAGAACAGTCCAGGGAATGTCCCATGGTATTTTGAGTACTCTTGTTTGTATTAGTCATGGCCTGACTACTTAGATTAGATTAGATTAGATTAGACGGCACTTTCTAAAACCTATTACGGAAAATTTGGCTATCCCCTAAATTTTATAAACACTACACACACTACAACCCAGGCACTTTTAGCGACAGTATTTCCCATTTTATAGCCGTGCATCTAACGTCAGGGTAGCGAGCGGTATACATTTTTTCCAGCACTTTTCCACTGTTTTGCATCGTTGAGTTTACTGCTCCAGATTCTTCAAGCTGCAGAAGATACTTGACTCTTTGAACGATGGTAACGTACAGTATTATCATTTGGGATCGTGGACATGTCAGTTTCCATTAGAAATGCAGGCCTCTTGGGTGAGCGCTCAGGCAGGAATGACTGGAAATCAGAGACGTCTGGTATAATCTGTCATTTGGATTTGAGATTCAAAACAGCTGAGGTCCTCATGTTTCATTTCCTTCTCCCATTGCTCTCCATCTGACAAATCCATTTGGTATTCATTTAGCCGAATTCAGAGAACAGAGACACAGTCCCTGTCTTAACAACAAGTTGTTTGGTGTGTATAAATAGCAGCATGTTGAATGCATGGCTGAAGAAAATATCAGGTTTGAGTTATCCTCCACCCAGTTTTAACAAGCTCCGCTTCAATACTATTGCAGACGGTGTGTACGTTTTTGGTCCTGGAATGGGTTTTCGTTGTGAATGTAGCCCACTTGCTTGAGAATATTTGAGCATTACCAGTTGCTGCTTCTGCCATTTAGTGGGGCCTACACCAGATGCTGAACTATTATCCCAGATGTTGGGCTTTATCAAATCATATCGTTATTCAGACTTGAGACATATCTACAGACTTATGTGTTACTCAGATGTGTTACAGTTGAATGGAAGCTGCGCTAGCAGGGCGTAATTTGCCTAAAACAGAGATACGTCTTAGTGACTCTTGAGAAGAGTCTGATCTTGGACCTTGCACCACTTGTCACTCTGAAGTCCATGTTTTAGGCTGTGAATACACTCAAAAAACAATGGAATGTCTTTTGAGGACAAAATTAAGTACACTAGTATGACACTATTAATTATTTAATTCTATTGTCTCTTCAAAAGTCCACAGAAAAGTGCTTGTATTTAAAGGCAGTCGTTTAGACACTATTGAAAAACCCCATTTCCGACATGAAAAATCTGGCAAGCACAAAGGTATGAACCACACACAGGTAAATGTCTGAATGATCTGAAAGGACAGCCCAGAAATTCAAGCTAAGTGCCTGCGTAAGTTGAGTCTGAATACAGAGAACTTTCCCAGCTTAAATACTGCTGTAACTTTCGAATTTACGCCCCTGACCCATACCATTACTGTGATATAACTCCAGTAACTCCAGTAACTAATACATCTTGTGGCTTAGTGGTTAGCACGTTCGCCTCACACCTCCAGGGTCAGGTGGATTCCCGCCACTGCCCTGTGTATGCGGAGTATGCATGTTCTCCTCGTGCTGTGAGGGTTTCCTCAGGGTACTCCGGTTTCCTCCCCCAGTCCAAAGACATGCATGGTAGGCTGATTGGGATGTCCAAAGTGTCCGTATTGTATGAATGGGTGTGTGAGTGTGTATGTGATTGTGCCCTGTGATGGATTGGTACCCCATACAGGGTGTACCCTGCCTTGTCTCTCGTGCTCCACGGGATAGGCTCCAGGTTCCCCGTGACCCTGAAGAAGGAGTAAGTGGTAGAAGATGGGTGGATGGATGGATACAGAGATGTTTCCTTTCACATGTCCTTTCCGTGTCAATTTGGCAGAAAATTATAATATCAGCATTACAGCATTAACAGTACAGTATATAGCGAGAGAGAAATAATGTCTGTGGAATTGTTTAATAATATTGCATTTATATTATATATATTATACAGCATAAAATACATGTTTATTATGGTCTATTAATTATAAAGTACTGACAGCTCTAACTAAGTCCCAGTCACACAATATTCACACAATATTCAGTCCTTTATTTTTTTCTGTAGGAAATGGACCATGCTTGCTGAAACAGGACATTTTTCTCCTCAGGGTGAGGTCATTGGGTTTAATGTTGCACTGGGGATTACAAAAGGAAACACTGGTCTTGTTGTTGGATCTGTTTTGTAAAGGTGTAAAGGCATATGCAATAGCATTTTCTTAGAGGACTAACTATTTTTAGCCATGCCTATCGTAAACGTGTTGTTTTTTTAACTGGATTGTAGATTAGACTGAAATGAAACGAACTGCTGCAAAGTTTTTCGACAGCATCGGTCCTGATTAAGGTGAACATTTCTCATGTAATCACATGCTCCAGAAGTTTCCTATGCAATATGACATATAGTAACTCTGATCAAGTCAACACATACTTGCCATCACCTGGATTCCCTTTAGCTGGAAGGGCTATTTGATTAGACTTTCATGTATTCTCATAAATGTAAAATATCTGCAATTATATGGTAGTTGCCTTTGGGGGAAATGAAAGTGGGTTTGAAATGAAAAATCATATGCTCCTTTCTAGATATGGTGGCTTAGTGGTTTGCACTTTTGCCTTGTGCCTCTGCGGTTATGGAGCTCAGCCCCATGTGCATGGAGTTCGCATGTTCTCCCCATGCTTCCAGGGTTTCCTCCAGGTGCTCTGGTTTCCTCCCAGAGTCCAAAGACATGTGTTGTAGGGTGACTGGCATTTCCAAATTTTCCATAGTGTGTGAATGTGTGTTTAACTGTGCCCTGCGCTGGATTGGAACCCCATCCAGGCTGCCCCCCTCCTTTGTACCCCGAGTTTCCTGGGACTCTCCCGTGATCCTGTATAGGATTAGTGGTATGAAAAATGGATAAATGGATGGATGTTTCCTTCTTGTTTATGGGTAGATATAAATGTGTGAATATGAGCTCACAGAAGATGTAGAACAGGCACACATTATCAATAAAAATTAATAATAAAATAAATCTTTTTATTTTTAAACATTAATCCCACAATCAACTCATCCATCCATCTTCTACCGCTTACTTCTTTCTAAGGGTCGTGGGGGAACCTGGAGCCTATCCCCGGGAGCATGGGGCACAAGGCGGGGTACACCCTGGACAGGGTGCCAGTCCATCACAGGGCACAAGCACATACACACTCACACACACATTCATACACTACAGACACTTTAGACACACCAATCAGCCTACCATGCATGTCTTTGGACTGGGGGAGGAAACCGGAGTACCCTGAGGAAACCCCCGCAGCACAGGGAGAACATGCAAACTCACAATCGACTCATGAATTAGTTAAATATAAATGTACGAGAATTACCACAAATCATGAAATGTATTTATATTAACATCAACTTTCCAAGAACTATGCATAGAGCTTGTGCTCGTAATGTTCCTAATAAAATGCCTGTTTTTTTTTGGTGTTGTTTTTTTTTTGTTTTTGCCTACTCAAGTGCTTAATCGTAATTAAGGATATTCATGTTTTCGAGGCACCTCTGCTGTTTTAATAGTTGAGGCCCTCTCCTCATGTAACGGTATCTACTGTATAATACAATAATGCTACTATATTGCTAAATTATGTGATTGCAAGACGCCTCGTGTTATATTAAAACACGTTAGGTGAACCTGTCATGTGACGTGGTTTAAGGATGACATGCCTGCATTATTTTGACCAAAGTGATTTACAGAAAGTTTGCTGTGGATGGTTTCACATAGACACCCTACGTACTACACTTTATGTCCAAAACTCACCCTTGCTTCTGTGGATGATCTCACATGGAAGCCTATGATCCACTGCTGTAATCATAAAGACTACGATACTCATACTGAACATCCTTAACACTATTAGTACTGTTTGAAGTTGTAGTATACAACTGTGGACATATAACCTCACTATCTTAGTCAGCCTGGTTCTTCTGAAGATTCCTTCTTCTTGCCATCTCAGGAAGTCTCTTTTCTTGCCATAGTGACCGCTGGTTTGCTCTTTAGGGATCTAAATCTACATCCAGATTTTCTGGGCAGCATTTTGTATTGTTAAAACCCTAATACAAATGAAATCGAATTTACATTTGTTCGAGCCGATGAACCTGTGACCCCATATAAACATCACACCGCACAGAGCAAAATGACTTGACCTAGCGTTCATTTTTCATGTTGCATCCTTCCTGCGAAAGCCAAAACTGCTAGATCAATTTACGAGTGGAATTTTGTGCATCATAAGTGACTTCAGAAGATCCAAAATCAGGTTTATTTGTGTGCCACTTCACATCAACTCTACAGTATGTTTTCCTGAAACTACAGGCTTCTACTTCCATCATGGTAATTATACTACTGGTACAGACATGACAAGAGTTCATACATGGTTTGAAATGAGCTAAAATTAGGCTGTGTTTGTATCTGGTACAAATGAAAAGGCTACGTTTCAAGGGCCCTTCACTGTCATTTTCAGGTCAATTAGTAGAATTACAGTGCAACGAGTGCAGCACTGCCGCTCTGCAGCACTCCCAGCTGCCTGCGCTCTAATTGCAAACAGATTTTGTAAACCGTGGACCATGCTGTGAGTCAATAGAGAACGGCTGCCTTAAAACCCACCTGTGTTTCTCAAAAGCGTTTTTTTATACACCGACACCACACCTTTAGTTATTCATGCATGACTACTGTTATTGAAGGTGTATTCAGCGATTGTGGAAAATGTTTGAAATTTAAAATACATCCCTTCAAAGCTGGGCTAGGCATTTTACAGGCCACCTACAGGACCAAGAAGTTCTCCTCTAAACAGATATTTCAATGACTCTGCGGTTAATGCATGATTGGAAGATGGGACTGTTTATCATCCAGCTGCTTTGGATGCACCGCCATGCTGGTTTCCATGAACTTAAATGACAAACTCAAAAAACGTTCTATATATTTTAAGGACCATTAAGGGCATTTTGTCTGTATTCAGCCTGTTTATCACTACATAACAAACATTACCATGAGCTCAGTGGTTTGAAGATTGTTGACACAGAGAAATCTACCCGATTGGAGGTATAATGCTTCATAACATTATGAGTGTTTAATTGAATAAATTCTTGAATTTTGATTACATATAAATGTTTGCTTCATAACTTAAGGATCAATGCTGAGTTCCTGTTCAATGCTACATTCCAGTTTAACATTGAAGCAGCCTTTTGGTTTGAAAGAACAAACAAACAAACAAAAAAAAAAAACTAACAAAAAACAAACAAATATCTAGTCTTGTAAACAACTTCCTGAGGAAATCAAATCTCCGTTGCTGAGTCAGCTAAAGAGGATAGTGCAAATATGTGTGGACAATTACCCAACAGAACAGAATGACTAAATGACTGCATTTGTCCTGCTGAGGTATTAATTATTCTAAACTAGTGACAACGGGATTAATTGGTGGTGCAGTAAAAAGTAAACAGTAAAAAGTGCCTCAACATTTCCTGACAGAACTGGTTTAAAATATCGGTGTTAAATTATGTAATGCAAGCAGTTATGACTTTCCCTAAAACTCCCTAAAACCATATTTGGTCGAAGATCAGCGAGTGCATTATACAGTACATATGTAAGAATGAAGACATAAAAACAGTCAAGGACTGTGATAAAGCAGTGCAAATACTCCAAATCCAATCATGGATTTCAGGACATTAAGGCATTTGTGAAACCCAGGAAGGACAGAGAGAAAAAAACTGAGAAGCAAGAACACTAATGTGCTGTTGTCCATATAAATATGTAACATCAACTAAAAATGTATTGTTATGCAATTAGTAACAAGTCACAAATTTTGACACTGAAATCTGACATTTTTAGTGGCTATCACGTTCACCTCACATATCCAGGGTAAGTGACTCTGTGTGTGCGAAGTTTGCATGTTCTCCCCGTACTGCGGGGGTTTCCTCTGGGTATTCTGGTTTCCTCCCCCAGTCCAAAGACATGCACGGTAGGTTGATTGGCATGTCCAATTTTCCGTAGTGTACGAATGGGTGTGTGAGTGTGTATGTGATTGTGCCCTGCGATGGACTTGCACCCTGTCCAGGGTGTACCCGATGCCCTCTGGGATAGGCTCCAGGTTCCCCGTGATCCTGAAGAAGGAATAAGCGGTAGAAGATGGATGGATGGATAGATGGACCGAGTTGCCAGGCTTTCTACATTTTGTTTAGCCAAGTCAGGACTAGGGGTGTAACAAATATCCATATCAGTACCTGTATTCAGATTTAACCCCAAACTGGATATGGCCTAAATGGAAGGGTTTTTTCTGCTTCTTCTTCTTCTTCTTCTTCTGCTCTTCTTCTTCTTCTTCTTTTTAATTAAATACAGAAATGCTACAGAAAACCACCACCATCATCATCAACATTATTATTAACTAAAGATGTGGCCTAGTCTGTTTTTAATCTCACTCATGCAGTTTTCTACCCACAATCTAACATATTTACTTGGTTCCCAAAATATAAAAAAAACTAGTAGCCTAATTTTAAACCACCATAAAGTTACTAAGGATGCTATACACGTTCATATTAATGAAAGTCGTCTTTATTTGTTCCACAAGCTTCATGAGACCAAAAGCCTTCCACTATGCACCCCATAGCATCACAGTCCTGATCTACACCTCTATATCTATACTTTCAACCTGAACCTTCTGGCAAGCTTTCTTAAAAACAAACAAACAAACAAAACAACATAAATATATACAGTATGTAACTGTGTTTCTAGCTGTA
The DNA here is from genome assembly GCA_012411365.1 of Ameiurus melas. Classification (NCBI taxonomy): domain Eukaryota; kingdom Metazoa; phylum Chordata; class Actinopteri; order Siluriformes; family Ictaluridae; genus Ameiurus; species Ameiurus melas. The sequence goes on from CM022767.1 coordinate 7,339,552, forward strand.
CAGAACTCATGATCTATTCATTATCAGTCCATTCTTCTTTAACTTAGTCATTATAGTTATGTGATCTACCGTACATGAACTCTCTCAGCTTTCTAGGACGTGTGTAGCAATAGCGTGAGAAGCATGTTGACAGTAGCACTCATGCAGATGGAGTGAACTGTGTCCTTGTTCTCTTCTCTCTGCACCACTCAGTGGGCAGTATTACATTTTCGGATCAAGTAAATCCTACTTTATTGACTTTGCAGGGGTTCTAAGAGGGGTAGGCTGTGTAGTGCATCACTGGTCCTCTGTTGAAGACTGATTTAGGGTTTTCATTGGTTTGTTGATTGTTTCTGCTCAGAATTGTTTCTTCAGCCACGATATTCTCGGTCTTGTTAAAGAAAGCGCTCATTCATATGTACATTTACATTTACAGCATTTGACAGATGTCGTTCAGACCCACTTACAGAAGTCAATATAAATATATATACTCTAGTTTCTCTAGTACAAATAGTATAGAGCAGTAGAGAGCAGTTAGTACAACGTAGCAGAGCTATGGAATAGCTTTGTAACAGCAAGCTGTGCTGTGAAGATGTCTAATGGTGCACATTTTAAAACTGTCCCGCATGAGTAGTTGTACAATTGTTCCAGCATGATTGTTTTGTTATACATTTTAAGATGTTGTCAGTGATTTTGGCAAAGGTTTGGCCAAGACTTAGCCCTTAACATTTGGTGTTCTAAATCAGGAGCCTAGGCTAGGAGGCCTGAATGCTATTGTAATAGTTGGAGCTTGATAAATTGACAGGAAATATGATTGAGATGTCTCCATGTCCTGATTTGTTGGATATTGGTAGTTAGAACAAAGGTATAGCCAGGAATTAATTACAGGAGGTGAGGAGAGGAAATATACTAAATACAACCCCTGTGATCTGTACAGTTTTATCTAAAATAGTAGATTGGATGTCAGACAATTGTAGAAGGTGAATTTGTTATTTAACCATTTAAGGAACAATCTAGGATCAGCTAATCTAGCATAGTTGACGACCATAAAATAACTTTTTGAAAGTTCCACTGAAAGCTATTATGATAGTAATATGGAAAAGTACATCTTTATCTTCTTCTCTTTCTCCTCCTGCAGTAAATCTCCTGTACTTCCTCGGATGTTATCGCAATTCCTCTGAGCTAAGAGTGTAGCTAACTGGTTAGTAGCTTTCAGACTAAAACAGGGAACAGGAATGATCCTGACTGATTAATTCTGTCATAGCAAATCATAGCTAATACAACGTGATGGAACAAGCTATGTGTAGGAACGTGTTCATTTGATGTTTGTGAGGTTAAATACGAAATGGTAATGACTTTGTTGAACGAGCATTACTGCAAATCAATTACCGCACATGTTATTTGTATATACATGTACTGTATATAATCAGCTGCGCTGTATGAATGTTATGTTAACCATACACGAATAAACATTTAGAACTGTCAGAAATAATGAAATCCCCCATAGCTGGTCTACATGTTGTTTTTCTACTTATTTACAGAACCCAACGTCACTGCTTTGAGCAGATATTTCATTGAAGCAGTTAATATTTGAGGAGAACCTATAAAATCACCGGCCCCCTCCTTCAATGAGTATGAAAATCCGTCTAAACTACAGGTATAGAAGAAAATCCATATTTTTGAGGTAGAAATATTCTGGAAAACAGGCAAAAATGTGCAAACCTGTCACAACTGCCTTAATATATATACGTCGACTTTCCGATGACGTCCAGAACTGCAATTATGTCTAACATTTTGTATGATGAGAAAAACACTCATTCGAAATCCTACAGTAAGGGTTTAATAGCTTTTCATCTTGTGCTCGCTGGTTTATTCATGACAGCTTCATACTGAACCAACCACAGACATGCACGCTCTCACCATGGCTTTTCAGACCGAGTCTCTTATTACTGTTCCTGGTGTGCTCTGGATTCTGTGTCGTCCATAATCACTCACATCTGCCATTTTGTAAAAAAATCTCTCCATGAACCATGACATGACGTTAGGCATGATCTCGGTGAACCGGCACAAATTACAATGCCATATTTTTGAAAAGAATCATTTTTCAATGCTCTGTATACATGATTGCAACAAGCACAGGAGTGAACTGGTTGACCTTTGTCCATGACTTCTGCCTGGAATTGGGGTTTAGGGTTAAAATAAATAGTTGTCTTTTACATAGAAATACTGTCAGCGGTTTGGAAGTGTATAGCAGCTGTTGAGATATGGCTTATGAACAATCAGCTAGAGGGAGAGGGAGGGGTTATACTGGACGGTTTATACGGAGATATCGGGAATAGTGCTTATTTACTAGTCTGTTCAAGCATTCTTGAAATTTTCACATTTCCTTAAAGCTGATTTCGGTAGTCTGTTGAAGATTATTCCTCGTTATACTGCACAAGATGATCTCTATAAAATCTTTGCCCGATTCTATAACATGTAGTTCCACAATGTCAGCTTTACAGTGAAGATCCTCTAACGACAGACTTAAGAAGTAAAGTTATGTTCTGTTAACGTCATTAATCCGCAGGATTTGGTTGAAAAAATAAAATTGATGTAAAAAGGTGAAGAACCAGTTCTGTCTGCATGATGCATTCTTAACTGGGACTGTCAAAGCGGGAAACAGTCTGATTTCGACATGTTCAGTATATAGGCCACTCCTACGCAGCACTGAGAGCACAGTTGTGTTTGGCTGCTGATGAATACTGTGGGAGGAAGAAAAACTCTCCTTAGCTATCCAGCAGAGACTCACATTCGTGCTGTTTTTCAGACACTCAACCTTTACACTAGACTTCTACAACGCTCATAAACACTGCTGGGCTTGTGTAAACATTCTGCCGTAGGAAACTCTAATAAATCATCTAGTAATGCATTACAGAGAATGTCCAATCAGATTAGAAGGATTTTTAGATTGAATAAAAGACAGTTCAATTACACTCTTAGAAAAAAAGAAAGGTTTCTAGCATCCAGCATCCTAATGGAAATTTGGTTGGTCTTAAAGTTTCTGTGTAGTACACTGCAACTTTCTCTCTCTCAGAAGGGTCCAGGTAGAACCTCAGGGATTGATCGCGATAGACGACTAACATTACAGTACACTTTGTCCTACACAGTGACATATACCATGAATAGATTGTGGCTATACAATAGTCATTAGTAAAGAATAACATATTACTTTTAACAATAAGAGCCTGAAGAGGTTAAAATCAAAATCTGTTTAATAAATAAATAAATAAATAAATAAATAAATGCTTTATTTGATAATTGAAATTCATCTGTAGGGTTCATGTGGAACCTTAAAACTTTCACAAAGTATCCAAGAAAAATCTCTTGCTAGATGAGATTTCTAGAAAACTAGAAACATAACCCAACCACATGTACTTTGTCAGACTGAGTGCTTCAAGATTTAATTCGGCCTTTGCCAAATACATACAGTCACCACTGACATGACATGGCAGCGTTTTATAAAAAAAATATATAAAAAAATTAATATATATATATATATATATATATATATATATTTATTTATTTATTTAATTTTTTTAAACATCACAATTAGCTGCCCAGTTCTAGTCTGTAATTTTCCTATTTACTGTGCCTTGTAGTTTTACAAAACCCTCTATGAGCAGCATGAGTCCAATGATATTGTAAAAGTGTAGCAAACAACACAAAAGTGGTTTAGAATCCAGTGTCTGTTTCCATTACACTGAACTGAATTTTAGGAAGCCAAATCTCTATAAGTCTCTGGAAATAGCAAATTACGTTATGTGATCTGGTCATACATGATTGAAATATTCTGTATTTTAGGTTAAAGATGTTTGTAGGACACAATGCAGGTTGGGAGCTGTGGTTTTCGGCAGCCCTATTTGTAAGCCGCACTGCCAAGTCATGTTGACATGACGATTATGGATATAAATCTACACCTGAATTTCCATAAAGCTGCTTTGTTACAATGTCTATTGGTAAAAGTGACATTGCTAATAATATGAATGAAATTGAATTCAATCTAGCATGTTCTCGGAGTTTGAATGTTCTCCCCGTGCTTCTGGGGTTTCCTCCAGGTACTCCGTTTTCCTCTCCCAGCAAAAAGACATGCGCTGTATGCTGAGTGGCTTTTCCAAATTGTCCATAGTGTGTGAATGTATGTCCAATGCATTGTGCCCCAAGTTCCCCGGGAGAAGTACTGGTCTCTGTATAGGATAAGCAGTATGGAAAATGGATGGATGGGAAATTGAATTAAACTTTAATTACTAGATTCCCGGGTCCTTGATGAGAATGACAAGTGTGTATAAATCTATAATCTGTAATGGCATGCTCTTGTCATCACGCAACTGTTCCTCAAGAGTCCTTTGGATGGTTCATGGTTCAACTCAGCATTATTTGTGATTATTATTGTTCTAGTAATTTTTTTTTTCTGGTTCATAGAGAATTTCTAGTTAAATAGTAATACTTATAATTTCCCTAACCATAACAATTAAAATGCTCTATAAATATGCTGTAAATGTCATCTTTTATTTGTAGGGTAAATATTAGCTAAGATTACTTGGCATTAAGAGAAGCTGACTACAAACTAAGCAGGGGACACTGAGTGAGACATGCGGCAGTGACTTAGACATTACCTCAGCTGGACAAAGCCCACTAGGCCAGTGATGTGGCGCACACTATTAGAAAAATTACCTGTTTATAATTAAAATGTATTCATCATTTTCCATCCATTAATTCGCTAATGGTGGTTTTCTGGGCTGAGATAATGGTTCAGATTGGTCCACACTGGTGTGTGTCTGTTGACGTACTCTCACCATTTTGTTCTGAGAAGTAAAGCTCCCTTGGCTGTTAATAGAAATTCCACCAGCTACTGCAGGCATTTACTGCAGCTTTATTGTCTTAAATAAAATCATGGTTCTGGTTATTTGTTTTGCCATTGAATATATCTCATATATTGGCACCTTAGATAGATCATTTATTTTGTCTTCAAAGAGGACATTTGTTTCCACCGTGGGTGCGTAGAAAAACATAAACACAACAACATCATACATACTGTATATTCACCTTAATACTTATAAAATAAGGTAGAGATGTTGCAACAGTGTTCTAGTTTCCTAATAGACTTTTACTGTCCTGCATTTAATTTGATTAAAAATATGATCTCTTAAGATTCCTTTAATCTATATTTACTTCCTCAGGAATGAAGGCCAGGTCTCGATTTGAGATGAACCACCTTTGGAAGATCATCTTTCCCCTATCGCTTCTTCTGTACCTCTCAGGGAATGTAAAGTCCCAAGTAAATCCAAGTAAGTCAAGTTTTTCTCTGCGTTAATGAGTAAGGAATAAAACACTTAGGGATGTGCTGTTATAGGAAAATAATTACATTATCACCCCAACATTCATTATTTTCCTATAACAGCAAAGTGTTTTATTCCTCTTACACCACAGTAATTTGGCTAATATGTAGCAGAAGCAGTAGTAGTAGTTAGTAGTAGTAGTAGTAGTAGTAGTAGTAGTAGTATATATAGTATGGTATAGTATAGTATAGTATATAATATACTAAAATTCAAGGGAGCAAAATTGGCCATGCTCTCTGTGTGGGAGGGGTCATACACTCTCTCCTGTGTCAATCACAGTGAAACTAGCCAATCATGGGCGTCTATAAGTTCATGTATGCAGAGGAGGGTAGACAGCGCTTTCCTCTGAATGTGTTACATTGCCATGTGACACAGCATGGACAGCAGTTTCAAATGATACAGCTGGCTGGCCTTGGGTGTCTCAGAGGAAGTGTATATTAGCTTTCACCCTTTTGGTGGCTGTTGTATGATAGAGGAGCGCTGGCTGGTGTTTGGGACTTGGCAGGTGACCAAATTGGGGAGACAATATAGGGAACAAAAGCTACAGCTTTACCTGTGACTGTACCAAAGCACTGACACTTGAGACTCCTAGCATCAAAAATGCTAAATAAACATTTAAGAAAATTTAACCATATGAAAAAGTACACATTTTTTAATCCGTTTATGTGGGGTGTCCAGCATACAAGTCTCTGTACAAGTGGTGACTTGTTAGCTGTTAGGTAATAGTATATTAATCAACATCTTCTGACCAATCAAGCTTGAGAATGCAACAGCGCTACAGTATAAGGTCTTTCTTTTATTGCGCTCTGTTAAATGCCCATGTGAACTGTGCTGGAAAGTGTGCATTGTGCAAAGTTCACTGTGTTGTAATAAATTTGCACATTTTTCCATATTGTTAACTGATCCTGTAGTTTTAATTTCCGTTTACTTTAGGGCACGTAAACTAATCAGATATAGAAGTGGTGTTAAATGTGAAACTTTCTAGGAAACGTTGATCCCCACTTTTCTACTCAGGCTCTTTTTTCACCAGCATGGGTGGTTTGTGAGGAGGAAAGTGTGATGTCAGTGTGAGGTTCAATTATATTTTACAAGGAAACCAGAACGAACCACATGCTAGGCAGAGATACAGTAGGGACGGATGAAGGAGATGGGGAGAGCGTTGGCTGTTCAAGGTCTCCTCAAGAATGAATATCACTCCATGCTCTTATTTTAGTGTCAAGAAGTTTGTTTAGATGTTATAAAGGTCATTTCTGCAGTGGCTGTGGAATGCATGTGGAATGTGTAGAGCGCTTTACTGGGTACGTTTACAGTTGTGTTACGTGCTGCTTTATGGTATGCGAAAGAGAGAAATGTGCAATTCTGCCCAAGTTCTGTAGAAATACTAAGAAAATAACCTGTTTAAATCATCCAATAATGTCAGTTTAGTGATTTAGCTAGACCCAGGTTCGGTAGAAATACTGAGAAAAAAAAATCCCAGTAACAGTAGTAATAGTAGCAGTGTGAAGTAGCAATCTAGTTTTAGACACAAGCTCTGTAGAAATACTGAGAAAATACCATTTAAAATGGAAAAATGGTAGTGTTTTCAGTAACGTTTGAACCAAAGACCTATTTATATAATAATAATAATAATAATAATAATAATAATAATAATAATAATAATAATAATAATAATAATAATCACATCTCTAAGAGGAGTTAACAATTAAGTAATTAATAATGAATCTTTTTTGAGTTCTTGGTACTTTAATACTTTTATTTTTCCCATAACTGTTATGCACTGTCAGAGTTTTTGAAACACACACTGCCGTTCACAGAGCCAGACTTAATTATCTGCATGTCAGCTTGGAGTTATGGATGCATATTGGCTCTGTAATCTCAGAGGTATCCATAGCATTAAAACAAAAGAACAATAGAAAACTCTCTTAACTCTCTGTGGTTTTATGGCTCTGTGTCATTTTGTGTCTGCGTCCCTCCTGTTGGTATCCTCTAATTGTATTGCTAAACCAGGCTTTGGATCAGACTGCACTCCTTTGTGCTTCCCACAAACCCAGAGTTCTGAGGTCATGGCCCGCCATTTTACTGAACAATTCTTTGCATATGAGAGATTAATGCTTTCTAGCATTTTAGTTTGTATCAATTCATGTTGGTTCCTGTATCTAGAGATGCCATTTTAATAGCGAAGAATCTTTTGTAATAAAGAACATTATTGAAATATTCAGTGCTAATGCAAGATATGTTGTGAGAAAGCTAGGTGCTTTTTTTATGATAAGATAATACTTTATTAATCCCCAGATGAGGAATTTAGGGATTGCTGCACAGATGATGGGTCTCATTTATCAATGTTTTAATAAAGTTGTATGTAAATATTTTTGTAGGCCAAATTGAATTCTTCGTATTCATGTGTATGTTGATGAAATGCCAATCGTCCATAAAGTGCATTCAAGATTGATTTACATTGAGTTTACATTCAAGGCTAATTTACATTTAGTGACACCCACAAAACTCAAAAAATAGGATATACTGTAAATGTAACTGGAATTTCATGAACTCCACGTTTCATCACGTGTTCCTGTGAACGATTTTTCAAAATAAATTAATTTGTAACCAGCTTGATAAATGAGACCCAATGTTTATGCAAATGCTTGTGTTAACATTTAGTGACAACTTAGAAAAATTAAAATTAAAATCACATAATACTGATCTAAATCAATTTGACAGATTAGACATTTTCAAGAAATGTTCAGTAATGTTCAGAAAAACTGATGACCTGAACTATTAGCTCAGATATTTATGTTCAATAATGTTTAGAATAATAAATCTATTTTTCAGTTAAGGTTACATACAGTAAGTTAAGGTTTTATATATATAATATATATATATATATATATTTATATATATATATATATATATATATATATATATATATATATATATATATATATATATATAAAAAAATTATATATATAATTTTTTTTTTTTTTAACAGTAAGTAGTTAGTGAACAAGCTCACATGAATTAGCTAAAATAAATAGTGAACTTCCTCGATGGTAAGTCACTTTGGATAGAAGCATCTGCTAAATGAATAAATGTAAATGTAACTAGCTCCCAGTATACAGTTGCAACCAAAATTATTCAACCCCAATTGCAAATCAGGTTTGTTGTCAAAATTTACAGACTTTCAGCTGTTTGCAATAAAAAAATCTAACAAAAGCAATAGAAAAAGTTCAACACATCGAATGCTTCAAGTGGCTTAGCTCTTTCAAGGTCAAATCCACCATGAATAACTTGAATATGAATCTTTATATTGAAAATGTGATCTTCAGTGGTGTCCAATTTTAACATTTAACATTCCATCTCAGGGTGGAATTTCCCTTGAATAATCCACACAATTACACATAATAGGTTCAAAGCCATGGGGCTGATTTTGTTAGATCACAAACTGAGCTCCCTAAGGCTCTGTGAAATACTGAGAAAACCTCTGTTTATTATGTGGATAAATGTAACTCTTAGCTGATTTTACTCTGTCCATAATAATTAATATAAGATGATTTAACCATATATATTCAGGGATACTTGAGAATGTAAAATGCCTGAATTACCCTTCACTGTTAACCTTTTATTGTTGTTCCAGATGGAAAATAATTCAATGTAATGCTTATGGATGGATACTAAAGATTCATAGTGCACAGTTTTTGAGTAGTGATGTTTGGTGGATTCTAAAGTCCCATGGAAGCTCTGAATAGTTTGGGATCCATCAGCCAGTACATCAAATCCGTGTTTGGCTGTACCTCAGTTTCCTGGGAGCGATGAGAAGCTGTGACCTTGCTTTGAGTTTATTGTTTAATGTAGGAAGAGAGAAAGTTCAACCGTTCAGCAGTGGATTCAGCAATCAGGCTGGAGTCTGTGGCTAGTGCATACCAGACATTTTGACAACAGGAAAGTACATTGAATCGGGTTCGCTTACTTTAATTTTTCCAGAGGCACTGTGAGATTTCCAGAGTCTTGTCTGTTGTGCAGCTCGTACTCCACGGAAGCTGAACGATCCTCACTCTCACAGCTGTGGTTGCAGAGGTTAGATGAAGGATAAAGACACAGATAAAGAATAAGTGTGTTATTGAGAGAAGTACAGCATGATTTCCACAAGTTGATCTTCTTTAGGTTTAGGTTCATTATCTCTCATCTCACAAATTTTTTTAATACATAAAACTTAAGCAGGTGGTGTGATATATCATTTGCATTTCATTGTAAACTGAAAGTTGAAACAAAAAAATCCAATTGTAAGACTTTTTCCTTAAACACGGAATGTTTATGTAGTCAGTCACCTCATTTCTGGGTTTGGTTTGGGTTGGCTGTCAGAAAGTTCCCAAAACTCTGACTCTCTGGTCAACCTGAAAGCATTATCCATGACTTATAGAAGATTATGAACTCACACTGACTGCAGGAAGCTTTATTTAAAAGATTTAGCCTCTCAATATGTGGCTGCACCTATGTTTTCTAGAATGATTTTCAGACTCTAGTTTGAATGATGCGAATTTGATAGCCATAAACTGCAGTTACAACTTCATAGTTCCCAATTAGATGACCATTTTCATCATTTTCCAACTGGTTTGAAAGATACTTTCGATATGAGGCAGATTCCTGTATGCTGTAATCTCTCTGTGCTCCACCACATTCTCCTGAAATTAATCTGCTGAATATTTTTTCCAGTAGCGGGAAAAATGCATTGCACTAGCTATGAGATGTCCTCCAGCGCCAACTTTCCCCCTTTTAAAATTCCCAAGCATGCCCTTTTTCCTAATTTTCTCCATGCAGAAATGTTAAGAGAATCAGTAGCTCTACACACTATATGTGTGCAGCATAAAGTGAAACCTTATATACCACTGAAACCCAGCTAACAAGATTTGTTCGATTTCATTTATCTTATGACTGTCCATCAGTGATGCATGACCTTTTGTGAGGGTGTGTATGTCCTCTGGGTGTGCTTGTGTGTATTCTTGGAGTCATTGAGTATGTTAGTGTGTGTGTGCGAGGCATTGGAGCGGGCGGTTACACGGCAAACATGGTGAAACAAACGTGCCATTTACAAGAATAAAAAAAAAGCTGGCTCACTCACTGTGTAGGAGAAAAAGGGACACTTGGAGCTAATAGTAGCTGCACATAACCCCCCTCCTCCTGCACGGAGAGAGAAAGAGAGAGCAAGAGGTATTTCTAAAGCTTTTCTCCAGAGAATATTTGTATTTTTCCACCTCTGAAGTGTGTGATATTTTTAGCCTCAATAGCTAAATGCTAGGCCTGCATAAGGTCCCTGCTGCAATCAACTCAGTTTTCCCTCAGGGGTTACCTATACTACAGTGTACAGCCAAATTAACTTCCTTTATAGCTTTCTGTGAGTGTTTTATTTTTCCATTAAACTAGAATGTGCCTGGGATTTTGAAAGTGTCCAAAAAGTCTCCATACATAGGGGAAATTAACACTTTTCAGCAAAATGTCTTCCAAAAGTTTTCATTTCACGCCTTTGACAAAAGAAGGACATACTGAAATCATTCTCATGTCTGGATCAGGAAGCTGTCGCAAGGTTGCGGTGGACTTTAACAGGAAACATGGCAAGCACATCACACACGACGCTGTTGCCAAACGTATTACCAAATTCAAAAAGGCTGAAAGTGTTTCGGACCAACTGAGAAGTCGACGTCCAAGAACATCCACTGACGAAGGCACAACCGACATGGTGCTGGCAAACATCGTCTCCTGTGCACGGAGAGTTTTGTGACACTCTGTAAATTGAATTCTGTTGTTTGGCTATAAGCTAAATTTTTCTCACATTTAACACCCAATTGCTGAGTCAAAACTGATTAGAAATCCCATTAATCGTATTATTGTCACGATTTAGAGGCGAAGACAGATGCAAATGCAGATAAAGAGTTTAATAACAATGAAAAACACAAAAGAAGCTATGAACACATGACAAAACACTAAAGCAAAAAACAAAAACATTACATTTATTTATTACAGAGACGATGGCAGAGAAAGACAAATGCAAGACAACCAGTGTAATGCAAACTGTGGCTATAAAGACCTGTAAGTGCTCGTTAACAAGAATGAAGTTCAGGCACAGGTAGTCATGTGACATGATGGTGTGGTGCAGTGGTTGCTGGGAACTGTAGTCTGGATTTACCTCGGGGATATCCATGACAGAACCCCCGCACGTACCTACATAACAAATTATTGTGAATTGTGAAATGATGGAACTGTGACCACAATTTCCTGAGATATGGACAAGAATACCGCAGTCTCCACAAAGGGGGTTTATGGTCAGATTCAATCCAGGAAAAGACAAGAAAAGACGAGAAATGCCCTAACTTGAGTGGCAGGATAACAGGGAATTGGCCATGTCCTAACCTTGTCTGTGTTAGTTGGGTCTGGCTCAACACTAGTACTGGAAACACGATGGCCCAGAAAGATGATGGAGGTTGTGCCAAGTGACATTTGGAAGGTTTGAGTTTGAGTCCTGCCATGCAAAAACGTTGGAGAACTTCATGTAAGTGAATCAAATGCTGAGAAAAGTCAGGACTATAAACGATGACATTGTCTATGTAAATTAGGCGAATATTCCAATGCAGGCCACAAAGCACAATTTCCATTAAGCGTTAGAAGCTGGGTGGAGCATTAGATATGTCCATCGGCATTATGTGAAATTGGTATAGGCCAGACCCAGTGGAGAAAGCGATTTTCTCTTTGTCACTTGGGTCAAGAGGAATTTGCTAGTAGTCAGATCAATGGTGCTGAATACTTTAGCTTCAGTTAGTCTATCAAGGGTGTCATCAACTCTAGGAAGTGGGTGTGAATCTTTGATCGTGACACTATTGAGTCGCCTACTGGGGCTGAACAGGGACTGTGAGATTCCTCAATGATATCATGATCCAAAAAATTGTCCACCTCCTGTTGCAACAAATCCTGAGTGGCTGGTGCTCTACAGTATGGACGTAATTTATTCAGGGTTGCATTGATGCTGTGTGTCATCAATTCTGTTCTACCATAGTCATGCAAGTGGGAGCTGAAAATGTCTAAAAAGTCTGCTAATAGGTCTCTAAGCTGAGAAATATCATCAGTAGATAAGCATGTATTATCTATCTTGTCTTTTCATGACCCTTAACAGAAATTGGAATCGCCATCTCAGACAGGGGAGGGACAGTAATCTGAGCAATGCTCATTGCAACACCTTTCACTGGAATGGCAGAATGATATAGAGAAAGGTGTACTGCAGTGTCGTACAGTTTCAAATGTCAGTGGTAACTGAGTGTTCGATGAGGAAATCCCATCCAATCAGTAGAGGATGAGTTGCAGTGCACACCACAAGGAAAAGGAATTTGGTCCCCACTGTCAGATTCTAGTCATTTCCCTGATATAAAGGGGAGGGCCTGACTCTTTGGTCTGATGGGGAGAAATGCACATGTCATGTTGGAGATGTGGTGGATCTATGTGAAGATTGTGCATGAGGTGGAGTAGGTGGGGGTGTATAATTAAACCGAGGGTCTACATCTACAGTGGTGTGAAAAAGTGTTTGCCCCCTTCCTCATTTCCTGTTCCTTTGCATGTTTGGCACACTTAAGTGTTTCGGAACATCAAACCAATTTAAACAATAGTCAAGGACAACACAAGTAAACACAAAATGCAATTTGTAAATGAAGGTGTTTATTATTAAAGGTGAAAAAAAATCCAAACCATCATGGCCCTGTGTGAAAAAGTGATTGCCCCCCTTGTTAAAACATACTATAACTGTGGTTGTCCACACCTGAGTTCAATTTCTCTAGCCACACCCAGGCCTGATTATTGCCACACCTATTCACAATCAAGGCATCACTTAAATAGGAGCTGCTTGACACAGTAAGGTCCACCAGAAGATCCTTAAAAGCTACACATCATGCCGAGACCCAAAGAAATTCAGGAACAATTGAGAAAGAAAGTAATTGAGATCTATCAGTCTGGAAAGGGTTATAAAGCCATTTCCAAAGCTTTGGGAATCCAGCGAACCACAGTGAGAGCCATTATCCACAAATGGCGAAGACATGGAACAGTGGTGAACCTTCCCAGGAGTGGCCGGCCGCCCAAAATTACCCTAAGAGCGCAGCGACGACTCATCCAAGAGGTCACAAAAGACCCCACAACAACGTCCAAAGAACTGCAGGCCTCACTTGCCTCAGTTAAGGTCAGCGTTCATGCCTCCACCATCAGGAAAAGACTGGGCAAAAATGGCCTGCATGGCAGAGTTCCAAGGAGAAAACCACTGCTGAGCAAAAAGAACATCAAAGCTCGTCTCAATTTCTCCACAACACATCTTGATGATCCCCAAGACTTTTGGGACAACATTCGGTGGACCGATGAGACAAAAGTGGAACTCTTTGGATGGTGTGTGTCCAAGTATATCTGGCATAGAAGGAACACTGCATTTCATAAAAAGAACATTATACCAACAGTAAAATATGGTGGTGGTAGTGTGATGGTCTGGGGCTGTTTTGCTGCTTCAGGACCTGGAAGACTTGCCGTGATAAAAGGAACTATGAATTCTGCTGTCTACCAAGAGATCCTGAAGGAGAATGTCCGACCATCAGTTCGTGTACTCAAGCTGAAACGAACTTGGGTTCTGCAGCAGGACAATGATCCTAAACACACCAGCAAGTCCACCACCCGAATGGCTGAAGAAAAACCAAAATGAAGACTTTGGGGTGGCCTAGCCAAAGTCCTGACCTGAATCCTATTGAGATGTTGTGGTATGACCTTAAAAAGGCCGTTCATGCTCGAAAAACCCTCTAATGTAACTGAATTAGGACAATTCTGCAAAGATGAGTGGGCCAAAATTCCTCCAGGACGCTGTAAAAGGCCTCATTGCGAGTATCGGCAAACGCTTGGTTGCAGTTGTTGCTGCTAAGGGTGGCCCAACCAGTTATTAGGTTTAGGGGCAATCACTTTTTCACACAGGGCCATGATGGTTTGGATTTTTTTTCACCTTTAATAATAAACACCTTCATTTACAAATTGCATTTTGTGTTTACTTGTGTTGTCCTTGACTATTGTTTAAATTGGTTTGATGTTCCAAAACACTTAAGTGTGACAAACATGCAAAGGAACAGGAAATGAGGAAGGGGGCAAACACTTTTTCACACCACTGTACATCAGCTAGGTGAGGGTGAGCAGTTCTAGGGCCTGCTATCATGCCGAGAATAAGGTTGGCATTCATAGGATGGTGATCCTTCATGGGAAGGATAATGTTTAAGATGTTTGTGATGTGAGTAATGATGAGTGTGTAGTGTAAAAAGTGTGTGATTCACATTGTAAGGGAGACAGAGAGTAGCTGTGATGTCTTTGATAATATGATAATTCACATCACGCTGAAGGGTTGAAAACTGCTGTGAAAGCTGGTCCAAATGTGTGATAGGTGTGAGTGTTGTAGAGCATGTAGGTCTACTTTGTAGAGTTGTTGGTGTGGATGTATGGATACAGGCATGACAGCGGAGGGAGCGGCACCAGTAATAGCTAACTGAGCACATTCATACTGAGCAGCTACCTTCAAAGCACCTATCAAAGTCATCGCACCATGCTCAAGTCAAGTCAAGTCCAGTGAGAAATCTGCAAAATATAGCACAATTTCAAACAGATGCATCATATTGAGGGAAAGCTTCATTAACTAAATTGGTGAGCTTGGCAGCATAGACCTCCAGAGGCTTATGTGGTTCACAAGGACAAGCATTCAGATACGTTTGAAATATGGCCAAAAATGTTGTTCCAACCGAAAACAGTACTCAAGCTGGCTTTCGTTAATGCATAATCTGCCTGCACAGTAGGAGAAAGGGACTTCCAGTATGCAAAAGCAGGGCCTGTGAACCTCACAGGTAGACGTTTAGTCTTTTCAAGTGGTGATGCTACAACAAGAAGTGCAACTTCAAATCTTTGTATCCATGAACTGGATACATGGTAGATGTGAACCTGAAGCACTGACAATTGCTCTGGCTTGTGATGACTTTCCTGCAGATGCATTCTCACCATCCGTTCCACCATTCTTGAGAGGGAGGGAGAGGGAGTAAATTAAGAAAGAAAGAAAAAAACTGCACGTAATCCAACTTGCATGTGGAGATGCACGTGAGAATTCTTTGTGGTTATTTCTCAGCACTTGCAGGATATGGTGATGGTATGCACAGCAATCGACTGCAAACGAGTGTCCCTGCAATAATATATATAGCCAACCACTGCTGCTACCAGTGTAAAACTGGTAAACTCCACGAGGTGAGATCTCCACGAGGTGAGATCTTGCATAGAGCCCCAGGCCGAGGGAGATTGACATGCAAATGCAAATCAATTTGTAACATTTTTGACATGCATTTTTCTGGATTTTTTGTTGTTATTCTGTCTCTCACTGCTCAAATAAATCTACCATTAAAATTATAGACTGATCATTTCTTTGTCAGTTGGCAAACGTACAAAATCAGTAGGGGATCACATACTTCTTTCCCTCACTGTAGATTGTGATTTAACATAATCCATCTGTAAATGGGTAACAAATGATGGGAAAACAACTAGAACAGCCAGAGCAGCCTTGGAATCAATTCTACAAGTCTCTGGAATGGCACTGGAGTGATGAACACTGTCCTTCAAAAGATATTCCCTTAGTTGTTGTTTTGATGAAGTTGGTAGACATCCATCCATCCATCCATCTTCTATACCTCTTATCCTTCTCAGGGTCACGGCAGGGTCACGGGGAACCTGGAGCCTATCCCAGGGAGCATCGGGCACAATGTGGGGTACACCCTGGACAGGGTGCCAGTCCATCGCAGGGCACAATCACATGTACACTCACACACTATGGACACTTTGGAAATGCCAGTCCACCTACCATGCATGTCTTTGGACTGTGGGAAGAAACCGGAATACCCAGAGGACCCGGAGTACCCGCAGCACAACCGTGCGCCCGACATACTGACATAGACATATTGGAGCATAACAGCTGTTCAACTGAGTTCAGTTCTAGGGACTATGAAGATCATAGCATATGATTTACACCATTTTCATCCCCATTAATCCATTCAGCGTCCTTTTGATGTGGGTGAAGTCATCCTGGAAGAAACCACTCCCATCCAGATCGAAATGTTTCATCATAGAATAAAGGGGATCATCAGAAGAACTTTATTAACTTGCGGTGACTAATACTGAGCAAGTGGCACCAAACCATGAAAGGAAAATAAATAACTGCCCCTGCTGCATAACAGAGTGACCAGAATTCTTTTAATTTGTCTGTAGGCTGACTTTCCTCTGATGTGAGACTGAGCATTTTAAGTATATGTGGAAAAACATCCTGCAAAACCAGAGTCAGGACGCCTCTGTGTTTTGCCTCTACGCTTATTTGATGCCAATAAGCATTCACAAAGCAATGACCTCTGTTCTGATGAAACACATAAACTGTGGCTCATGTGTACAGATTCACTACAGCCCCTGTCCCATCTACCAGAAGTTTTTGTTGGGGGATTCGGCTTATGTTGGACCGTATCAGCTTGTCCTGGGCCTCTGAGGCTTCCCCATCTTGACTTTTAAGCAAACATTTGGAGGAGAGCCGGAAAAAGAAAAGGGATACAAAAAGGCCTTCTCCACTTTTCTTGCTGTTGCTGGCAGGAGCATAAAGGCTTTCTGTTGTGATGGAGAGGCCATGTGGACTGGGAGAGGCCTCGTGCACTTCCGAATGAACTTTTAACATCCAGCCAATGACTCACTAAAACATACAACACACACAAGCAGATCTGAACATGATGGTAATGTGATTTCAGATTTGTGCCATTTTGATAGAGTTTTAGCTTTAGATTGTTTGCTGGTGGTTTTGCTAGTTTCATTTGTATTTTTTTTAATTCCTTGTGATCGTCATGCACTTTCAGCTTGATGGGGTTTTCCCCTCGATTTTATCATGGCACAGTGTTAGTATTAGAAACCATGTTTAGAGGCATGTATTTTATACATAAGCACGTTAAATTCACACTCATTTCGTGGAGAAAAACAAAAACGGAAATTAACGAGGGTCGGCTTGTTCAGAACTTGGACAACTTGAGAGAGTGGCAAGACTTCACAAAGGTTAACTGAAAAACATCTACTTATATAGTGAGAAAACCAGGAGGTAAACAGGAAATGTGAAAAGTCCTAATTCTGGCGACACTGACATCTGTTGGCAGGGAGAGGTACTAACCTGGGCTGTTGTCACCCGTCTTCAATTATTTGTCTTATTCACGTTTTATTTATTCGCTAACTACCATGAATTACTTTGTAACAAAAAGCGAAATATAGGAAAACTTTACAAGAGTTATGCGAGTGAGGAATGTTAGTCTGAGATAAATCTTAGTCTGAGTTTTTAATAACCTTCATGCTAATGAGATTTATATTAATTAACTCGGCCAGCACTATAAAAGCTCAAACTTAGTCCTTGATGTATTACAGTCTGAAAGAAACACAGTGCCGGTGTAGTGTTTCATCTATTCCAGTATGTCCTGCTGCGTGAGTGTTTGACCATACCATCCAGCAGTGGTGCCTTGAATCATGGCCAGACAAATGGAAATGAAGTGTAAAGCTATATAAATCTTCCTTGTCTTTCTCAGTTCTGTATTGTAATAATATTGATCAAAGTCTTGCCACCATTTGCTTTCAGAGCACACAGGTCCTATGTGTAATGAAATTCAGTTTCTAGCTCATAAAAGTTAATAGTTAACATACCAAACAACCTTGGTAGTATCAGGATTAAATTAGGGAGGGGAATCTAAAAATGTTCTCAGGTGGTGGGCTTACTTTAATTGTGTTCTTGTAAAGACCACACAAGAGGCATGTGAGACCAGGATGTCTGGTGACTGTTCCAAACAGTGCAAGCCAAAAGAGTGCTATATATTTTTAAATTATATTTCTGTAGGTTAACCACAATGTTAGTGGGAGAAAGGGGTGTTTCTCCCGTTTCTGCTCCAACTCAAGGCATGCCAGCCCTCAAACGCTTGATTCATTTATTATTATTTCAATTCTGATTTTGCTATGCAGACATACAGTTTCATCCAGCCCTAGAATATTGGCTGCTGTACAAGAAACAAAACAGCTTCTTACCAAAAGACATTGAGAGTAATGTCTTGAACTCACAATTTCCCTTCCTCGCTGTAGAAAACTCTTTGTGTATGCAATTTGTAGGAATTAAACTGCTCTTTTAAATAAGGAGACAGTATAATGTAACTATGCTAGTTAAGACTGATTTATGTTAGCTTACTTTATGTATGAACCCTATTTAATGACAGCATGTGTCATGTAATTAATTTCACTTTCACCTGTTCTTAGAAATCTCCCCAACACTTTTGCCAGCTAGCTATGTTAGATAACTATAAATTGGTGTTTCAATTAATGCTAGTTAACTGTTGCCAGAGAACTAAATATTAGTGTTAGTTAGCTAGTTAGCATAACTAAATACAAGTTAATGTTGCTTAGCCAGCATATTTAGCTAATGACAAGTTGGTGTTTCAGCTAAGGTTAGCTAGCTAACTAACAATTAGCTAGAGGTTCATTTTAGGTGCCGATTCATTTCATTCATGATGAAGACATGCATAAGGTTAGAAGTATTTATGATTAAACACATTAAATAACCAATGTAAAGACCATCTGGATGGGGTCGGGGGGCACAAAGTTAGCTAAGATATCTTTATCTTGTCTTTATCTTTAAACTCCTGTCACATCATTTCTACAATCGTATCCACATACGGTTGCTATCGTTATAGGTGTTTTACCTTTTAAGTAAGTGGTTTGGTGGTATATCTGGAATGATTGATTGCAACTTGTGAAGCAAAAGGTATTAACAATAGGCTTTATATTCTCTACAGGTGTGTGTCGATCCCCTCTAGGGATGTCTGGAAGACAGATCTTAGACGAAGATATTTCAGCTTCAAGTCAGTGGTCTGAATCAACAGCAGCAAAATATGGCAGGTAAGACTGTAAAATCTCAGGATGAAGTTTTTTTTTCCACTTCATCACAAAATAAACTTTCATATACAGTATGATACTTTGCGTTAAATTTCCTGGTTGTCCTTCTGGGTGTTTTTGCCTGCCGTGTAGACTGGACTCAGAGGAAGGGGATGGTGCGTGGTGTCCAGAGAGCACGATTGATCCAGAGAACATGAATGAGTTTTTGCAGATTGACCTTCGCTCTCTGCACTTCATCACCCTTGTGGGAACTCAGGGCCGACATGCGGGGGGCATCGGGAATGAGTTTGCCCAGACCTACAAGATCAAGTACAGCCGTGATGGCAGCCGTTGGATCTCCTGGCGCAACCAGCAAGGAAAGGAGGTATGTGACATAATACCCAAATTGTGTAGATGGTTATTCAGAACTCGGTATTGTTATATAGGCTTCAGCGCTGCCCAAAACAGAGCTGTGAGTGTTTTATCCACTGTTCACTAAGAACCTGGGGCATGATTCACGAAAATCTTCTTAAGAAAGAAGTTCTTAAGATAAATTCTAAGAAGTTCATAAGAATGTGCGTAAGTGCAATTCTTGAAAAATTCTCAGATATTTTCTTAAGAACATGCCAACTGAAATATGGAAGTGGACTCTCATCTCCAGTCCTGGAGGTCCAGTGTCTTGGTGTGTTTGCAGTTTTTCCCTACTGATGACACACCTGATTCGACTCGTGAAGGACTTGATCATTTGCTAATCATTTAGAACAAACATGTTGTCGGTAGGGAAAACTTAAACCTTGGCAGACTTGCAGACCTGCAGTTGAAAACCATAGTTCCACACTATGTTTATTATCTTTCCTTTGATATTATCTTATTTCACAAATAATATAATACATGCTCCACAACTCTATACTATGGTGGCCTGAAAGCGCAAAACAAAAGATGGACATTAACGAGCCAAAAACGACAGAAAGCCCCAAAACACAGTGGCGAACTCAGATACACAGCACCCACCCTCTCTGTTTCTGAGATAATGTTGATGTCTGTCTGAATTTACTGTTGATTTGTTAATGTATTTTGCACTTACGTGCCACAGCACTATAATGCATTATTGATTTATCATAACAGAGTTCTCATTATCTCATTTATCTCAGTTTATCTCATTATCAACTGCTGTGTGTTGATTTCTGTTAAAGGTAATTGAGGGCAACAGGAATGCCTATGACATTGTGCTCAAGGACCTGGAGCCGCCCATCATTGCACGCTTTGTGCGCTTCATGCCCGTCATCGACCACTCCATGAACGTGTGTATGCGTGTAGAGCTCTATGGCTGCGAGTGGCTAGGTAATAACATCACACTGTAGATTCTGCTTCATCTCATTCATAATCTTAATCATAATAGTGTATCATGTAGCAGTGATTTGTTAACTGCTGTACTTTCAAGGCTTGCAATAGCTGGTTCATGAAGTTTAATAATTAAGCTCACAAACACAGTCTCTGTTTATTTCTCTTGGCAACGATATCGCAGCGACTCTCATGTCTCTCGTTCCAGGTCACGTTAAAATGACTATCTATTAGTTGGCTCTTTCATTGTAGATTATTATTTAATTCACTGGTAAAGGGTTCAACCTTTTGTCTTCTGCAGTTACCTTCCTGTCTGCTAAATGCTAATCCACTTGTCTGAGATAATAATATTAATAATAATAAATAATAATAATAATAATAATAATAATAATAATAATAATAATTCTGTCTTTGTTCATAAAAACACTTAAGATAGCAGTTATAGCCAGCTGTCTCCAATGATATCTCCCATGCATACCAAGTAACTTTATTCCCTTCCACTGACATCCCCTTGAAATTCCCTTCCATGTTGTTTTATTATAGTTACTTCCTTATTGCAGTTTAGCATTTAGCTCAAGGGTTCAGGTGAACAGTGATAAAAAAAAAAGGCTACTCATCATTGTGTTTTATATCGAGAAGTGGAACAGCACATCTATGTGGCATTACAAGGTCAGTGGAGGTCATAATGTCTTGGTCTGGGACAAAACCCCTGGTTTTTGACCAACATATTTTGATTAAATTGGTCTATTTTACATGCATGGGAGATTTATTCAAAAGATGGACATTGACCTTTGAAAGATACACGCTGCTTTATATAATTATATTCCATGAAACAGGAGCTTACAGAATAACCATGTTCTCTTTTTGGGACAGAAATACAAAACAGGCAGTAAATTACAAATCTGAAAAACAATAAATTACAAATCTGGCAGGGAGATTAATCTGTATTTTGCTGTGAAGTGTTCTGTTGATTTTTTTTATTTATTTATTGTAATCTAGACCATTATTCTGAAGGATAATTGACATTATTTCAGACTTTCAGAATTTATTATTTCAAAAATATACTTTTTTTAAAAAAAAGATTTACATATATACTAAACATCTTTATCAAACTGCTGAGAAATATAAATGAAATATCACATGGCCTTTGAACCATTGTGGGTTCTTTGGACAAACCAATGAACTCTTAAGGGTCCTGGATTTAACCCCTAAATAGTGTGTGTGTGGGTCCATGACTGGGTTCCAATTAGTCTCTGAACCTCTTAAAAATGAAACTAAATCATTTTTCAGATGTCTAAGACTCTAAGAAAATGTGTAGCTAACCATTTAAAAGACGCAATAAACCATCTCAAGACAACAATATTACATTTTTACAAGGTTTCTTTACTGGCTTTGTTAATGGCATGAGTAACAGGGTTGACAAATATTTGAGTCGCACATTTATATATATTTATGTGCAAAATGAACAGACATCACAGCCAAAGATTGTGTTATGTAACTAGTTGCATGTGAATTGTAAAAGCTGCTTTTAATTCTTCATTTTTAAAGGTTCCAATGATTTCCCCAAAGTCTTAAATAAAAACATGCTTTCTGTTTACCTATTAAAATAATTATGAATCCTTTTCCATCACTGTTCTCTATCTATTTGCAGATGGCCTGGTGTCGTACAATGCTCCGCTCGGCCAGGAGATGATCCTCCATGATCAGGAGGTTTACCTCAATGACTCTGTGTATGACGGTGCCATAATTTACAGGTCAGTTCAATCAAATCTGTCCCTTAAGAGAAGCTTTGGTCTCATGAAGGAATTGTACAATGTTACTTCCTGCTTAATCTAATGTAAGCCAGACAGATTGTAATACAATTGTCCATTTTGAGCTTGTAACAGTAACAGGAAGAACAGCATGTCTCCATTTCCGAGCCTATAAACAATATCTATCTATCTATCTATCTATCTATCTATCTATCTATCTATCTATCTATCTATCTATCTATCTATCTATCTATCTATCTATCTATCTATCTATCTATCTATCTATCTATCTATCTATCTATCTATCTATCTATCTATCTATCTATCTATCTATATTCATTCATTCATTCATTCATTCCAAACCAGCATTTGTGTTTAATATGTGTGTGTATATTGCGGGTTGCAGTCCTCCCACGCTAACTTGTTTGAAACAAGTCTGTGTGGTTTACTGAAAGCTTGGGACAAGGGAAATTGGCTGTAATACACTTAGAATGAAGAAGAACCAGAGTCCCAGTGTTATTGGTTGCCATGACTACAGCAAGACACAGAGATGATGAAGGTGGTTTCAATGCTCATGGAAGGATTTGACTCATGTCTTCCTAAATAATGCTTTCCATGAGTGTGTGCATGTGTGTATTTCTAAAATTGTGTCTTTCCTGAACAATGACTTCCATGACAGTGTGTTTGCTTGTGTGTGTGTGTGTGTGTGTGTGTGTGTGTGTGTGTGTGTGTGTTGTGTGTGTGTGTGTGTGTGTGTGTGTGTGTGTGTGTGTGTGTGTGTGTGTGTGTGTGTAAACAAAATACCACAAAGTACACCCCACATTGTCACAGTCATTAAACCGCTTAATGAAACACCTCTGTTTGAGTGTTATGGATGGTTCTGGTGTTTATTAAAACAGTACTGCCCTCTTGTGGCCACACATTTCTTCCTGAACTCAGTGTACTGTAGAGAACTAGTAATATATCCAAAAAAATATTACCTCTTGATATGCAATTTACAATCATGTACCACTTCATGTTTGCAAGCAAAAAGTCAGCAAGTCGCTGCTGAAAGTTTCAGCTATGAAACCTTCACATAAAAGATACAATGAGTCAAATTTTTATTGTCTCTTGATATGTTTAACTGTTCGATAATTTTCCACATTCCTGATTCTGAAAAGACCGCCTGTTATGTCAAGTCAAGTCCAGCGTCTTTATTGTCATTTCAACCACATGAGATGACACAGAACTAAATAAGATCTATACATTATTACATAAAGTGCACGTGAAAACATGTGCTAACAACACAAGCCAGTACAAGAACTACAAAAGACAGGACAGTAGGCAGAGTAAGTGACAGTGTAGTGGCGACCAGGACACAGTTCTAGTGTGGAAGTTTCAGATATAACAGGTAGTGCAAAAAGAATAACAGTACAATAAAAATGCTGTGAATGTAAACATAGTATGCAGCAGATTAGCCATATATACCATGTATGGACATAGCAGTTATTACAATACAGCCAGGTAACAAGGACAGTGATGACAAGAAATTAAATACACTGATATTTTTATGAGTACATCAACAGCAAAAATGCGGGTAGTCAGTACAGAAATGTGTAAAAAAAAATCCAGGTGTGCTGCTTATTAATTAATTATCTAGTTTAAAAAAAGAAATAGTTCTACTGTCAGATGTGTGTCGTGCAGCAGGTGGTGGGATTTGGAAGCATGTGCTTTAAGGTGTGTTGTAGCATCATGAAGCACATTACATTTGAACATAACTACAATACATTCCAAATGAAAACTTTTGTTTTGAGAAAGTCAGTAAGGAGTCTTTTTTTTTTTGCTCGTTGAACTAATTTGTCCAATGCGCAACCACAAAATAAACTAATATCCCAGACGTGAAATCCGCTTGTCCCAGCCACCCAAGCTACTGATTTGTCCACCTAAGTTTTTATATATTTTAACATCGAATCAGCTACTGAATACTTTGAGAAACATCAGGGAGAGTCAGTGTTGTAAAAGTATTGATGATACCTACAAAATCTCTGGGGCAGTGGTGGGTCTGTGCTTAAAGGCTCTGGGTTACTGATCAGAAGGTCAGGAGTTCAAGCCAGAGCACTGCCAAGCTACCACTGTTGGGCCCTTGAGCAAGACCCTTAACCCTCACTTGCTCAGTCGTATAAATGAGATAAATGTAAGTCACTCTGGATAAGGGCGTCTGCTAAAAGCCGTAAATATACATGTAAGAAAGTTTTATATGTATGTATATATATATATATATAATTTACACATACCTTTGCTGAATGGGAGGATAAATATGAACATCAACCTGTGCATCAACGTTTCTCTCTCTCTCTCTCTCGCTTTCTCTCTCTCTCTCTCTGCAGTATGACAGAAGGGTTGGGCCAGTTGACGGATGGTATGTGTGGTCTGGATGATTTTACTCTCAGTCATGTGTGGCCTGGCTATGACTATGTGGGCTGGACCAACGAGAGCTTCCCCAATGGATATGTAGAGATCATGTTTGAGTTTGACCGAACACGCAACTTCACCACTATGAAGGTAGTAAGACCATGTAATTTTTCCCAGTGTTTCATCTTTTTTTTTATTTTTATTTTTTTTTATTTTTAGCTGATCAGATTTCGCTATAACTGAAAATACAGTAAGCTGCAGAATTGTTGGCACCTTTCAAGAGAATGGGCATAAATAATTATATTAAATAACTATTACACTCAATGATCCAAAAAACTAGAGAAGAAATTTACTCTTCATGTTTTATCTTCAATATTCAAATCTTTTTAATAATGGTGTTTATCTGAAAAAAGAAAAGAAAAGAAAAGAAAACACAGAGTAATGTGAATTAGAGTAGAAATGTAAAACGTCATGAAGTCTAAGTACCAGGGTATTTAAGCCTTAAGCGGATGCCAGGTTTCATCCAAACCCATGCAGGCTGAAGGTCACTGACGTTTTCCAATAATCTCAGTCCTCTCGGAACTCTCTTGGTTTAAAACTCTGTAATTGGATTGGAAGATCAGCATCACAGAACATAAAGTACCTTAAAATGTTCTGCAGGGCCGAGACAGTCTCCAAGATTTTAAACTTTATATGAAAAGACTTAGTGCTCTTATTCTCTCCAGACAAGGCTTCATCAAAAATAATAGTATTAATCAATAGCTTTATTTATATACCACCTGTCATCCATTTGAAATGAAGCTAAAGTGCTTTTGTAGTGCTTTAAAGAAAATGTAGTCAAAATAGTTAAAGAGAGGAAAATAGCGTCAGACAGACATACAGTGGGAGAAAAAAGTATTTGATCCCTTGCTGATTTTGTACGTTTCCCACTAACAAAGAAATGACCAGTCTATAATTTTAATGGTAGGTTTATTTGAACAGTGAGAGACAAAATAACAACAAAAAAATCCAGAAAAACGCATGTCTAAAATTATAAATCGATTTGTATTTTAATGAAAAAGTATTTGACCCCTCTGCAAAACATGACTTAGTACTTGGTAATGACTCGTTATTTTATTTTTTTTTTCAATGCCCTGGCTGAGGGAAGGGTTCTCACCCAGATTTGACGTTGCAGGCCGTTCATGCTCCTTTGATGTGGTGAAGTTGTCCGTCCCTTAGCAGAAAAAAAAACACTCGAGAGCATAATGTTTCCCATCCATTGTTGACGGTGCGATGGTGTTCTTGGGGTCATAGGCAGCATTCCTCCTCCTCCAAACATGGCGAAGCTGATGCCAAAGAGCTCCATTTTGGTCTCATCTGACCACAACGCTTTCACCCAGTTGTCCTCTGGTGGTCAGATGAGACCAAAATGGAGCTCTTTGGCATCAACTCAACTCGCCATGTTTGGAGGAGGAGGAATGCTGCCTATGACCCCAAGAACACCATCCGCACCATCAAACATGGAGGTGGAAACATTATGCTTTGAGGGTGTTTTTCTGCTAAGCAGACAGGACAACTTCACCACATCAAAGGGATGATGGACGGGGCCATGTACCGTCAAATCTTGGGTGAGAACCACCTTCCTTCAGCCAGGGCATTGAAAATTAAAAGTAATTACTAAGTCATTACCAAGTACTAAGTCATCTTTTGCAGAGGGGTCAAATACTTATTTCCCTCATTAAAATGCAAATCGATTTATAACATTTTAGACATGCGTTTTTCTGGATTTTTTTGTTGTTATTTTGTCTCTCACTGTTCAAATAAACCTACCATTAAAATTATAGACTGATCATTTCTTTGTCAGTGGGTAAACATACAAAATCAGCAGGGGATCAAATACTTTTTTCCCCCACTGTAATCAGAAATAGTTATTGTAAAGCTGCCAATCATTTTTACACCAGTGATTTGCATAAAGTGTGACTATACCAGTCCATATCATTATGTTGTTCATTATATTTCTCATTTTGATGAATAATTCAGGAGCTGACTATGTCTGATTATATCTCTTATTATTTATTTGTACATCTGAATGTCTGTCTTTCTCTGTTTCCCCCTCGGTGCTTATTTCAGGTGCACTGCAACAACATGTTCTCTCAGAGAGTGAAGGTCTTCCAGAAGGTGGTGTGTTATTTCCGCTCGGACTTGGACTGGGAGCCAACACCCGTGTCTTTTAGTCCTGTGATGGACGACGTCAACCCCAGCGCTCGATTCGTTACGGTCTCACTCCAAAACCACATGGCTAGTGCCATCAAGTGTCAGTATTACTTCTCTGACATGTGGATGTTGTTCAGTGAGATCACCTTTCAGTCAGGTTAGCATGGATACTTCACTGACAATAAACTTTTCCATTACCAATTACTAATAGCAAAAGAATTATGTCCTCAAATGTGCATTTTTCTTAGCACAGATTTTCATATACTCAGCATAAATGGCAAACTGTTGAACTGTTCAGTGTAACCAAAAAATAAAAGAGGATATTCCATCCATCCATCCATCCATCCATCCATCCATCCATCTTCAACCGCTTATTCCTTTTTCAGGGTCGCGGGGGACGATATTATTCATTCATTATTATTCCACATTAATAGACTTCACTTGCTATTCCAGATACAGCAATGTACAACACAACTTTAGCCCCCCCACTGCCCGGTGCTCCACCCATCCCCCCACCAGGTTTGACCTCCTGCTGAACATTCCTATTCAAGTCTTTGTGCTCAAACACAATAAAGTCAATGGAGCCAATAAATCTTTCTCTCCAGCTTCGTGCTTCATAACACTAAAGCTTCTTTTCACTTTAAATCCCCTCCTCAGGGGATAACCCTGTTCACAAAGTAGATGACAGCAACACTCGAATTCTGATCGGCTGTTTGGTGGCCATCATCTTCATCTTGGTGGCCATCATCGTCATCATACTCTGGAGGCAGGTCTGGCAGAAGGTGTTGGAGAAGGTGAGATCTGTCGCGCAATTAATGATTCTTATTTCTTAGCTATTTCTGACTCGCTCAAGAGGCAGAGTTTTCAGTGATGCAGCCCAAAAACTGGAATACAGTTCCTCTCCGTGTCCACACTCATACCTTCTTCTGTACATTTAAAGAACTACATGAAAATTGAGACCTCATGACTTCCATCTAATGACATATAAACCTACCTTATTGTGTCATTTTTATTTGAACAAATATTCATTAATATTTGTATTGCGCTATACTATTACTTATTTACTACTAACTTACTAGTCTAATAATTAAGCCGATAATGTATGAAAAATATTATATATCGGGTGTTGCTATATATCATTCTGAGGAATCTCACTGAAGTGTACTTTAATAAGAATTGTAGATGTAGTAAAAACGTATTGTAGAAACAGAACATTTCAGACAAATATGCTCGGAAATTCTTGAGATATTCATTAATACACTTCATAAAAGTTTGCCCAGTTGAATGTAATCTAGGGCGGAGGAGTGTTCCTGCACACGTGGTGCACTATAAATGATTTCTGCGTTTTTGACATCCTTCATGGTTCCTTCTTTATTTTTAGGTCTCTCGGAGGATGCTTGACGATGAGCTAACTGCTAGTCTGTCAATCCAGAGTGAGACCTTCAGCTGTAACAACAACCTGACCTCCTCAGCAGCCAGCGAGCAGGAGTCCAGCTCCACCTACGAGCGCATCTTTCCACTCGGAGCAGATTACCAGGAACCCTCACGCCTTGTCCGCAAGCTGCCCGACGTCTCCCAGGTCTCAGAGGACACTGGTGAGTTCTGTTAATTAAAAGAATAAGCTGAATTTTTTCAAACTTATGACCCACATGAAATGAATATCTATGGGAAGATATAGTTACTAAATGTTTTTTTAAATACCATGACTAAATTACACAAATTTAAAACGGCAAGCATTTAAACAATAAAAATTAAGGCGTGTAATAGTTTATATTGTTTATTCCTGACTTAAAGATAGAGGGCAGTATTCAGAGTTGAGTAATGAGTGTATTCTGAAGTTCACGCTTTGGCTGGTAAATATGTCGTTAATAATCAGTGGAACGGCATTTGACTCGAAATAGTAAATACATAGTAAATATGCCACTATTAATTAATTAACCATATTTTCCATTTAAAGTCCGCATGGAGATTGGAGAGGACAGTATCATAATCATGTTTTCTTAAAAGGAGAAACATCAATGTGCTGGATCAAGTGCTATTTTATAAGCTGTTGAGTAATGAGGGTAGAAGCCATATTGTTAAACAAATATCAAGTTGTTAATGTGATAATTACAACTTGGACTATTCCAGCAGCTTATGTACAATATAACAGCAGTATGCAGTCCATACAGGATTTCATGGAGGGTTGTTTTTTTGTGATTGTTACAGCCAATAATGCTTGATGTTGCGGCTTTTTAAAAAGTTTTTTGTGGGTTCTTTGCAGAAAACTACTTGTGTTGATGAAATTGCAGTTGCACTAAATTGTTTTGCATGATCTTTGCATGATGTTTGTTGGTAAATGAGCGCTTTTAGCTGTACTCATGTTCAATGTACATGAATTGAAGAGGGCTTTGGCTGAATGTGCGTTGTGATGACGTCACATGACGCATCTTGGCCCAAACCTGGGGAAACCGTTCAACGGGTAATTTTGAAAAGAAGTCTCCAAGAACCCCAAAATTTCATAAGATAAGATGATAATAAGACTTGCAGCTGTTGGTGTCATAGTGCATTCTTCTACAATCAGAAAGAGATTGCACAAATTAGGTCTGTGTGTGAGGCGTGCAAGGAAAAAGGCTTTGCTGGTACAGTTTGAAAATGAGCATATAGGTAAAGACCAGGTCTTTTGGAATAATGTGCTCTGGACAGACTAATCAAAAATAGTGTTGTTTGGTCACAGTAACAGCAGACATGTTTGGCGCTGACCAAAGACAGCTTTTCAGGAGAAACATCTCATTCCAACTGTGAAGCATGGTGATGGAAATGTTATGGTTTGGGGTTGCTTCACTGCCTCAGGGATTGGACAGCTTGCATTCATTGATTCAACTATGAATTCTGCATCATAGCAAAGACTGCTTGAAGAAGATGTGAGGCCATCTGTCCAAAAGTTGAAGTTGAAATGAAAGTGGACCTTTCAGCAGGATAATGATCCTAAGCACACTAGCAAATCAAAAAGAAGAGATGGAGGGTTATGGAATGGCCTAGTCAGAGCCCGGATTTGAATCTCATTGAAATGTTGTGGGGGGATTTGAAACAGGCAGGACATGCAAGAAAACCCTCAAACATCTTACAACTGAAAGAATATTGCATAGAAGAGTGGTCAAAAATTCCAGCAAGCCTCATGGACAATGATGCAAAACGCCCACAAGAAGTGATTTCTGCTAAAGGGGGCAATACTAGCTTCTGAGGCCAAGGGTGTACTTACTTTTTCCACAGAAGAATATCATGAAATATCTATTGAATAAATGATTGTTTTGTTCAAGCATATCAACTTTATTAATAGGCACTGTTTCAGAGATGATTAAATGTTTGCTTGTCCAAATGTGTCAAAAAAGCCAACAATCTCCATGGGGTGTACTTATTTTTTCACATGACTATAGCATCCAAGTCCCCTCAGTCCAACACTCAAGAAGGAGTTCCCCATTACGCCGAGGCTGACATCGTCAATCTGCAAGGAGTAACGGGAGGAAACACCTACGCAGTGCCAGCTGTCACTATGGACCTTCTGTCAGGAAAGGACATCCCTATAGAAGAATTTCCTCGAAAACTGTTCACGTTTAAGGAGAAGCTTGGAGAGGGCCAGTTCGGAGAGGTCAGTTCCAAGAGCCTCAATGACTCGAGATAAATGTGCTGTCAGTGTGTTGTCTGCATTTCTAAAAGAAATTTGTGTTTTCTCAGTCGTGTTCATGATTCATGGTTCTTCAGTAAACGTAATCACTGTCAAACTGTGATAGGTGCATCTTTGTGAAGCAGAAGACATGGAGGAGTTCATGGCTAAAGACTTCTCATTTGACGTCAATGAGAATCAAACAGTACTTGTGGCTGTAAAAATGTTACGAGCTGACGCAAATAAAAATGCCAGGTAAAAAGCAGTTATTCTCATGTCTTATGACAATATTGCTATCTGAGACGAATGAACATTTCTTCATCTAGAAGGCTATCGTTCGTCTATCATGTCACGTCTAATCTCACGTTTGACTTGCTGTCATTATTAATCAAGCAACATCTCTTCCGATCAATTTTTTGTCCCTAACAGAAATGACTTTTTGAAAGAGATTAAAATAATGTCGCGGTTGAAAGATCCCAACATCATCCGGCTGCTAGGGGTGTGCATGAGCTCGGACCCCTTGTGCATGATCACTGAGTACATGGAGAACGGGGACCTCAACCAGTTCCTGTCCCGTCATGAAGCAGAGGGCATGATCGCCCTTCTCAGCAACGCACCAACAATCAGGTACACATCTGCATTCAACCTTTACAGTGGAACTGATATTGTTTATGTGTACACCGACAGAAAAGACACACGAACTGAAGCATCACAATGTTCACGTGGTTTACACGTCTACACATGATTCATTTATTTTTAGATGTTTATTGATGTATTTTTCACATATTATTCCCATTATGTCAGTCACAAGATCAGTTTCATGCTT
Source organism: Ameiurus melas (assembly GCA_012411365.1). Classification (NCBI taxonomy): domain Eukaryota; kingdom Metazoa; phylum Chordata; class Actinopteri; order Siluriformes; family Ictaluridae; genus Ameiurus; species Ameiurus melas. Next base: position 7,371,010 of record CM022767.1, read on the forward strand.
TTTTTCACCTGATCATATAATACTCACTTAAATACATATGAAATGTATGCGTCCCCCAAAAGGGTACACTTATACCAACACTGTATTATTATAACTGACTTTAGTTATAGTAACCTGCAGCACATGGCCACCCAGATCGCTTCAGGCATGAAGTACCTCTCATCACTGAACTTTGTGCACCGAGACCTCGCCACCCGAAACTGCCTGGTGGGCAAGAACTATACCATTAAGATCGCTGACTTTGGCATGAGCAGGAACCTGTACAGCGGAGATTACTATCGCATCCAGGGCCGAGCCGTGCTGCCCATCCGCTGGATGTCCTGGGAGAGCATCCTCCTGGTGAGATGCTAAATATAAACCAGTTTGCTCTCACACGCAAAGTCATTATCGTGTAGATTAAAAGCTAACGAACTGTGTTTAAATGTCCTCGACAGGGTAAATTTACTACCGCCAGTGATGTTTGGGCGTTCGGTGTGACTCTCTGGGAGACGCTGACATTCTGCAAGGAACAACCGTACTCACAGCTCTCAGATGAGCAGGTCATTGAAAACACGGGCGAGTTCTTCCGGGACCAGAGGCGACAGGTAGACGAGCTACAGCTGTGAAGAGATATATAGCACGCAAGGTTTTCGGGTCAATATCTACTTGCGGCGCAATGATGTCACTGTTAACACCCTTGTGTTGCTGAACTCTGGATTTACTGTACGTGAACACCAAAATATGGCAATAAATCCCAAACTGCTTTAAATACCTTAGTTTTAAGTATATACCCAAGGCCAATACTGAACAGACTGTTCATAAATACCATAATTACACACCGAGCTTTAATCACTCTAATCTTCTAGGTAAATTATCACTGCAAAATAGATCACCTTACCAGATATCATGTGTTGAATAAAGGCAAATGTTTCGAATATTTCCTATGATGAGCTGATTAAACATGTCAGGGCATGATGTGATAGGAAAGTAATCATATACTATAACCTATAATTAGAGGTTAGCACATTTTACAAGTCCAGGGTTAGGGGTTTGATTCCAATGAATGTCCAAAGACAGAGACATGTGTTGTATCCTTACTGGCATTTCCAAATTGTGCATTGTGCGATTGTCCCCTGCGGTGTATTGGCACCCCGTCCAGAGTGTCCCCCGCCTTGTGCCCCAAGTCTCCTAGGATAGGCGACAGACTTCCCGCAACCTTGTGTAGTATAAGCAGTACAGAAAGTTGGTGGATTGACATACAAAAGTGTTTTATTCTTCTTATACCACAGCCTTTTGCGAACACTTATGACATTATTCTTAATAAATTCATAATAAAGAGTGACACATTGTACTTTTTATCGGTTTATAGTTACATTGAATGGTATAGAAAGTCTGGGAAGTTATATTGTGCTAACAGCTTTACCTCCAACTGGTACAAAACTCTGACACTGGAGACTCCTTCCAACAAATGTGAAATTAGATGTCTTTCTTTGTTAAATAAAGCTGAGGTCGTAAGTTTACATGCGTCTTGCAGAA
>CM022767.1:7377524-7417524 GCA_012411365.1 Ameiurus melas
TGACTGGAATATGCCTAATATTACAATATAAAAAGAATAAAACTCTTGGGACATGCTATTGTAGGAAGATAATCAGCAACATGGTGGCGTGATGCAGGATAATGTGAAGTGGAGTACGTCACGTCACCATATACATCACACCACCCTGCTGTTCGTTATTTTCTCCATATTACCTAATATTACACACACACTATTACCTATGTTTATTCTTCTTCTACCACCACAAAAAGAAACGAAAAAAATAAATGAAAGCAACCAGAAAACGCAAACTGCTCTCTCCTAAAGACTTTTCGGTGGGGGAAAACTTACTGTTACATTGTCCTGACACTGGAGACTCCTTCCTTAAACGTTAAAGAAACGTCTCCTGTCAGAAATCAACGATTCTACAATTTGTTCAATAAATAAAAGACTTTCTCAGATCTGTTATTAGTTTTAGATTGTGTCGACCGGTCACTATACAAGTCCCTGTGTCAGTTGTTGCTATTGAAATGATAATGTATTAGAATGAGTCAGTAAACAGAGTCAGTAAACCGATTCAGTCATTCAACAGCTGGAGGTTAGAACCCATACAATATTTTATGCAGGCATCAAATGTCTTCGAAAACTGTACTCTCATATGTTTAATAGCGTTCTATTTATTTTACGGTTGTGATTTGCTCACAGTAAAGCAATCCACATGTTTTCTACGGGAGAAGGGCTACTGACACAGAAAGACAGCGTCACAGCTGATGGTCTACAGCAAGTGTTTGCTACCAACCTGTTCGGTCACTTCTTACTGGTGAGTAGTCTTCAACAGATGGAATTTTATGACCGCTTTGTCGAACGGTGAAAATGAATATCTTATTTCACTGCGGGTCTCGTACAACACCTCACAATCTTAAAAGGACTGTAAGCATAACAGGGCATGTTTCATTGAGGAATGTGTCCCTGTCTCATTTCTCATTACCCTGTTCTGTGGATGTTCACAATTTTATTTCATGCACTGGAATATTAACTACAAATTAAAGCCCGATGGGATTATTTTATCGCTAATAAATGAAAACAAACAACTAAGTTGTGACTACTAACTATGAGCCAGAAAGTAATTACACGAGTAACATCGTATATTTACTGTGCCTTGCATAAGTATTCACCCTCTTGAACTTTTCCACGTTTTGTAGTGTCACGACCTGGAACCGAAATGGATTAATCAGTCCCTCCCGGATTTTACCATTTTGCGTTCGCAGAAATTCATGCAAAATCAAGCAAACTCTGCGATATTCAGAGGAGCTTGCAGTTTTTTATAAATGCTGCTGACTCTCCAGAAATGTGGACTTAGACCCGTCACGTGACGTCATCACAAACCCTCTTCGATTCAAGTGCTGAACATGAGTAACAGCTTAAAGGTCTGACTTACCAACAAATATCACTGCGAAAGACCGTGCAAAACTATTTGTTGCCATCGCAATTTCAACAATTTAAGTAGTTTTCTGCAAAAAAAAAAATGTTTCAAGTGCAAAAAAAACTCCACAAATTGAATCGCTAATTTAAAAAAAAAAGTATCAATCAGGGTTTAGTTATACAAAGTATCACAAAATTTGAATATCCTGCAGAGTATTAAATCCAGTATTTACAAAGTACAAGAAATATGGCACAACTCTGACTGATGAAACATAGCACTATCTGAGTGTCACTAGCATTAAATTAAATATGCTGTATATTGTCATGGCATGTTACACGTGCGACTAAATGGTAAATGGCTCACTTATGTAGCGCTTTTATCCAAAGCGCTTTACACTGGTTCTCATTCACCCATTCACACACACACCAATGGTAGCAGAGCTGTCATGCAAGGCGCTAACTTGCCATCGGGAGCAACTCGGGGGTCGGTATGTGGAGTCACGTGGGCCGGGAATCGAACCGCCAACCCTACGATTAGTGGACAACCCGCTCTACCACATGAGCCACAGCCGACTAAATACAGTATATCTTACTCTGAAACTAAGTGCACCCTGAAACCTTCCCTCGTCAGCAATAATGTTTCAATTTAGCCGAGTTAAACACATTAAAACAACTCCTTTGATGCCTGAACCCCATTCTGTTGGTGGACTGATTTAAGGGCTCATTCATTATTATGCTCACCTTTGACCTCTTCTTATGGAATTGATCATTCTGGTTGAGGCAGAGTTACAGAACTGTTTACCTCTGGATGGTGATGAAGATACTGTGGATCAGATGAGCATTAAAGTTGTAGTAGATCCAGTGAGTCAGTCTGCAGGGCAGAAGTGTCGGTTTTCCGCTGCATCGGGAACTCACGATGACCATGAGGTCATTTTTCTGTCCTTCTGTCTTTCTTTTTCTTCTCGTACACATTCCCCGTGTCCTTCCATTTTGTTAAGACGTAGAGCAGACAAAAATAATCTATAATAGAACCTCATGCACCATTGGTTCCTGTTTAGGCCAGATCTTTTTGTGAGCATGCAGTGATGGGCAAAAACAATCTAGTTCTCTCTTTTTCGTTGTACCGTAGGTTCGGGAATTGGAGCCCCTGTTATGCCAACCAGGCCACAGCTCTCAGGTGATCTGGACCTCGTCTAGCAATGCACGCCGTTCGACTTTCAGTCTTGATGACCTGCAGCACAAGCAAGGTGTAGAACCATACAGCTCCTCTAAATATGCATCTGACCTGCTGAGCCTGGCCTTGAACCGCCATTATAACAGCCAGGTGAATGAAGTGCAGTGACTCACAAACTACCTGTGGCAGTGGTAGCTCAGTGGTTAAGGCATTGGACTTCAAATCCCAGCACCACCAAGCTGCCACTGTTGGCCCTTGAGCAAGGCCCTTAACCATCAACTGCTCAGTTGTAGAAATGAAATATATGTAAGTTGCTCTGGATAAGGGTCGTCTGCCAAATGCTGTAAATGTACAGAGCAATTTTAAGGTATTCTTCAATTCTTGATACATTTCACCATGGATAGTGTCATTTTGCTGTTTTACAATTCCCAGACTGGAAGTAGACGTAACTATAAATTTATACACATGTATAAAAACTGACAACTGCAGGGGGAAAAAAATGCTCCTTTAAGTAATCTTGAAATGGGAAAATGCTGATTCTGTACGACTCGGACAATAATCGGATTGTTTAAAATATGGTGGCTACAAGTGAAGAAGAGAATTATGACATTACATTCTCCAGTGCAAATGCAATAATACCAGTGTTACTTTGTAAATCAAGTTGCATTTACAATTAAGGCTAAAAGTGTACATAAACCTAAGCTAAAGACAGTCGAACTTTACACACATTTCATGTTATGGCACGTTTCCCATGTTAAGTCAATTAGGCTATCTACTTTATTTCCATAAGAGGTCCATCCATCCATTTTCTACCGCTTACTCCTTTCCAGGGTCGCGGGGGAACCTGGAGCCTATCCCAGGAAGCATCGGGCACAAGGTGGGGTACACCTTGGACAGGGTGCCAGTTCCATAAGAGGTCATTTGAAAATAATAGCTAAGAGACATTTATTTCAGCTTTTATTTACTATGTCAGATTCTCTGTGGGTACTATGTTATATTTTGGTGGCATTGCTTTATATTTGCTTAAACTTGAATCAAACTCTCGGGGTAGCTTCTACAAGCTTCTCACAATACTTTGCTGGAATTCTGACCTGTTTCTCACAGAACTGGTGTAACTCGGAGGAATTGCTCAGACACACTTTTTCAGACTACAAATTTCCCATGGGACTCAAGTCAGGGCTTTGTGATGGCCACTTTGATGCTTTCACTTTGTTGGCTTTAAACCATTTTGTTACAACTTTGGAGGTATGCTTAGGATCATTGTCCTGCTGAAACCAATTTTTTAACTTTAGCTGATTTCTGTTGAACTTGTTTATGTTGCTTCAGTATTACTAGATAATCTTCCTTCGTCACGATGGCATCTATTTTCTAAAGTGATTTTCTTGCAAATCACCCCGAAAGCATGATGCCGCCATCCCCATGCTTCACAGTTGGGATGATGATATTTTGATTAAAAGCTTCACCTGATTTTTCTCCATAAATAGTTCTGATCATTATGGCCAAACAGATCAAATGTAGTTTTATCTGACCAGAGAACATTTTCTCCAAAAGTCTGGCAATCACCTGCAAACTTCAGTCTTGGGGTAGAGTCTTCTTCCATGTGCGACACCCTTTCAAGTCATGGCGATATAATAGCACCTTGATTCACAGCAAGGGCACCAACCAGGAACTCCCAGTCTCCCGGTATTTAAACTGACACCTTTCCCCCTGCTAGCATCATTCAACACCCCAACATCTGACAACGACTGATTTTCCGTCCTCCAGGGTCTGTACTCATCAGTGATCTGTCCTGGATTAGTGATGACTAACCTCACATATGGCATCCTACCCTCCTTCATCTGGACCCTTATCATGCCTATAATGTGGCTGGTAAGTTTTCAGATATCTCTGTAATAACTTGTTGTCTACATGTATTTATACCACAGCGCCATCGAATACTCAGTTTGTCAGAAGATGCTGATTAATTTTCTGTAACGGATGCTTGGACAGTAGTGCTGGCTGCAGGGCAAATCACAGATTTGTGATATGAGCTGTGTGATATAACAAGATAATATCAATATTGTGATACATTATGTCACAATATACTTTGCTGAGATATCGTGATATCTTTTTATTACATTTAAAAAAAAATTCATTTAAATCTAAAGTTTTTTTATGTATATAAATACAAACTGACTGCAAGCAGCCACTTCCGATATGAATATTTTGTACTTAATCTTGAAAATTGTAAAATGTTACATTTTCTGTTTCAGATCTTTCCTGTAGACATCAAATCACTTAAAACAAGCAGCACCACGTTATTGCTGTGAAATTGTTCATAAACGTATATTTTGTGATACTAAACATAATCGTGTATCGTAGAAATGTGAAATTCATGATATGATAGTTCTGTTATTAGAACCAGCCTTAACAGTCTTTTTTTGTTTTGTTTTGTTTCTATATTAACAACTCATTCACAGGGACCTGCATGGCAGACCATCTACATAATCTAATGCTAATAATAAATGGATCATAAAAAGCTTGTTATCTGACAGAAGTCAATATAACTTTGTATAACTGTGGTGTATGAGGAATAAATCACTTTGGGAAATGCTGTTCTAGAAAAATAATCCACTTCAGGGTGTGCCAGGCTGCATCGCACCATCCCATTGTGGATTATTTTCCTATCACAGCATGCCACCGATTGTTTTGCTCCTTATATAATATCTGCTTTGTTTGTTTTTCTCTCTCCTCCTTTCTGATCAGATAAGAATTTTCACCAATACTTTCACCCTCACACCTTATAACGGGGCTGAGGCTTTGGTATGTAGCCCAAAAAAAACATCTGTATTTATCTGTATTTATATTTTGATTTAGGAGGCTATTTGAGGTTCTGTCTTTGTATGAAGGTCGGTACTCACGTGTGTTTTGTATTGCAGTTTTGGCTGTTCAAGCAAAAACCAGAGTCACTGGATCCAATGGTCAAATACCACAGCTTAACCTCCGGACTGGGAAACAATTACACACGTACTCGCAAGGTCAGAACCGTGGGTCCTGTATCAGATCCCATATCTACATTATCACACCTTCTGCATCATACTTAGAAAACAAGGAATTTATCATTATAACAGGATATCTTAACAAAAACTAGCACTTGTTGAATAGAAAGGCTTTGCTCTACATTTTGGCAGCTTTTTGGAAGTTTTGTCTTTGGTTGTTGATTTTCAGATGGAGATTGACGACACTACGTCAGCAGCACTCTACGAGAACCTTCTAGAAATGGAGAAAATGGTGCGAAAGAAACTGAAAGATGGAGACGTAGAACATGCTAAATAAATAAACCAATTACAAAGTGTTTAAGCTTTTACATTTAAATAGATCATGGACATTTTAAAATATATATTCCATGTGGTCTTTAGTCGAAAGATACTCTCTTCAATATAGTTATTACGATTTTTAGTTTTAGTGCATGTATGGATGACCATACGAAATACAGGTGTGCCTTATGTGGTTTCATTTGAACCCGAGAACTGTTCGAGAACCCGAACAGTCCAACAATAAAATATATATATATATATTTAAATTAGAGAACGTGTGATCATTTTTTAAAAATCTGTTTATAGTTACATTTAATGTTGAAAAGTTAGTTCTTGTTATTACTAATGTTGTAGCTGTCCTAAACACCTGCTCCCTCAACAGCCTCTCTCTCTCTCTCTCACTGACACTGGAGACTTCATCCAAAAAATGGTAAATAAGCATCTCTTCACACAAAGCTGTCAGGGCTGCTGCTGTAGAAAATGAATCACCACCATCTTCTGACCAATCAGAATGGAGAATTCAACAGTACTGTGGTGTATATATACAGTACAGTGGGGGGGGGGGGGTATTTGATCCCTGCTGATTTTGTACGTTTGCTCACTAACAAAGAAATGATCAGTCTATAATTTTAATGGTAGGTTTATTTGAACAGTGAGAGACAGAATAACAACAAAAAAAATCCAGAAAAACGCATGTCAAAAATGTTATGAATTGATTTGCATTTTAATGAGGGAAATAAGTATTTGACCCCTCTGCTAAACATGACTTAGTACTTGGTAATGACTTAGTAATTACTTTTCATTTTCAATGCCCTGGCTGAGGGAAGGAGGTTCTCACCCAAGATCTGATGGTACATGGCCCCGTCCATCGTCCCTTTGATGTGGTGAAGTTGTCCTGTCCCCTTAGCAGAAAAACACCCCCAAAGCATAATGTTTCCACCTCCATGTTTGATGGTGGGGATGGTGTGCTTGGGGTAACAGTAGGGTACCATTCCTCTCCTCCCAAACACGGCGAGTTGAGTTGATGCCAAAGAGCTCCATTTTGGTCTCATCTGACCACAACACTTTCAGTTGTCCTCTGGTGGTCAGATGAGACCAAAATTGAGCTCTTTGGCATCACCTTAACTCGCCGTGTTTGGAGGAGGAGGAATGCTGCCTATGACGTGCCTACTAAGTCATGTTTAGCAGAGGGGTCAAATACATATTTCTCTCATTAAAATGCAAATCAATTTATAAAGTTTTTGACATGCGTTTTTCTGGATTTTTTGTTGTTATTCTGTCTCTCACTGTTCAAATAAACCTACCATTAAAATTATAGACTGATCATTTCTTTGTTAGTGGGCAAACGTACAAAATCAGCAGGGATCAAATACATTTTTTCCCTCACTGTATATCATTAATTCATCCCTAAGCCTAGAGTATAAAGAGTATGTAAAGCATTTCAAGGCTTACAGTCTGGATTTAGCACAGAAACAGTTCCTCAGAGTAAATAATGATTTACTTATGTTTGCCTTTCTATTTATTCATACTTGGAGCAGAAATTTAGCTTCTGATGCTATAGAGTTCCACAAGGATCGAAATGAATGCAAAATCAAGCAAACTGCAGAATTCAGAGGAGCTTTTCCACAGATTTGGGCCAAGATGCATCATGTGACATCATCACAATGCTCATTCAGCCAAAGCCCTCTTCGATTCAAGTGCATCGAACATGAGTACAGCTAAAAGGTCTCGTTTGCCAACAAACATCACTGTGAAAGACAATTTCGATTGCACGATTGCAATATCGCCAATTCAAGCAGTTTTCCGCAGAAAAGCACTAAAACCAAGTTGAATCACAAATTTTGGGAACAATCACCAGTGAAATCAAGCATTTTTGGCTGCTATGATCACAAGAACAACTCCATGAAATCCTGTATGGACTGAATAGGGTTGAGAATTGGGTCATAATTAGTCCGGTTTGGGTTTTTACCTTAAAAGTCCACCACAAATGGTGAATCTTCAGACGTAAAACAGTTCATCGAGTGCCACAAAAGATCTGTCTTAGCTTCCTTGTAGTTTTAGTACAATATCATTCTATATTCAGAAGCATAGCATGAATGAATGACTGGTAGCACTTTCTCCCTCAACCCAGAACTTAGTAGTCCTTGGGTCCAAGATTATTTACACAATAATCAATTGCTAATGAGAACATTGATTTTATATTTCAAATATATTTCACATCCTACCAGCTCAACAGATCATGAATTGGTCCATCACAGGTCACAAAACACACATTCATATACTCAGTCACATCTAGGGGTAATTTGAGTAGCCAGTCCATCTACAGGCATGTCGTTTGGAGGTTGGAGGAAACCGAAGAACCCGGAAGGGCACATGGAGAACATGGGAGTAACCCGAGCTCATTCTACTCTCTCCAAAATGCTCTCGTTCTATTATTGTCAAAGAAGTGATGTGTATTATAAGAATGAAGAGACACCTTACATTTAGCATTGATTTTTTATTATAATTTTTTTTTACCACGATAGCCTTTCTATAACCAGTCAACAAAAGTACAAGGAACAGAACAAAGCACAATTTGTAAAAATATTGGCACACAACATTAAATGATACTATGAATACAACACTGAAGGAAGAGATGGATATCCAATGATGATCTTTTGAGGTTCTGTATTTTTGGCAAGTGTGATATTCGGAGAGGGTCTGCCACCTAGCGAAGTGACAAAATGAGAAGGAAAAAAACCATGAAAATACAAATAAATAGGTTAAAAGAACAAAATAGAAATGCTAAATAGAAATACAGTGCAAAATATGGTGTCTTACCTCAGGAGTATATTTGTCACTACTTCACATGAAATTGGGATAAGTTGTTGAATTTGAAAGAAAGCGACAGTCAATCCACATCAGAAAAGTAATTAATATAGCTGCTGTAGGGCTGTATGTCCAGCATCACCGGGCGAACATGTGTATCACCTGGTGTGTACGCTCCACAGCCTCTCAGCTCTCCATGCCTCACACACAGCTCCATTGAAACTCTGTCACTCTGTCCCGTCTCGCTCACGCACTCCAATGCGATGTCTTCCTCCTCTGCGCCACTGAGTTTCGGGTTGCAGAACGCCCAGACCATACCACAGAAGTACACAAAAAACGTCGCCATCACCAAGATCATCAGGGCGTAGGACTCGATCATTGCTTCTCTAATGAGACTCGACATTTTAGACATTTTTATAGAGCGAATGTGATGAAGGTGAACTCTCCTTCAGGCTCCAGGGTGATATTAAAGGATAATGATTACGCTGGCAAAAAAAAGGGCTATCTGATCTGGCCTACTGCAAATACGCCCCAGGAGAGTCATGGGTCTATATTCCTGGATTTACTGACATTTGAGTTATTTTCATTGTTTTTTTTTTTATTATTATTCCTCTTGCTTTTATTTCCTTCTCTTTCCAGAAAATTCACACGAACAATTCGCAGTTCATTTATTATACACGTTATCACATGTAGTGTTTTTTTATTTTGGAGACGTGATTTTCTGACACGATTCATTCTTTTCACATACCGTCACACATTTGCATGTCACGGTAAATTTGCACGTGCGGTAGTCAGCATTTACGTGTCCATTGGTTAATGTCGGTGCCTCCAGGATTTTGCGACTGCAGAAATGAACGGAAAATCGAGCAAATTCCACAATATTCGCAGGAGCTTGCAGTTTTTCAAAATGACTGGAATTTCCACAGATTTGGGCCAAGAGGCGTCATGTGACGTCGTTACAACACAAATTTGGTGCAAGTATAAACAAAATAGGAAGGTTATCAAATGAAAACAAACGAATAGACCAAGGAAGACATCAAAGTATCAGGATAGAAAACTCAAAATAATATTCCTTGAAAATAGAAAATGCACAACAAAACAAATGAAAAACAAACGGGCAGAAACAGGAGTTAATCAGTATGTTTACATGGACAACAATAATCCGATATTAACCCTATTAAGACGATACTCTGATGAAGAAACTAGCATGTAAACAGCGATTATTGAGGACCTTAATCCGACTAAAGTCATACTCGAAGTAAACACAAATGGAATTAAGACACGTGGAGTATTACTGTTTTAGTCGGATTATCGACGTGCGTTACAGACACGTGCACACCGTAATCACACTATTAACATCGTGTGGGAGTTTTCACAGCATTTTGCGACAGGACACGATCACACACGGCAGTGCTCAACTGTTTCACAGCAAACAAGAGACCACAGCTGCGTCCCAAACCGCGTACTTACCTGCTAGATAGTAGGTGAAATACATGTATTTTGGCTACTATATAGACCGTAAATATGCGGTTTGAGACGCCGCCCACGGCTTCAAGCAGTCGTATAACATGACAAGTAATTAATGCCACTTGAAGCTTTTAACAAATAAAAACACCCAAAACTGTATACGGTCCCATAACGAAGACGAACTGTATGTCGATACGTGAAATTCTGGAGGGAACGTCGGACGGCGTGGCGTGGGGACGTAATGACGTGTGCCGTTAATCGCTCCATGTTCTATAACACGTAAAACAGAAACATGAAAGGAATATTCTAAAAGCGACTCATATAAACACCTTAATCAGAATATAGTCTTATTCAGAATAAGGCCAATAATTAGATTACTGCTGTCCATGTAAACGTAGTCAGTTGTTTGTGACAGAACTGTTAGAAATCGGCTGAAAGAAATGGGATTTACGTATAGAAAAGACAAATGAAAAGCAGTGCTAACACCTAAACAGAAGAAAACAAGGTTACAGTGGGCTAAAGAGAAGTAATCGTGGAGTGTGGATGATCGGATGAAAGTGATATTCAGTGATGAATCAGAAATCTGCATTGGCCAAGGAGATAATGCTGGAACTTTTATCTGGTGTTGTTCTAATGAAACATATAAAGATGACTTCCTGAAGAAAACAATCAAACTTCCCTACTTGTTTATGATATGGGGTTGCACTGACATTTTGGACACGTTTCTCATTCCATCGATAGAAAACAGGTTCGGTGATGATGAAGCCACGTTTCAGGACACTAACGCATCTCGCCACAGAACAAAGGAACGGCAGATCGACTCAATGACTAGGCCAGCGAACAGTCCGGTTCTCAATCTCATAGACGATTCATGGTGGAGATGTAAATAAATCGGTCCATGACTAGGCTCCACCCTGCAAAGCTGATCCGCCAACCGCTACTCCAGAAAGGTGGAACCAGCTTGATTTAGAATATTGTTTTTAATTAAGTCCCACGCATCAGAGAATTCGGGCTGTCGTAACAACCAGAAGAGGAGCAACAATGTACTAATTCTGATTGTTGTTGTTGATGATTCCATAATTGTTTTATTTTTCTCAACATTGATTTTTCTCAACATAATTTTTTCCTCTACTTGATCTGGGGAAAAAAATATGCCTTTAATTAAAACTATTTAATATAATTTGTTTGAGGTATGTTTCATAAAGCTGAAATGTTCGGCTATTAAACCAAAAATTGTTTTGTGTGATATCTGTGATTTGTTTATTTGCTAAAAGGTAGGCAGGTAAATAAATAAATAAATAAGCTGTGTAAGCATTCCTTAATTTATTCCCCCAGTTGTTGTAGAAACCGTTTGATTTGACTTTGGTGAATAACATTACAGAGAGAACATGGCTTCCTTTAAGCCTGCTTAATGACTACATCCCCCATGAGCCCCCGCGCGCCAGGCCCCGGATGTCTATCGCGCCGGAAGAGAAGCGAAGGTCCTTTCCAGCCATCTTGTGGCATCTAGCAGCGAGAAGTTCGCACCGAGCCTCGTAGAATCGGAGGAGAATCCTGCTGAAGGGGCGCCATCATGCCCGGACATCTGCAAGAAGGTTTCGGCTGCGTCGTAACCAATCGGTTCGACCAGCTATTTGATGATGAAGAGGATCCGTTCGAGGTGTTAAAGCAGGCCGAGACCAAGAAGAAGGACGCGGCCGTTCCGGGGGCCGCCAAGACCGCAGCGCAGGCTGCCAAACAGCCCAAGAAGGAGTCGCAGAAGGAAAGAAAAGTCACCGTTCCCGAGAAGAAAGAAGACACCACGACGCCGGTTCCCCTCAAGAAGGAAGGTGAGAGGGGGTTTGTGCTCGTGGGGAATGTTTTATTTCTGCGCTTTCTGTGTTGCTTTTCTCCTCCACGCTGCTGCACGCTTCGAAGACGCCACGAGGTGGCTTTTAACCTCCTGCACTGTCCTGCTCACAACAACCCGTAAATCCTCTCCTACACCCACATTCAAACTCATAACCGCGATAAAAAACAACTTGCCGGTGTGTATGGGATCTTCAGAACGCTTTGACGCGAACCTGTTGCTAATAAACCTGTAAGTTTGGGCCTTCTTTTATGTTTAAGCCTTGTTTAGCCACTTCCCCCCCCCAACTCGGGCCGTATCCTAAACGCATGCTCGTGCGTACCTGAAGTGCACTAGTCGCAGCGTCGAACCGTCCGTCCGCGCCCTAGTGCACTTCGTGTGGAAGGGGTCGCGCGCCGTTTGGGACTCGGCCACAATTCCGTTGAAACGGATAGCTCGCTTTTGAGCGCGCGCGCGCGCACAGAGAGGGTGAGCGAAAAGACGTTGGGGTTTGACGTCCATTTTCTTTTCGGTCGACGCGCGGTCAGGGCGTGTACGGGGTTGTTTAGGACGCTTCCAGACCAAAGAAAACGAAGTTTAAGATGAATTTGCCTGTGTTTTTCGTTTTGTTTGTTTTTAACAGGGAGAGTCGTGCTCGCAACAACGCGCACGCACGCACACACACACACACACTCAGACCTCGTGGCTGGAGGGAACGCGTTCGAGTCACCTCACTTACCATCGCACTTCGTTTATTTAACTGTTTGACATTTCAGACACCGTTCACAATTCGGGTTTGTACCTTGGAAGCTTTATTCGACTTTGTAAAAACGGTTTAATTCGTTTGACGATAAATACACAAACACAAGCACCTCATTAACGAGAAGCCTTTGATGTTGATGGGATATAAAAAAAAATTCGTCCTGTTGATGATATGAATCGTTACAATTTAGAAGACATGGCAAAATAGGAAGGTTTCCACCCTACATGATGTCGTGTGTTAAGACTTTCAGCTGCGCCTCTATCTATAAACATCTGTTTATTTATAAACTACACTTAAAGTGGGGGGGGGATTTCTAGCTATGAAAGTACAAATTGAAATCTCCAATCAGCTCCCTGTCACGTTGATGAACACTTGAAGATGTTGCTCAGATCATGTGTGAGGTCTCTGAAGGGGCAACTTTATTACGATACGAGTATTATCTGGTTCTTGTGTGTGTGCTGTTATCTGCTCTTTTTTTTCCTTCCTTTAAAAACTTTCTCGTTCAAGTCTTTCGGGTGTGACGAGTTTCCTGCCTCAAGCAGGTCTCGCAAAGCGGCGCACACCCGAATGTTCGAACACGTGCTCGGCCCCGGTATAAACAAGTGCGCACATGTAGAGCGTACACACGCACACAAAGTGTGCTAAAGTGACTCGGTTTCATTTTTGGTCAAGTGCGACAGAGCGGACGGTTCAGACGTGCCGGTGTAGTTGGGGGTCTGTGCGTTTCTCTACGTTTGTGCGGGGTCAGGGTTGGACAGGTGCAGGGACGACGGACAGCTGCGGTGGCTACACGAGCTATTTCGGTGTGTAGAGGAACCCTTTTCCGGCCAACAAGCGCTTTTCCGGTGATCTCGCGCCGCACTATTGCGTCATGGGAGGTGTTCGGCTTTTGAGATGGTTCCCCGGAAAAGCTCGAAGTCGTCGAAGAGATTGTCATGCTTTCTTTACATTCTTCGATGAAGTGTGATAAGACTATTCAAAAGCAGATGCTTTTTCAGCTTCCTAGTTTACTTGGGTTTTTTTAAGGTTTAGTTACGCCTGCTTTTATCTTGCAGGGAGACATAGCGGATAAAAGACCCACCTCTTCCATGAACACCTGACTAATCCCGCGCCTTGCTTCTCTAGAACTCTATTAAAGTGGCACTGCTTGTATTCATCTCCACTTTGTTTATCGTTTTGCTTGTATTTGTAAGTTGCCTTGGATTGAAGCATCTGCTAAATGTGAATGTTTGTTTCAGGCATTAGGAGGATGGGTCGGCGACCGGAGCAGCAGGCTCAGCAGGGCTCGCAGCAGCAGGGGGTTCAGGGCGAGGGTCGCCCCCAGGCAGAACGACGCACCGAGCGAAGGCCTCCACGCGAGCGCCGATCAGATAAACCCGCCGAGGACAAGCCAGCCGAGGGCGGAGAATTCTCTGTGGACAAGTGAGACTTTCTTCTTATTGTACATTTGTTATTACAGACGGGATTGCACAAGCATACCTGGAGTCGTCATATACATTTTGAATCATTTCTCAACGTGGTTAACCACGTGATCATCATAACGTATATTCCTGTAACGTCGCCGTAAACTGGCGATATAGGGAATAATCGCCGAGCCTAATCGTCAAACTGAAATGTTGAAACATTCCACTCTTTACGTTTTATTGTCAAGCTGCATAAAAATACCTAAAAGACTTGTAACTCGGGCTTAACCCTTTCCTTCTGATTGACTCCGCCTCCTCTGCTGTAATATGATTTGGTTTGCCTTTTATGGGAAAGTGTTTGAGAGGAGCAGATGTATGCTGGCTGAGGGAGGAGCTACTTTCTGGGCCAGAAAAATGTAAATAGGAGTCTGAAACAACTAGAGTGGTCTCTTACGCCGGTAACACTTAAAAAATAAATAAAGACTATTTGGTCTAAAAACCTTGTAGCGTTACAGACGGTCACCTAAGGAGTTTGGGTATGTTCCCGCTGATTTTCTTCATTATCATGAGCAACTTTTTTTGCTTTTTAAACCCAGTGCTGTCTGTAGTCAGTCTGTAATGTTAAAACTCAGGCAGAGTAAGTTTTAATCTTAAAACTCGGCTCGGTAAGGAACTAAAGTCTAGGAGAGAAGTAAATTATCGAAACTAGTGACGTTCCCTAGGACAAGCCCTTTATGTTTATTCTTATTATTAATTTTCTTTTTTTTTTCAGGTCTGTTGGCGAGCGGCCGTTCCGAGGCCGCGGTGGCGGCAGAGGAGCCCGTGGAGGTCGGGGCAGAGGCATGGGCCGCAGCGACGGATTTGACTCGCGTGGCAAACGTGACTTCGACAGGCACAGTGGCAGCGACCGGTCGTAAGTGATACAAGTGTCTTTAAAAACTCTCCTTTGAATCTTTCTCCTGTCGCAAGTTGATTAACGAACAACTTCTTGGTCTCCAAGTTAAATCTGAGTGTTTGTTCCAGCAGCCTTAAACCAGAAGAAAAGCGAGGTGGTGGAGGACCTCATAACTGGGGCACTGTCAAGGACGAACTGAGGTCAGTGCAACCGCAGGAGAACATCACACTCGTACTTGGGGTGGAAATATTACTAATCTGGGACGAGTAATTGTGTGTGCGCGAGGTGTCAGGGCTATATGTAGTTGTCCTGTCTAGAGGTAGGTTGGTCCACTGATCAGAAAATAAATGTAAAAAAAAATCTCTAATTTCTTTTTGCAAATCGAGCTTGCTTGCCATGTACGTTTAAACAGAACACACTCCAGTGCAAGTTGTGCCGCTTGACCGATTACACACACCAACTGAATTTCAAAACTATAAGCAGTAATGTGTGTACTGTGCATTATACATCATTGGTCGGTGGATTAAGCCTTTCCTCTTTTTACAGTGAGCTTGACCAGTCGAACGTCACAGAGGAGACCCCTGAGGGAGAGGAGCACCCGCCCGCCGATTCTGAGAACAAGTGTGTAGATGTCTTTTACGTTCATCTCGGGTTTATTATTTATCGTTGTGCTGTATGGTAGGGCTGCTCGGTTATGGCAAAAATCATAAACACGATTATTTTGTTCGCTATTGGGACCTCGATTATTAAACACGGTTACTCGTTGACTTTGGAAACAAACATTTATGGAACATGAAAACAGAACAAAAAAGTCGACTTTTAATTGTATTTTTAACAGTGGATTTCTATGAATATAATTAAGGGGGGGTGAAAAAAATATATATATATATTACATACACACACACAAATAATATAAAAATTAATTGCATCACTATGCTTCAAAGCTCTAATGCTTCTTCTCCCGAACAGTCCTTTTTTTGTTTACATGAATCTTCCTTACTTATTCGAGCTATGGCTAGCTGCTTACGTTCGTTTTCTTTTTCTTTTTAATGCTTTTGCACGAATTTCCTGTTTTCCCGCATCTATTTTTACTGTATTGATCTCTTGTAAGATAGTGGAGCACGTCACGTGGCGTGTTTCGGCTTCTCGCATCGCCATAAATGAACTTTGAACCTCCTTAGCCAATGGAATTCTCTGTCCTAGTTTAGATCAGTCTGTAGTTTCAGCGTGATGTCTAGAAAGGAAATGACTATTTAGACCAGCTATCATGATGCTAGAGGAAATGAGCTTTCCATTTATACCAAACTTTATTTCTTTTTGTTCCACGTCGGACTCCTTGAAACCAAATTGTTTCCAAATCGGCTGCAAAGAAAAAATGGTGCACAGTGTTTAAAAAGGCGACACGGAATGCAGCACAATCGTCATTTTCTCTCGATTATTTTGTTTTCGTAATTGAAATAGAAAAATTCAATTAATTTCACAGCCCTGCCGTACGGAGAGGAAAAGTGGAGCATCTTCCGTACAGAATTACAGCAATAGATTAGAAATCAAGCAGCAATTGTTTCCGACGTGGTAACCTTATCTTGCGTAGGAAGGTGGGGTAATGTGTACCCCCACTATAACTGGTGTATTGAGTTCCCACTGAAACCAGATATTAGTAGTGTTTTAAAATGGAGAGCAATTAAACATGGACATTTAAGCTAGCTGTTTGGAATGGGCGGTTAGGCGAGTTTGTAATATAGGTTAGGAGGTGTATGTTGCATAGATAGAATCTTTTGGTCTGATGACCATGAAGACTGCGATACCTATGATTTTATACAGAGCTCATTTAATCAGGTGAATCGATTGTAATCTGTAATCATGTAAGATCTGGATCGTGCTAGTGATTCATTCACCTGTGAATAATAAACTCACCGGAGGCACACTGTCCTCTCGACATGATCGTGTTTCAGGGAGAACGAGGCCGAGGAGGTGAAGGAGGAAGGGCCTAAGGAGATGACATTGGACGAATGGAAAGCCCAGCAGGACAAAGAGAGAGCTAAGGTTGAGTTCAACCTTCGTAAGGCCAATGAGGGAGCTGACTGGAACAAAGGTTACCTGCTGCACAAATCCAAGACCAAGGATGTAAGTGCTGTGGCTGAACGGCACCTGTCCGACTCATCCTCCTTGGTAATATTGTCTTTGTAAAAGTATCAGCAAAAACCCTGCTAGAGGATACAGTTTTTTGATTTAATTCTATTTATTTATTTGTGTGTTGCTTACTAAACAAGACATATATAAAGCCTGGTAATCTGTAACGTGTCATAACCTCAAACCGCTAATTGATTTGCTTTAAAGGTTTTTAAACGGTCTCGTTAAGTGAAGGGAAGGACTGCTTTTTCTCGTTCATATCAGGCTCAGTTAGATGACGGCTCTAGCGATCACCACTTCCGCAAGCCCGCCAACGACATCACGTCCCAGCTGGAGATTAACTTTGGAGACCTGGGCCGCCCTGGACGTGGCCGTGGAGGACCCCGCGGAGGAAGAGGAGCCCGTGGGGGCGGACCTACCAGACCGCCCCGCGAGCGCAGGCCTGATAAGGTGGGCGGAGTCATGGTTTGATATCGCAATTACACTGGATAGGCTTCGAACACTGGGATGTGTGGAAGCGTTCTGTGGTACAGGAAAGAAAACTCGAGAATAATCTCCCATATCTGTAGTCAAGTTTGGACACATCACTGCTCTTAGGTCTTCGTCTGTACTCTTTTCTGTTGATTTCGAATAATGATGGTGATCTGGGCAATGGCGCATTAAGTGATAAAGAAAATTGTTAAACAAATCAAAACTATTTTCACGCTTTTATTAAAAGTTCTCAGATGGGCTGAGCTTCTCACTGTTGGATTGTTGAAACCATTTCTTTTTAAGTAAAAACTTTGATCTTAACGTGGAAGCTACGAATGTGTATTTACTTCAGAAATACGTTTATATTTGTGAATTAAGTTCATTTAACGTTACACGTATTACAACCGTAGGCCTTTATGAAAATGTGTGACAGTTTCTCTGTACTGAGCAAAGAACCGGTTTACTCAGAACTCCCCTAAGGGAAACTTGCTGGGGCAGAAATTTTTTTCAACGGAATTACAATGCATGTTTTTATAGAACCAGTTCTATAGATCCAGTTTTATAGAACCCCACCCCACCCCCAATAATATAATTGTGGATATTTACCCAGAATTCACACTGGGTGTGTTCTGTACTGACTCGTCCCGCTCGCATTACAAATGAACAGTCCAGTTCTGCCCCGTTACTGGAGTGTTCATTGTTAGAGGTCGATCGATAGTGGATTTTACTGAGCCCGATAACAATGTTGGGCTGTACCTGCTGATAACCGGATAATCCGCCGATAGTTTTGGTTTATAACATAATTATAAAATTAAACAGTATCGACTGTTACATCTATATGTACTGTACTTTTTAAAATGAAATAAATATAAATATATTAACTATTAATAAATATTAAAGTAAATGCATCGAAACTGAACCCAAAAGTAACACTCCAACTATCTAATAAAAATAGACATCCAACATGAATTGAAAAATAATGCAACAAAATTGGTCAATGATGGTTTTTATTCTGCCTCTAGAGGCCGCTCTCGTGCTGTATAATGACGGCGGATTCTGCGACTGACACAGCCAGTATCCGATAGTTCCAGTGATTGGTTATCTATGCCAGTTAAATCAGCAAAACCAATCAATTAGTCGAAGTTTTATTCCTTATACGGTCACTTTTCCTTGGAAAGCTCTATTGTGTCCTGTATCCAGACAGCTTGCTGAGGTGTGATTGAAATGTTTTGTGCTTCTGTGTAAACGTCTTCACGTCTCTTCCCTCTTTAGTCGGGCGGAGGATCTGCCCCCGACGTGGACGACCCGGAGGCTTTTCCAGCTCTGGCTTAAGCGTCCTGATTGGTAGCTTTGATCAGCCTGCCACTGAGCCCTGCTTCCCCGGGCCCTTCGCTACGAGGCTTGCATGCTAATGGATCCTTCAGCAGATGATATGATGGAAGACTGTCATCCATCCCACTCACCTCTCGTGGACTGAATTTTACTTGTTTTAGAAAAAAAGGAGAAAATTGTACAAAAAAAATTGAAAGGACTTCTTGCTACTTGGAAGCAAATTATCGGTAGAGGTTTTGTATTCAGAAATAAAGTAGCAGGGATGTTTTCATACAGTGTTGGCCTTTTTTTTTTTCTTCAGACATTATGCATTCTCCATGAATACCTTTTTTGTACTGCTGTACTTCTAATGTACGTGTGAAGAGTGTGTTAGATTGTGGTGCCATTTGGCTTGCTTTCTATTTAAGCCTTAGATTCACTGCTAGGAATTACGCGACTGTTGTAGAGAGATTTGGGTTAAAGACTTTATCTTTAGCAGCTTCTGCTCTGAAATCCTCAGTGAAAGTAACATTTGATTTGTTGCTTAAGGCCAAAATAATTGATTTGTTTACCTTCAGCATCGCTAATGATCTGAGACGTTTCTTTTTTTCCTTTTCCACCGGGTTTGACTTATTTGGCCATTGTGAGATTCAGTGTGTTGTATTTGAATTTCAGTGGCTTTGCTCCGAGGATGATCTTCACCCATCACAGCCTTTATTAGTTTTTCAGGTCGAGTTTACATTGCGCACTCCTCTTTACCCGAACCAGTATGAGAAATCGGTTCTGAATATTCAAAAATCAATCGAATTCATCTTTAGGTTTTCCTTCTGCCCCATTGCTTTCTACAGCAGCACTACTGCATATTTGTTCTGAAAGAAATACCAGCTGTTCAGTGTGCTATGAAACTGTGTGAATTCTAACCCTGCTATTATTCAGACCTCTGTCCATAATTAAAAGATGGTCTATTCATGTTGGGTTGTGTGTGCTTCTGACATAAATCCGTTGATGTCGTCCATTCTTACAACTACAATAATCAGGATTTTTTTTTTTTTTTTTTTAAATTGGTACTGCAGGACTGCTGAATTGTCCGGAACCGATCCGTCAGATTAAGTGTCGATTTGTAAGAAATTTAGAAACGCAGCTCTGGCAGTAGTACCGGCTACGCTCGGCCTCTTCGGGATTCCAAAATGTTGCAGAAAAGCGAGCTCTACAATATTCAGAGGAGCTTGCCATTTTTGAGAAAAGGTCCACGGATTTGAACCATGTGACGTCATCAGGGCGCACATTCAGCCAAAGCTCTCTTCGAGTCGTGTGTGTTGAACACGAGTATAGCTAAAATGTCTTATTTACCAACAAGCATCACGATCACCGCGAAAGGCCGTTCAAAACAATTTCATGTCATTTCGCTTTTGCCTGTTCCTCAAGGAACGCACAAAGATATCGGCAAGTTGTCTCGGCCATGACATTTAAAAAAAAAAACAAACCATGAAATCCTGTAAGGACTGTACAAGGTTTTATAATGATGTGCTAATTGAATGTGCAAGGACTTGTGTGGCCTATTAGCATTTTTAGAAGGAGTCTCCAGTGTCGGTGAAATCGAACAGTCAAAAGTGGTTGTTTCTTCATGATGGAGGACTTTGCAGTTTCTCTGTAACATGACGGTTTTTTTTCCCTCTTAACAGTTCGAGAGAAAAGGAAACCCTGACGAAGGAACTACTGTTAGTGTTCGAGTACGCGATAACGGGAACTCCATTGTATCGCAGGTTTTTCCACAACGTAAAATGTCACAATTTATTTCTTTTTTTTAATTGTCTGGATGACGTAGTGTTGGAGGTATAAGACACTTCAGAACGGACGGTTAATGGGAAATATACTTTTGCCTATTAAAAGTAACTTCATTATAGGACCCAGGCACTGATTATTTTCCTATAGCAGCGTGCCCCCAGGGGTTTTATTCTCATTTATCTCATTTGTCTGACACAAAAAAAATCTGTCTGATTCAGCATCTTATTCAGTACATACGACACTATTCTGAGAGCTTTGCCATTTTGTAACCATGTATGAAAATCCCATAATGCACTGCTTACCATCTATTCAAAATGCAAGCAAAAGTTGTTTGTGGTGTTTATCTGTTGTTTTAATCAGGTAATGTTTGTACTGATGTCCTCTTAGTATCCACGCAAAGTTACTGTGAAATGTCCGAGGCCTGATGGAGGCAAGCTTCATCACCGGTTCGGTCGTATTTTATGTGCACAACATAGATGGGAAATGTTTCTGTTCGGTATCGAATCATTGCTGCGTCACTGCCGTGTGAATGCACGGTTCGGCTCAGCGTCCGAATGATTTACTTCACGAGGTCTATAAATATCTTTAGCTCCACTGTTTCCATTGTCATGCCTTTGGCAGTCGAATCAGATGTGTTTTTGAGATCAGACCCCAAGAAACCCTGCCTTAGGATACCAACTATCCATCGTGTGTTTTGCGATTTGTTAAGAAGAGGCCAGTGGTGTTCATTTTCCTCAGAAATATTTTCATTTAGTCTTGGTCCTGTGTCAAAAAGTACATTTATTCCTGTAATTTAATTTAAATTAAGTGGAACTTTCATATATTGTAGCTTCATTACACATAAAGGGAAAAGTTTCGAGCATTTTGTTTTGTTTTAATCTCGATTACGGCTTACAGCTGACGGAAAATCCAGTATCTCAACATTTTAGAATAAAAGATTTATAATACCAAAATGTGACCTTCTGAAAAGTGTTCATTTATGCACTCGGTACTTTGTGTAATGAATCTAGAATATATGAAAGTTCCACTTTTTGAATTAAATTACCGGGAAAAATTGAACTTTTCCACAATATTCTTGTTTTTTGAGATACACCTGTATTTTAGTCAACCTTAACCTGTTTGTTTTTTCCCCCTGGACATTTTAGTCTGATCTTAGTCAAAGAAAACGTACTTTAGTTGTACTCCATGAAAACTATCGATGTTTTTGTCACTGAAAGTCTAGTCTAGTCTAGTCTAGTCTAATCTAAAGCAAATGAACGTTAGCTTGAAAGCTACTCCTCACTGTGTCATTTGTCCAAAACTACAAAAATCTTGTCCTCATGAACCGTAGGTCTAATTGACTTGAACATATGTGTGGGATACATGTATTTTTATCGGGTGATAAGCAAAAGGAAATCAAATTTAAATAGTTCGAACTATTAACCTATTGGGGATTTGACAGCTATTGCACGTATTTCTCGTGTCAGTAAATCAATGGAACGATAACTTTGATCTGTGCCCCACACAAAGAGGACACTACGGTATGTTATCATGTGCAATGGCAACCTCATCTCTCCAAAAACGATGCCATTAAAAGCAGTAATAATGTATCGCTATTGCTTTACACATCCGCTAGTCATGAAACGGATCCTCCGATTCGATCAGCAGTTCATAAGAAGACGCTTGTTGAGATTCATTGTGAATATCTGAAATATGCATGCTCAGCTAAATGCTAACGCACTCTACCAGTGGATGTCTCCAGTCCGTACCCGTGCTCCAAAATTCTCACTGACTCCCCAGGCCCTTTACATGTGTACGAGCTTGGGGGGCCACCCACCACGCATCCATGGCCTTCTGGCAAGGGTGGGCTGACTCTATGAGGCAGGTGGTCTGTGGGTGATTCTTCCACAGAACCATGAAGCGTGGTCAATGTTCTACTGTGGCACACTGAAACCGGAGAGTACTTACACTTCTCACAAAGCATGGGTCTAATCAGTATAGGTGGCGCTACAGGCGAATGATGGCGTTTCGACCCCGCCAGGCCGAAATGTCTGAAAGTTGGTGTGCATGTCTTGTTGCTCATGAGGAACAAAAAAGAACCTATAATGTCCGCATGAGGGATTTTTCTCGACGATGATCTTTTGTGGAAAACCACAAAAATGAACTTAAAAGCTGCCATTGATCCAAATGCACGGAAATGATGTATCACTGGGATCCATGAAAGTTCTGCACAGATATACGACGAGGTATAAAATCATTTGTAAAGTCCATCATTTAATAATTACACAAAACAAAACAAACAAACAAACAAACAAAAAGCGGGCATGACGGCCGAGTTCAAAAATCATTGAGGCTTTTAGTCAGAAATTCACAAATTATTATGTACAAAAGTATTTACACCTGCATAATAGCAAAAACTGAGGTAAGTTGTGAAGGCTAAAAAAATAAAATAAAACAACCTCGTATTAAAGCTCTGAAAACATGACGTAAGGAATCACATGACCTAAAATATCATTATAAACTCATAATTGTATAATTGAGCGGTTTTATATAATAAACATGAACATACTGATCAGGTGTTAGTGTTAACTGCTTCAAAAGGACAGTTTGCTTAAAAAAAACATTGTGAGGATGACAAATCTATGCATCGTTACGATTCATTAACACAGAGGTTCACGCACAATCTAAGAAATCACTGCAGTCTATTTTCACTGAGTCCAGAGTCAATTTTCCTCCGATGGTTATGAGCGGCTCCAGGAAGGGGCTCTTGGGGCAGGGGAAGAAGTCAAACGCCTCGTGCTCTTCGTCACCATCATCTTCATCATCATCCTCCTCTCCTCCACTCATCACTCCGTGAGTAGAAATGTAGTCCACGGTAATGTCTGTGCTCCTGGAGGCCTGGGTGGCGTCCGAGCTGCTTGACTCGTTGGAGAAACTTTTGAGGTAAGAGCTGGTGATGTTATGTTGATACGGTGCCGATTCGTCCTGCGGGTTGACTGGGTGTAGTGTTTCCTCGGTGGAGACTGGCTCGTCTTCAGGTAATTTCTCCTGGGGAAATTCCTCCACCTCCACCGTATTCGGCTCCTCTTCACTCATGCTGGAGTCGCTGAGGTGCAGCTGCAGTTTCATCTCACCCTGTGTGGAGATGAGGAATGATAGTACAAGCCAGACCATACTGAACACCTGCCAAGTCTATCATAAAGGTGAAAATACTAACAGAAATGACTAGAATGCAGAGATGCCAACAGTAGGCAGGTAGAGGAAACCCCAACAACCCCAACCACCATAGGATTTTACCAAAACTCTGTCGTTGGATGAGATTGGCACTATTTCAACTAACAGCAACTCCAACACTTTTTAGTTGCAAAAGAGCCCACAGTCTCATCCACTTGTTTCAACACAAAGTGAAAGCGACTACTACCAGAGGCACATGTTCGTCTTTCACATCCTGCATTCTTTCCCTTTCAAAGAAGTGACATTTCCGCCGGGTGAATTTTGTTTGCGGTCTGACTTCTGCTCAAAAGCGTGGTTTTAGGTGTCTCCTCTTTCACCGTAGCAACGTTTCAAAAATTGTAAATGCTACAGCTGTGGTGCAGGTGGTAGAGCGGGTTGTCCACTAACCGTGGGGTTGGCGGTTCGATCCCCGGCCCACATGACTCCACATACCGAAGTGTCCTTGGGCAAGACACTAAACCCCGAGTTGCTCCCGATGGCCTTGCGTGGCAGCTCGGCTACCATTGGTGTGTGAGTGTGTGTGTGTGTGTGTGTGTGTGTGTGTGTGAATGAGACACAATGTAAAGCGCTTTGAAGAAAAGCGCTATATAAGGGCAAATCGCTGCCGTAATTGCTACCTCAAGTCAGACCTCAAACCTCAGAGCGGTCCATTATCAGTTAATCTAGACATAATGAATCATATCTAGCTGATACTGACATCAATCATTGTAGCGTTGTAGGTATTTTGACCAAATCCTTTGAGTACCAGGAACTAAAGATCAGCTGTGGAGTCAATATAGTAATACCTTTTATTTGTGAACAGAAAAATAAATAAATAAATAAATAAATGAAGTGGTGGTCTGGGAAATCCTGTGCTTAAATTCATGCAAACAGCCAAAAAAAAAAAAAAAAAAAAAAGTGCTGATTTTTGAGCCAAACTGGGTTTTTTTTTCTCCTGCCAATAACTTCAACACAAATTTAAGAAACCATAAATATATTTCCATAAATATATTGAAATATATTTCAATTTTAAAAAATGTACATCCTGCATACATCATGCTGTGTAAGGAGTGACTGTGAAGTGCGGTTTCCTCCCAGTAAATGTCACACTTTGATCATGTCGTTAGTTATCTACGTGTCATAACCAAGAAGTTCAGTTTAAAACCAGACACCTACTGTCAAAATGTCTATGATGCTCCTGCACCGTATCATCATCACAACAGTGAAGAGTGCTTACACATAATTATTTAATATATAAACATAATTAATACTATTATTAATTAATAATAACACTATTATTAATTAATACTAACATAATTAATACTATTGCGCTATAAAGTTCTGACCCTGGTGCTGTAAATCGGTGGTTTTCTAAGTGGGGGCCGCCAGGAGGCGCTCGCGGGACCTCAACAATTTGGTGAGCCCATCCCTAGTATGTTTTCTCTTTCTCACTCTCAGACACACACACACACACACACACACACACAACACACACACACACACACACACACAATCAATTCCTAATGTAATGTAATGTATGTATAAATAAAGAGTATTCATTACGCGTGTACCTTCTCTCTTGTGCACTCTTTTGCCCATTTGCTGTTTGCAGGATCTGGGACAATGCTCGGCATTAGGCAGTGACAACATCTTGAAATTCTGCAAGATGAAATAAACAACAAAGTGCTTCTTAAATCGAACAAGTGTTTTCTTTTATGATATACACCGTGTGGCTAAAAGTACGTGGACACATGACTACATATGGTGTATTTTTCGGTGGTTGTTTCTTGCATTCTTACCTTCTTTGTACTGACGAGAACTGACATAAGCACAGGAGACACAGACAGGTGAGGAAAATCGCACTTCCCACTGGGATGAGCTGAGCCAGGGGTTTCGCATCTGACAAAGAAAGACAATTGATGATGTGAGGACTGAAGTGGAACAGGTTGGTGAGACAGGTGTAAAGCTGCCTTTTGTTGGTCAAGCTAATGGGTTGGAATGGCTTTGACCTGATATTACAGCATACAAACTTTCCTTAAAAAAAAAAAGAAAAGTCATTTAATCAAAATGTTCTCACTGCAACACAATCCATATTCTAGGTTTTGACTAAAATGAACACAAAGAGAAAACAATCAAGCCGACAAGAACAGGAATATGAGGCTACAGTGGGCACAGGTTCATGAATACAGGTTCAGCTGTCTGCCTCAGATTCCTGTTCTTGGCTGAAAACAGTGGAACCCGATGTGGTCATCCGCTCTTGTTGCCCGTCCACCACAAGGTTTGACGTTCCGTGCGTTCTGAGACGCTCTTCTGTCGTAAAGAGTGGTTATTGAGTTACTGCCTTCATGTCAGCTCAAATCAGTCTGACCAGTGAATATATATTAATGGCCTGCACTTATATAGCACTTTTTTAACCCAAGTGGTTCCAAAGCGCTTTACACTGTGTCTCATTCACCCATTCACACACACACACACACACACACACACACACACACACACACAAAACGGTAGCAGAGCTGCCATGCAAGGTGCTAACTTGCCATCAGGAGCAACTTGGCGGTTCATCCGCCAACCCTACCCTGGACAACCTGCTCTACCACCTGAGCCACAGCCGTCCACAATACACACACACACATGGATTTAGGACATAATCTGTTCATACCTAATGTTTCTCTGGTGTGTTTGAACAGCTGCTCGTGTTCTACAGGACTTTCTCCTGCTGTAGTCCAGGCTGAGACCCACAGTGTGTATTTATGTCCCAGCATCAAGCCACTGATGGTAAACTCTCTCTGAGTGTATGGGACACCTACAAGAGAGTTCTTCTTTAGTACAAACAATAATAACTGCACATTACGCAAACGAACATGCCTGTGTCTGGGTATTAGGAAAACGGTAGAATTAAGTTCAAAGCAAATACAACATTTAAAAAGGTGACAAGTGTTTCTTAAAGTAGCTTAATATTCATCTCCCCAACACTATTAGACAACGGCTTCCTTAAGGGTTCTTCTTTGTTTTTAGCTTCCTAACACGGTTCTTTTGTGAGAGGAAAACCCTTGAACCCTTTTCTTTAGAGTGTACGCTCCACAGGATGGAAATCCCAATGCAAGCCAAACGATGACATTACACAGCATTATATATACGATACACGTTTCGTTTCTTACTGAAATTCTGAATTTTGTTCGCCGAATCCTTCAGGTAGACGGTGTAGTGGTCCAGACAGCCTCCTCTCTTATTTGGTGGGATCTCACTCCACTTGACCTCCACACTTTCACTCTTCACAACGACGCTAGGCACAGGACTCTGTTGTGGAGCTGTGGGATCAGAAAGAGGGTTATTTTCAGGCTTGTTTATGTCACTTAATCAGCGGTTCTTAAAGGAGGGATTCTCGCACCTGTCTGCCAGGTAGAGATCCTGTTGAAGATGGCTTTTTTTGTCCCAGATGAGTGTAGATAGACCACTGCACCTTCATAGCACTCTGCAGGCTGCAAACCTGAGCACACCACATATTCAAATACAGAGACAAACAGAGGGAGAGAAGAAACAAACAGACTTTAATGAAAACGTCTTTTTTTTTTTAACCAAATGCTACATATGGCAGGAGATTTAAGGTCCCAGGACTGTGTGAGATTCATGTCTCTGTTATTCCACTAGGGGGCAAAATAGAGCAATAAAGTCATGGCTATCAACTCAGCTTACTGATAAACATGTGTTAATGATATGTATTCTTCATCAGCAAGGGACAAATGTGACACTGTAACCACATCTCTTTCCAAATTAAATAATTTAGGGGCTTCACAGTAACAGGGGTGAATAGTTATGCGAGTACTTTTACACGCAAACTAAATAGATTTTCCCGTCCAATTCTACATTATGGGCGATTTTGTGTAGATTTGTTTTTGTAATGATTTGCAATCTGCTCTGTTTTGTAGAAGATCCATGCTATGTTCAATCCACTTGTGCATTCTGGATGTACCTTTATATCATATATGTCTACTAAATTGCTTTTTTTCCTTTTCTTTTTTTGTATCCAGCCCATCTGACATTGCACTAAATGGAATGTATCCAATTAACTGAAACTATTTCAGACTCATATAGTTTTGTTCATGTAGGCTGAGGAGTTATGGAATATTTAAATTCTTTAAATTTTAAGGGCAGGCCGAGACATACAGCTTCACCAGAAGGTTGTGCAAGTGAGTAAGTGTAAACAGAACTTGGGTGAGAAGCTGTGAGAGGTGCGATATAAACATTACGTGAACATCAAACTAACCACTGATTTACTGATATCCTAACAGCATTGATAGCGTTGACTAGGCCGGATATACAATGATTATTTCAATAGTAATTATTAAAATGTGTAACTTCTTTCTGAGTCACTTTAATTTCTGTAAATTATTATGAGTTACGAATCCAGAGTAAACTATAGTGATTTTTTTTATTATTGTTTTAAAGATTTAAAGTTTTTCTTGCACCTGCTAAAACAGAATCCATTTCTGTTCCGATGTTGGACAGCAACAGTTATTACATCCAATACCAATGGGAAACATTTTAGATCCTCTTTTCAAATTTACAGTGCGTACAAAAAGTGCTGCGATGACCCCACGACTCTGTCAAAAATGATTTACTGTGCAGGCTCATTTTTCTTCCCCCATGGTAGCAATGATGTAACACAATTCCTTTAAAGATAAATAATAATATTCCTATATGACTATATTCCCATAGTCCTTTGAGGGAGGTACAGCGATAAGCATTTAAAACCACATTAAAACCACAGTTTTAGTGCTTTTCGTTTTTGTAGATATTCTGAAGAACACCTACTAGATATACTGACCAGTAATATTCGCTGTGTTCAGGTGCCGCTCCACTCTGGTCCACTGAGGTGGCTGTTTCCGTCCCACAGGAAACCACTCGATCAAGAACTCTGTGACCGCATCTGCACGTCCTGGCCTCGGCCAGGTGAGGGCGACAGTGTGATTATTCACACGAGTGTGTGACACTTTGTAGGGAACAAGAGCTGCAAAACCACAAGAGTACAACAACCTGCTCAGGTTTCTTTGAAATCCAGAAGCATTTACGTGTTCTAACCATCTTCAAAAACGTTTACACCACAGTGCTCTTAAGTTCTCAAATCTGATTGGTTAGAAGGTGTTGAGTAATTTTCTATAACAGCAGCTTTCCCAATAGTTATCAGTATAAATCACAAGCTCGTTCTAATACATTTTTCTAGAGAAGTAGATCATTAACAGGGACTTAAATGGCAAACACTCTACATAATCAAAATGTATGCCATGCAGTGTCACTACTGGTGTAAAATGGGCTTAATGTGCAAACCTGAGCTACCTGATTTGTAGTCTATTTATTTAAGTTGTTTAGGAGTTGTACTGAGCGTTGTTGGAAATGCATTATTTTTCTTTAGGCCTACAAATTTTTTTACTGCCGTTATGAGAGTAAAAAACACACTTTTTTCTCCCATTGCACACGTCTAACTTGCACACCACTAGACAGCTGATCTCTGGATCAAAAGATCACCCGAAGTGGCTCTCTTTTTAATATTTTCTCATTGACATCCTGTGAATGTAGTGTGTAAAGCATTCCAGAAAAGTAACGTGAATATTCTCAGTCCGATGGCACGTAAATTACTCAACAATGCACAAATACAAATGGTGGAACACTCATAATGCAAAACTCATTCGTTAAAAAACAGAAAGTTGTATTCATGATGTTGGGCTGAATCACACTGTAGAGGGCAGAGCCGGAGAAGGTGGATGGTAAGGAGGGCACACCTGTGGGGTTATTTTTACTAATGAATATTCTCTGTAGCAGTGAGGGGAGGCGAGGATAAAAGAAGGAAAGGCCTTGGGGAACATGACACCAAGCATGAGCTGGGCGTGTGTGTGTATTTCGCTGTGAGACCCAAAAGAAAACTCTAAGGGAGGATAAACGTAATAAAGCACTGTAGTGTTAAGCCTGCCTGTCTTCCTTCTCCTTGGTCGACTTCTAAGGTTGTCACACACACCAGCTCACTAGTGATTATTTTCCTATAGTGGCACACATGTGACAGCTACCAAACGGGCAGACTGAAGGCTAACACCTGCTTCCTCCAATACACATGTAGCCAGTCATAAGCATCCTTTCAAACTGCTGCTCATGCTGCGTCTCGGGGCAGTATAACCCACTCAAAGGAAAGCGCTATCTGCCCTCTTCCACATACACGATCTTGCAGATGCTCACGATTGGTTATATTGCTGTAATTGACAGAGGAGAAACATTAATCCCTTTCCTCTCACTCCGCTATGGTTCCTGGCCACAGATGGCCATAGTATTGTTGGGATTTCAACTCGTGAACTAGAGAACGCTTTTCTGTCACGTCACTCAGGAGTCCCGCCAAAGTGTTTTATTATATACTTAATCTACTATCAGACATATACATGCATTTGCACTTGCAGATGTTGTGGATGTAACCTACCTATAGGCTTCAGCTGAATGAGTCGGGGAGGAGACTGGCCTTTTGAGTTCATAGCGGAAATGGACACATTGCAGGGGAAACAGGACACGATGATTTTGTTTTCAAGAAGAGCAGTCGTGTTGTGAGTTCCCTTTTCAACCACTGTCACAATATACTGCTGAATCTTTCCTCTGGCTTCTGATTTGTTCAGCTCCTAAACAAACAGTTACAGACCAGAGATAGATCATGTTTTCGCACTGGTGGACCTCGATACATTTTCACTCTACATATACTGATGCTTGCATAAAGCATTAAAGGCATAAAAGCAGCACTGGAAGACTTTAGTTGACACCGTGATTTCCTCTAAAGCCTTTTTTTTTGTAAGCAGAAACTTGAAAGCCTTTTAGATTTTGCTTTAACAGAGCGGTTACAAGGATGCAGACGGCATGATGCATGTCACTTCTCAGTAGTGGTTTGACCTTTATTCGTGTGATATGATGGGCAGTGCGGAGTTTTGGAGCGACTGAACAAATCAGTATCAGTATTTGCCGAGTACTGAAGCGCAGAGCTTCTTCAATGTGCTCGAAAAAATAAAGCAATTGCGTTTAATAAATGTATAAACTGTGTGATACTTGCCCTCCAAAATAACTGGAACGATTTGCTGGGTTCTTCAATATACCATGCATCGAGCATCGTCACAGGAGCTAGATTGAAAATAAAAACAAAAACAAGATGTGATAAGTTCACTCTTGTTTTTTGTCTGGACTATGTCGGATTTTTAACATTTTTTTTATTATCAACCAACAGGACATGATTTAAAATTAATTTAATGGAAAGTTTCAAGCTACAACATGTCAAGTAAGAAACATATTCAGTGTGGAACACAAAGCATCCTCCTTGCCATCGTTATGCGAAATACTGAGAAAACGAATGTATGTTGTTAATAAATCTAGATACATAAGCTAGATAATTATCCAGCACAATCAGAAAGCAGAAGTGGAACCGATGTTGCTTTGGTTACACTTTGTATAACCAAGAAGCACTCTGGTAAAAACACCACTGATATACCTGCCAATGTGAGCATAAACCAGCTTTTTAGATGACCCTTTCTCATGGTTAGGGTCATGGTGGTGGATCCGGAGCCTATCAGGGGAACACTGGGTACAAAGTAGGAATACACCCTGGATGTGATGCCAGTCTATCGCAGGACACTGTGCACACACATTGACCCCTAAGGCCAATTTCACTAACTGCTATGTTTTTGGAAGGTGGCAGGAAACTAGAGAACTCAGAGGAAACCCGTATGAACATCTACGTAGACAGTAACTAAAGCTCATGATTGAACCTGGGATACTGGAGCTGTTGTACCAGAAACTAGAAAGTGGCGCCAATTGATGACCATTTTACATTTAAACCATCAATGCATGTACCAAGCTTCTAGACAGAACAAGCACCTTCACCTTGCATCATTCCACCTTCATGCATGATGCTGACACTACACTTAGCTGTTCGACTGACAAAAAAAAATCAACCAAAAACCCACGTCAGAATGTGCACTTATCTAACACGATCTAACACGATCTAGCACGATCTAGCACGATCTCTTGATCTTTTTCCATTACACTCCCCAGTCCTGAATTCACAGTGTATATCACTAAAACAGCTAGGCTTTAAATGAGTCAAGTAAATATAACCTTTAAGTTATAATCGAATGAATAGTCTAAAAGTATGGTTTTAATCACCACCTTCTTCATCGGTCTTATTCTTGATCCGGGTCCACTCGCTCCACAGACCTCTTGTTGGGCCCAGTTTCCATCTGACCTCAAATGTGTACGTGTGATACGGATTCAGTGACGTTATACTCCAGCTCCTTGTCGATTGGGTGTTCTGAAGAGAGATTAAAAAAATGCTTTCCATCATACAAAGAACACTCTCTAGATTGTACAGATCAATAATTAACATAGCATAAACAGGTTTACGTTTGCATAGGAAAATTAAACTATATTATTTAACTAGAAGATGTTCAATAAAGTCAGGTCCAGATTCGGAACACTTTGAAGCAACGTTAGCCGTTTTGCTTACATTATGCTACCTGCAACTTTGTCATTTCTATTATTTTTATTAGACAAAATGGGTGCACACGCTAATTTATTTCGGATTGGACTGGATTTGCAATTCTTCTTCATTAAACCACAGATCTCTGAGGCCAGATTCAAATTAAAGTAAGTCTGTATGCCAAACAATTCCTAAATTATTAAGCAATATAAAGGAAAATAATCACAGGACAGGGTGGTGTGATGTGGCCTGATGTGAAGGAGAATTACTATTACTAACCTGAAGTTGATTAATTTCCTATAACAGTACATTCTGAAATGCTAGCATATTAGAATGAGCGTTTTACGAAAGTATTTTGAATTTTGACAGCCAGCGTTACTATCAGAACCGCTATCAGCTTCTGACCAATCAGATTTGAGGATTCAACCGCGCTGTGGTATACATGCCTATAAATACTGAACCTCAGGTCTGCAACTAAAGTACATTAAACACACCTTTTCAGCTTAGTTTCAGTTTAGTTTTGAAACAGTTTCTCAGTCACATTTCCTCTTTGCTGCAGTTCTGCACCACAGCTAAAAGATGTAACACCACTATTATTGTCATGAGTCTGTCTGCTTTATTTCCCCCCTTCAATTACTGCTCAACTGTATAAATATTTTGGTCTATAAACTGACAGTGGAAATGAAGAACAGCATTTGTCTTTTGAAGTTTGCATGGAAATGAAAAACAAACTGAAATGATGAAACAGCTCCCAATCATTTTCACAGTGCAAAAGGTCTGGCAGTTGTGTCACACCATGAGGATTGCGAAAACCCCTTGACATTTATCTGTCTAGTTCTGAATCAGCCCACAAAGGTTTGCAATCTACAGACTCATCTGATCAGTAGGTTTGTGGACTGCCAGTAAGTCAGCGGTTTAATGCACTTTTCTCAGGATTTGTTTCAAGCCAGTAAATGCTTTCATGTGCTAGACTAAAACACTAAAGACAGATCAAGAAGGACCAAAAAGTAAATAAAACTGGTAAAATGATCATTATTAAATATAGATATGTTTATTTTTGCAAAACGTGCATATTTTACTGCTCAGTATTCAGTATGTTTTGGACAATTCATTTGTCAGGGTTAACGCTGTGCTATCTTACGGAAGCTTGGATAGTGGGTTGGTCCAGCTAACCTCACACACACACACACACACACACACACACACACACACACACACACACACACACACACACACACACACACACACACACACACATATATATATTACACAGTACTGTGCAAAAGCACATGCAAAGAAATGTTGTAGAGCAAAGTATAGCAAAAATAATGAAACTAAATGTTTCTCCATTTAAAAAACTACTATAAAGAGCAGTAAACTGTAGTAAATGAAACAAAGGCAGTATTTGGTTTGATGACCTTTTGCTTTAAAAAAAAAAAAAATCCAGGTAGAGTTGGTGCAATTTTATGAGGAAATGAGCTGTAAGTTTTATTGAGCATGGTTCCCTATGGTTCCCTCAATGAACTGGAGCTCCCCAGTGCCGGCAGCACTCATGCAGCACCAGACTATGACACTCCCACCACCATGCTTGACTGTAGGCAAGACACACTTGTCTCAGTTCTCCTCACGTGGTTGCCACCACATACGCTTGACATAATCTGAACCAAATAAATTTATCTTGGTTCCAGTAATCCATGTCCTTAGTCTGCTTGTCTTCAGCAAACTGTTTGTGGGGTTTCTTGTGCATCATCTTTAGAAGAGGCTTCTATCTGGGACGACAGCCATGCAGACCAATTTGATTCAGTGTGCAGTGTATGGTCTGAGCACTTACAGGCTGACCTCCCACCCCTTCAACCTCTGCAGCAATGCTGACAGCACTCATACGTCTATTCATTGAGGGAACCATGAATGCCAAAATGTACTGTGACATACTGAAGCAGAACGTGATCAGAATGCAGTATTCCAGCATGATAACGACCCCAAACACACCAGCAAGACGACCACTGCCTTGCTAAAGAAACTGAGGGTGAAGGTGATGGACTGGCCAACCATGTCTCCATCTGTGGGGCATCCTCAAATGGAAAGTGGAGGAGCACAAAGTCTCGAACATCCACCAGCTCCGTGATGTCATCATAGAGGAGTGGAAGAGGACTTCAGTGGCAACCTGTGAAGCGCTGGTGAACTCTATACCTAAGAGGGTTAAGTCAGTGCTGGAGAATAATGGTGGCCACACAAAATATTGACACTTTGGGCCCGATTTGGACATTTTCACTTAGGGGTTTTCACATTAGACATTAAAGGCTGTGTGTTGAGTTATTTTGAGGGGACGGCAAATTTACACTGTTACACAAGCTGTACACTCACTACTTTACATTGTAGCAAAGTGTCGTTTCTTCAGTGTTGTCACATGAAAAGATATCATCAAATATTTACAAAAATGTGTATATATATATATATATATATATATATATATATATATATATATATATATGTATATATATGCACACGCGCGCACGCACACACATACATAAAACATAGATATTTGGGTTTGTTTGAGATAAACAGATGAATATGAGTCGATAGATCATGGCTTCAGCTTTCATGTCCTGATATATACATGTAGATGTGTTAAATAACTCGGTTTAAGGTCTACTGATTGACTTGGCCAGTCTAAAATCTTCCATTTTTTCCTTGTAATGAAGTCCTCTATTGTGTTGGCAGTATGTTTTTGGTCATTGTCTTATTGCATAATGAAGTTCCTTTCAATTAGGTTGGATGCATTTCTCTGGAAAAGAATGTTTCTGTCATCATCAATAAAGATTAATGAGCCCATTCCAGAAGCAGCCATGCGATGTCCAAGCCATGACCTCCACTATGTTTCATAGATGAGCGTGTATGTTTTGGACCATGAGCAGATCCTTTCTTTCTCCACACTTCGCCCTTTCCATCACTTTGCAAGGGGTTTATTTTGGTTTCAAAACTTTTGAGGCTAATCTCTCTATTTCTTTCCAATTTCCAATGAGTGGTTTGCATCTAATTTCTACATTTCTGCTCTCTAAGTCTTCTTCGAATGGTGGTTTGTGATACTTTCACCCCTGCCCTGTGTAGTCTATTGGTGATGTCACTGACTGTTGTATTTGGGTTTTTCTTCACAGCTTTCACCACATTTCTGACATTAACTGGTGGTGTTTTCCTCGGCTGACCCATTCTATGTCTGGTTGTCAGTACACCCGTGGTTTCTTTTTTTTCAGGACATTCCAAATATGCCCAGTGCTTGTGCAATGGCTCTGATTGATTTTCGCCATTTTCTCAGCTTCAAAATGGCTTGCTTTTTTCTTTTATTCCATTGGCAGCTCTCTAGTCTTCAAATTGGTTAATCCTTTCTAAAAAAAAAAAAAAAACAAATGCAGCCTTCACAGCTGAAACTGAAGGCTAAAACCAAGAGTTGATCTTCAGAGCTATTTATTGTTTAAACAATCAATCGACACGACACGACAACACGACACACCCGGGCAACAAGAAACACCCATCATCCACATGTTCCAATTGTTTTACTTACCTACAAATCAGGTAGTCTGATACAAAATGTGCTATGATGCTTAACGCATCTACATATAAATACCAGAAATAAAAGCTGAAATTCTAAACTCTTTTGCTCTCAAACCCAGATGTCTTCACAGTATAGCAAAAGAATTGACACTGCCGTTCCAATACTTTCGTGAAGGGACTGTATATATCCAAAATTGTTCACTTAGTACTTATTTTAGTAGGAACTACATATCATTTAAAACCAAACAGTTTCATAGCTTTCCTACTCAGCAAAAGACACTTTACGCAACAAAAAATATAGCAGCGAAACAAATAACTCCCACTCTGATAAGCAGGAAACTAATGCTGTAATAAATGCGTCAGTTGACTCACTCTTGACTTGTTATTATGCAACCC
The DNA here is from genome assembly GCA_012411365.1 of Ameiurus melas. Classification (NCBI taxonomy): domain Eukaryota; kingdom Metazoa; phylum Chordata; class Actinopteri; order Siluriformes; family Ictaluridae; genus Ameiurus; species Ameiurus melas. Next base: position 7,413,870 of record CM022767.1, read on the forward strand.
ATTCACTAGAACATTTATAACTCATATTACATGAAAATCAAGTAATAAATAAACTGGAGGCATGATTTAAAAACAGATCTCAAGCTGATATTTACATTTCATGAAAATGGATATTTCTTTTGATATTCTGGTCCTCTGATTCTGGGTCATTGACTATTTCATGGCCTGTCTCTATGTTATTTCTGTTGTTTTAAGCAATACAGTGCACCTTGGTGCACGCACACGTAAATTGAAGTAGATACACTAAAGACCATCACAAATACCACGCCCTAGTCACATTTAACATTCGGCCCTGATTCACACATCAATATGGTATGAATGAATCAATGAGAGTATGTTGTGTATCGTTTATAATACATGCTTCATGTGTACGTACGTTGAATGAGACGGTGTTCCAGCTATCCTGTTGTTCTTCGTATCGGATCTCTACCAGCTGAATGTTTTGGGTGTTGTCCGGATAGAGCTGGCATTGTCTTGAAAAGCATTCCACCTTCGTGATCTTGGGGCTCAGCGGTTTCACTGTACATGAACAGAGCACCAGAAGGAGGTGGGGTCAGTCTGGGAACATACTACATTTTCATCGCAGCTTACAATATCAGGTCACTTTTCTGGACATTAAGGTTTGACGTTTTAGGATCTCGCCTTTTTCTCCTGAAAACCTTCCACAACTTTTCAATACATTGTCATGTAACGCTACACTTTTCAAAAATGTTGTCCTCTGGAATAGAGTGATTCATCATGAGAAATAAGCGAAACCAAGTAACTACCCCAGAAATCTTGAACCCTTAAGTGTGTATGAACATCACCCTTCCCTCAATCCGAACGAGCTTGCTTTTTTTTCTTTCTTGTTTTCAAGCTGACACAACAATGAAAAATGACAATGTACTCGAAAACTATTTTAAAACTACCGCACCTATCTCATGAAGCGAAAAGATGAGGACAGTGGAGTTCGCAGAGCCGAGGCTGTTATTCGCATGGACCCACGCCGAGAAGTCGCTTTGTGTGCCTGAGACGGGAAATAAGGCCGAACGAATCCCGTCATGGACTGCAACACTTTCATAGCGTACAGGAGAGGCTCCTTGTACCCTGCAAAACAAGTAATGATATACACTAACCATTGACAGGATTATGAAAGTGTGTGCATGTGACTGGATCAGTGGATCCGCTCAGTTCGAGTACATGCCGTGAATAATGTCATATTACTGACCCTAAGATCCTGCCAAGAAAAAGAGCTCTTAACTAACCACAGATGTGATGTGGTCTTGACGTGCGTTTCCCATCCTGTTTCCCATGTGCAGTTTACTTTGCCAAATTCTCCTTCCTGAATGCATGTGAGGTTCTGTGGAACGGCAGGTGGATCTGACAAATAAAGACAGAAAAAGTTCATGAGGTGTATTACTCATGCATGTACCTGCTTGTCCTGTCTGTGTGTGTGTGTGTCCGTGTGTCCATGTGTGTGTGTGTGTGTATATATATATATATATATATATATATATATATATATATATATATATATATATATGTGTGTGAGTGTGTGTAGGTGTATCTGTATGTGTTTATACATGTCTATGTGTCTCTATGTGTATGTTTATGTGCATTTGGGTGTATGTGTTTATACATGTCTATGTGTGTATGTATGTGCATGTCTATGTGCATGTGTATCTGTATGTGTATATAAATGTCTATGCGTGTGTGTGCGCATGTGCATGTATCTGTACAAATCACACTGGTTTTCACAGACGCCTCCCTATAATCACATTCCTGCAGTGGCCTATTTTTAATCCCGAATTTCACCATCAGGTTTTCAGCTCCTGTAGCATCGTTGTAATATTTCAAGTCCGCAGCCTATTGTGATGAACATTTTCATTCTGTAACTGTCTTCACACTAATCCGGTAGCTACTCTATTACCAAAGTCACGACATTTTTAGCATAACAATACATCATTTATACTTGACCAATTCTCTAGTCTCTGCATCAGCAGCATTTCTGAATTTTAATGTCTGACATAATACATTTATTATATTATGAAACAACTTTCCCACCACTGAAGAAATACAGTGAGATGATCTTTTTGTCTATTTATGCGTTTCCATAGGTTTTGTGGCTTTCAAGTGCAATTAAACCCATTCCATAACATAGTGTAACAGATAAGCACGAGCTGTTTTCTCTGAAAATGTAGGATGAAAGGAATATTATTTTTTTTTTTTTTTACAGATTTAGAGCTAAATCCAATGCTGTCAATAGACATAAATTTTTTTATATGATTATTTATTTTGAAAGAATTCACAAGTCAAAGTGAATTCTACAATAATATGTATCTCACATAAACGTCTACTGCCAAATTTCAGTGGTGATAGTTTTAGATCTGGTAGATGGCGGTGAGTTCAGTGTATTCCTTTAGCGTTTGATGTTAACCCTCTCTTCAGTTTCTTGACAAAAGCCTTACTGAAAATTACGCGAGATATTAGATGACTAAATATTTTACTAACACCTTTTCCACTTTGAAGCTTTAAGTCCTTGACTTAATTTTTAAGAGATCAGAGATCATGTTCGGATGAACAAGAGCAAAAAAATCTAACAAAAACTGAAAATGAGTGCATGACTGAGTGTTAAATGATTAAAAATAATAAGAAGAAATACCAACAAGAGCCATGCCCAAACCCCATTCTCACCAGTACTTTTTTATATTGTGTATATTACGTATAATACTAAGATAAAAATGGGTGTTTTTACATGAATTTTATATTTATATGTGCTTTCAAGACTGAATAGATGGCATGGGACAACCATGTAATTAATAAATACAGCACAAGGTCAAATCTAGAACCCTAGCATTGTCTCTTGATGGTTCAATCTGAAAGCACTCCGAACAAGAACGCTTTTAAGATCCTAAGAAGCCTTAAATATAGAAAGATAGTCTCTTTTGCTAAGAGTGTAGTAAACAGAATAAAAGGCTTGAGATCATTGTGATGAATATACTTTCATGAGCATGGCCATGTATTGAGTGAAGCGCTGCATACGTACACCCAGGAACGATGTCGGTGCCACAGGGTTCTGGCTCGTTTCGACACTTGCACGTGAAGGTGGTGGTCCGAGTCAGATTCACGATGTGCATGATCACGACAGTTGAGTTGAAGCTGCGGTAATTTAAAGATACTTCATCTTGGTAGATCAGTCTGTTGCATTCCTTCTTGAAGATGCAGTAGATATGGAAGCTCGAGCCCATGTGGACTTCGTGGTTCGAGAGAACGGAGCATATTTTCTCTAAGAAACATGAAAGCACAGCACAAATGACGCTGATGTGAGGTTGATGCATGATATTCTAGCAAACAGATTCATGAGCTCTTCATTCATGAGTTTACTTCATTAAATCTTTATGAAACTTTTTGCCGCACCACAAACCACTATATCCTCATGCCAGCATTATTATTTCGCTGTGTGTGTGTGTGTGTGTGTGTGTTGTGTGTGTGTGTGAGAAACAAGTATGAAAGAAAACATTAGGATTGCATAGTTTTGAACATTTAAATAGTGGTATGAATATGGTCAAATATATAAAAAATACTTAGAAGACATTTTCGCAATACACATTATGTATGACAATAGTATTATAGGTTTAGTACAAAAACCTCTCTCACATATTTAGGATCTGTGTAA